>JASVER010000073.1:1772807-1830037 GCA_030449065.1 Oceanodroma leucorhoa | reverse complement strand
GCTCCGCTCCGCGCCGCTCCGCCGGGGAGGTTCCGCTCCGCGTCCGCGCCGCCGGGGAGGCTCCGCTCCGCGCTGCTCCGCGCTGCTCCGCCGGGGAGGCTCCACCGCCGGGGCGGAGGGTGCGCGGTCACATCGCCCCGCTCCCGCACCCCGCGGAGCGAGAAAGTTGCTTCGGGCAGTGGCGCGGTGCTGAGCGCGGCTCGGCTGCTCCTGCTCCTGCTCCTGCTGCCCGGGGCCGCCGCGGCTCCGCCGCTCCTGCCATGCACCCCTCTGCGCCCCGCCGGCGGAGCGCCCCGGCCAGAGGCGGGGAGGAGGAGGAGGAGGAGGAGGAGGAGGAGGAAGGGATGCTAATGAGGGAGGCGGTGTCAGGGCTCCGGCGCGGAGGAGGCGGCACAGCGCGGTCTGGCCGCGGCTCTGCGCAGCGCCGAGCACCGGCGGAGCTCCCCGCGGGTAGCGCAGCGCTGCGGCTGGCAGGAGAGGGCTCAGCCCCTGACGGCAGGTTGTGTCCCCTCTCGGCCTTGTATCTGCGTCTGGCTGAAATGCTTCAGGTTTCCCACACGCTTCTTTCTAAGCATCAAAATTTCTTTTAAGTACCAGCCCCATCCTCCGAGTATTTTAAGGTGTTGTGGAAAAGACTGGGTGGTTGGTGCATCTCCCACTGACACCCAGTCTCAGCGAGACAAATGTCTGGCTTGTCCCCATAAACAGCATAACGGGATCCTACGGCCCCTGCAGTGTGCCCTCCCATGAGAGCTGTGAATCTGCCACATGCTCTGACAGGCCAGATGGCAGGGGGCACCCTGACATCCCCAGCTCCTGCCAGATCAGGATGAAAATGTGCTTCATACTTAGCATCTGCATTCCCCACTTCCTATTAGCACATTAATACACTCAGCAGCTTTGGAAATTATCTTTAAAGTTGTTTTAAAATGGAAACTGTAAAGGTACTCTTTAAAAAAAAAAAAAGATAAATAAGAAATGGAAATAATGATGAGTTGGCAGAGATGAAAAATTGCGTTTAGATGCTGCTGGGGCAAAATCGTAATGGACGTTGATATGACACCTTCTGCACAAATAGATTAATTCAGCAATGAACTGTAGCTGCTTCTGGAGATATTTAATATCAGACAGGACTGGAGCAAAGCAGTGGAGTAGCAAAGAAGAAATCTTTGTCCAGAAGAAACTGGTTAAAGAGAATTGGCGGGGAGACCTCGCTTCCCACTGGTGAGTTCGCACTATGCTGCGTCCCTGTGAACTGCACTGAAATTACTACTCCAACACCAAAGAAATTGGAGGGAAAACCCCTGAATTACAGGGCTCAGAGCTTCACCAACTAGAGCTACTTGTTGTAGCTCAAGAGCTGTTATCTTGAGAGCTTTGCTCCTCACTAAAGCAAAGTTCAGCTTCTTACAAAGACCAGCAAAGCCCATCCTCTGGTTCCACAGGTGCAGGGAGGGGGCTTTCCAAAGGGCAGGAGCTCCCCGTGCCCAGGTGCTGAGTGATGGAGCTGGCAGCTCCCAATCACCATTTAATTTCACTTTGGAAAGATGCCCATGGCCACCTTGCAGCAAAGCCCCCGTCTCCCAGGGGGTGGTTCCCCCTCTCTGTACATCCCTCTCCCCTTTGCAGGACTCACTCCTCCTTTGTGCACTCCCGCTGCCCCCATCTCGTCTTGTCCATCCCGCAGCTGCTGCTGCTCTCGGGAGAGATCTCTTTCTCACCTCCGATAACTGTCACACCAGCCCCGATGAGAAGAAGATTATTGTTTGCTTGATTCCAGAGTCCTCCGCTCCGAGCAGAAAGCAGCAGCTACCCAACACCCCTCAACCTTTCCTGGGTTTTCCAGCACAGAAGCGTTATTCCGGGCAGTCAGGCCAGCCTGACATTGCTTAGCAACATCGCATGTAGTAATTTCCTGCTAAGCAGCTCCAGAATCTCTTCTTATTAGGGGTCATTTCTCTCGGCAGTTGACATGACTGTGGGCAGATCAAAGCGATCCTCGGGAGGAAGGCAGAGGCAGCAGAGCCGCCCAGGGCTGGGAGGAGTGCGCAGCAGTCACTCAAAATCCCGGCGTTCAGGACAAGCCCGCAGCCCTCAGGATGAGCGGCTTCTGCAGTGATGGACTCCCCAGGGCAGAAACTGCCAGCACAAGTTCACTGACCTCAGTAAAGGCCTGGGTTTGGGGTTATGACTGACAAATACTCCAGCACCTGGGGGTACTTTCTAGGGGTTTGGGGCTCTCTTACAACTGCTCAGCACAAACTCTGTCCCTCTACATGGCACGGTTTGCGTGCTAGCCTGGTCCCCATGCTGGGCAGCCTGCAGCTCTAGGGCTCCATCCTGTGCCATACCCATGGTGCCACCTCTCCTGCCCTGGCTGCATCATCCCGTAGCAGCAAGGCTACCTCCGCTACCTTCCTCATGTTTCTGGAAGATGCTGCACACTCCACCCCAACCTTTAATCCCATTTTGCAGATGAGGGCAACGAAGGATAAAGGTTCATCGTGGGCAGCCTGCGAGCTGTTGGACCAAAGATAAAGGCTGAGGCCACTCCAGCTGGAAGAGTTTTGCTCTTAACTTCAAGGTGACGAGGTTTTAGGGCACATGCTACCATTTTATCTTTACCTCCCAGGTCATCCTTTCTCACAGCAGTACATCAGGGACAAAATCTTCATGGTTTCCATCAGACTGGGTGTTTTAAGCAGATTGACAGCAAGGTGAATGGAAGATGCTGCTCCATGTCAAATATAGTTTAATCCTTTTAAATTCTTTTCTGTGGCACTAAATGTAAGAGCATACCTGTTTCTACCAAATCTAGAATATATTAAAACTTGCTTATTACAAGAGAATACTTTTTCCACAGTTGTTTCTCTCCTACATGTATTACATACAGGCACGAGCTGTAATTGCAGTGTTTTGGGTGTTTGCAAAACGCTTCGCTGCAGCAGGCTTAACCCAAGCTGCCAGCTCCATCCTCCCACTGAGGAGCACTGTACAGAAGCCCAGCTTCCCACCAGCTCTCCTTTGCACAGACCCCTGCCTCCAGCGCACCAGGAATGGGTTTCACCCTGACTGGGGTGGATCGGTTTTTGGTGGAGCAGATGGTTAGATGGCCCCAAGCAATATTCACCAAAAAAAAAAAAAAAAAAATCAGTGTCTTGTATCCATTGCTGGTAACAACCCTTGTTGGGGAGGACTGTAGCATTAGGGTAGCTGCAGATATTATAATAGAGCCAGGACTCACAAGCAGCACTGCCCAAATTGAGATTTTGAATCTCCTTTAGCACCAGTTGCTCTGTGGCAGATGGGAACAGGACTCCAGGAGATGGGCTTTTAACACTGGGCTCAGTTAGTGAGGGCTTGGTGGACTCCCTGCTTTCTTGGATGCAGGGCTGCTCGCCTGCACAGGGGAATTTTGAATTCCTGGGTGGTCAGGACAGTTTTGTCTGCAACTTTGAACGCCCAAGTGCTGCCTTGGCCCCCTCTACGTGCAGCAAAAGAAGAGCACCCATTGCTCTCCCCTGGTAAAAGAGGGCCCTGAGCAATCGGCTTCAGGGGGCAAAGTTTCAGCTGGCGGCAGCATCCTTGGTCCTGCTCAATGAAGCACTTCAGCTCATGGCTCAGGATCCCCACTCGCATCCCAACCGCTTTGGTGTGGGCTCGGGTCCAGGGCTGCGATCCGTGCACTTTCCTCCAACTGGGACTGGAGCAGAGCCACATGCAGGGTAGGAGTTGAACAGTTTTGCAGATCTGGCCAAGAATTTCAAAGAAAACAAACAAACAGTCCCACAAAAACCTCAGAGTTTTTAGGTGGCCAAATCCCACTGAATTTTCCAACCCCTGACGTCTGCAGTTGCCGATACCTGCTCTGTTTCCTCACCTGCCCAGGTATTAGTTATTAGATCTGTGTTGTGACAGCACCTCAGAGTCTTGCACCACAAGAACCTGCAATGTGAATAATTACATATGCTGGATGAGCAGATGCTTTATCCATATCCTAAAGCTATTCAAAGTAATTCCCAACATATTTATAAATATTTTTAGCAAGCACTTATAAAAGACAAGATGGCAGATTTCTACATGTTAATCAAAAGCTATGTCACAAATTACGATACCAAAAAAGTCTACAACCATGTCACATACAGACAGCAGGGAGAGATTCTTCAATAGTTTAATTTTATTGCATGAGACTTCCTCCTCCAACAAAACACCACTTGATCATCAAGGCTCAAAGAATTCTCAGAGAAGTTCTAAACCCTCAGACTGTTGTAGGATATATACTTAACTTTAAGCATATGAGTAATCATGCTGACATCACTCTAACCAAATTAATGTAATAAAAGTACATCTCTTCCTGGGAAGGTGGAAGCTGTGCACAGTGTAACGAGGCAGATCGTATGGATGCCATCAGCTCCTTACAGCTGCAGAGAGCAGAGTTAGGCAATATGAAGAACCTAGTTAGAACAAACTGAAGTGTGAATATTTTTTTCTCCCTTTCCTTTTCAGTCAATAAAAAAACCACCTCGACGGCACAGGTTTAACTCCACGCTCGTGTCGTAAGAACAACGTGGGGTAGATAGAGTTTTCATGCCGTTCGTTACACAGGTGAGCTGCTGAACAGGATTTATTTAAGGAAGGAACGGCATGATGATTTTAATTTTGTTAAGTATAGCTTCCAGAATGCATTCTTTATGCTTCATTTGTTGCAAATGAATGACTCCGTTAAAACAGCGTTTCAACACATTTTAGCCAAAATATTTGCTTTGCACAACAACAAAATACAGATAACTGCAATCATCTGTAAGTAAGAACAAGCAAATTGACAGACACAGCAGATAGGTATCAGAATAATCAGCTATAGTATTTTTTAGCACAAAACTTTTATGCAAAATAAGAAATACTAGTAAAGCTGATTTGCAAGTTCGCATTTCCCTGATCTGCCTGGTATTGTCAGCATTTGGAAAAAAAACCCTGTAAACAAGTACATTATATCTGTTTTTTTTCCACACGCATTCCAAACAAAATGCACGTACTTAAAATATTTTCACCTTTGTGCACCAAGATGGTGAGTATGAATTTAAAATGTCATTATCTTCTAACTGTATATGCTACGTGCAAGATAAAGATTTTTCCTCTCGGTGTCTTTAGTATAATTAGCATGTATGACAACATTCAGACGATTTAATTTCCCAATTACACAGCTGTACTGAAAATATCCTTTGCATTAAATATGCAGCAATTCTTATCAGTAGATACTCTACAACTTCTTCCGCCCTGTTATATCGCTGCAGATGCTCAGGTTTTGGCAAGTTGAGAAATGATAATTTTCTGCCTTATCAACCAGAGAGACAGAAATTGCAGCGCCGCAGCGGAGCGGGGGCCCGCGAGCAGCCGCTCCGACGGCACACGCGGCRTTCCCAAGGGGCAGCCATGTAGCACGGGCTCCTTGCTGAGCCCAAGTGGTGAATCAGTTTATGCTGTGAAGTGTGAGAATGAGGCCATTTGTGATATTATCCTGCTGTTCTCCTAGAAGCTTTGGTAGCCATGGGAAAATCAGTTACTGGAATCTAATTTGCTTGCTTGTAATTAATATCATCCAGAAGCTACTTATTTGCTTGCCTACTTTTAGGACTGATGGGTGACCAATGATAACAAAAACAACCAATTATTTTTCTGAGACCAGTAGTAGGCGTGTAGTTGCATATATGTTAAGTACTACTCATGGGAAGTGTTGAAATCTACCTTTTCCATGAGTAAAAATGAAGCAGAACCAGGCATTTACACATGGCTTGAGAGCATACAGCTTTTTTTTCTTCCTTGTTTTCTGATTGAAAAACCAACCTACTGACATTTCTTCAATACCTTATATGAAAGGAGGGAAATTGAAGTTAGGAGGAGTGGGGAAACCAGTATTTGCCTGCAGGCCAGGGCTCTGGCGTGGAGCGATGCTGCAGAGATGCTTGCAGTGCTCTTGGCCACAGGAGTCTTATTCCCTGCTTAATCACACGCTGGCACAAAGGATCTCCAGCAACTCACGGACGTCCGTCTGCCAGCTCCAGCTCAACAGGCCAAGACAGCACTAACCATCTCCCCTCGGAGCTCATCCCACTTGAGTCCACAAAAACGCTGCTTAGATCTCTYTAACTCGCTCTAAGGTCTAAATCTTGAAGATTTCTCCCACATAACACCTGAAAAATGCAGCCTTCCCTGGCTTCCCACACAGCTCTCCCCAGCTTGCTTCTCCTCTGCTGTAAAGCCCTTTTATCTCCCCCTGCCAATCACGCTCCTGCAGGTACCTGTATCAAATGCTGCTTCAGAGGTCTTTTTCCAAGCCTGTCGCTTTGACCATCTCTCTGCGCTCCTCTCTGAGCGGCTCTCTGCTGAATTCTGTATATCAGATCAAACATAAACTGCTTGTCTTTATTTCAAAGGCTTTCACAGACAACCCTGCTTTGTCTTTTATTACTCATTTAGGACCAGAAAATCAGCTCCCTCCTCCAGCTTGCTGGGAAGCCAGCTTCTCTCTTCCTTTGCTAGGCTCTCAAACAATCACGCTCATACTTTCTTCCATGCTACCCCTTCTGCATGGGGATTTTTCCTTCTAAGCAAACCTAACTCAGCTGTGCTATCCTCCCTTTGCCTATGAATATACCCTATAAGATCAGGACCCCCCCTCGGTGTATTTTTTACAATACAACTATGCTCCAAGAAGTTGAGAAATAGTATTTTGTAGTTTCCTTCATCTCCCTTGCTGGCAGWCGTGCCTTGGTTTTGTGGCTTCTCTTGGGTAAGAGAGCTCTTTTTTCCAAGTTTGTGAGGCACCTAACACAAGGTCATTTTAATCTACTGCTGGAGTSCCTTGGGACTATAGTAACATCAGCGATGGCTACAACATCCAATTACTCAGCTCACAGCCACGTAGCCACCAAGCAGAGGCCAGCGCACACCGTGTCACACAGTACCGACCACTTCTGCCTCCCCGCTGCATTGTGTACTTCTCACAGAACAGTGTTTAAGGCATTAACACCCATTAATTATAAAAAAAGTACAACAGAGGTACATGTTTTCCAGGCTTAGCTTTGCTGCAAACTTCCCCAATACAGAAAAGCCTCACTCAAGATCTTCTAATAACGAGCYAGGCAGAAGGACGGGCCAGATTGCCATGTTAAAGCAAACTAAAGTGTAATTGTCGCTTCACTAGCAGCATTCCCATCCTTGTTCCCATTGCTTTTTAATAACATCAACATCCTTTCATGCACCGTCTTGTTTAAGCAATGCAGAGAAGTCTAGAGGTTAATTAACGAGAAGTGGAACACAGTCACTTCACTCAAAAAAAACCAAAAACCCAACAAAAAACAAAAAGCAAAAAAACATCAAAAGCTACAAACTAGTAGTTTGATAGGGTTTTCCAGTGAAAAAAAAGTACTAATTTTAGCACTATTTAAACACAASAGACTGTCCTTTGGCTTAGGAAAATCATGAAGCTTTTTACCTGCTTTTATAATGCTTTAATAAGTGTTTGCGCTTTCTGTCAGTCAGGAAGACAGCAAATTATGTGGCATACATCAAAAGGCAGCAATCCGTTATACACACACGTACACTGTACCCTACAGAGGCAGACAGGCACTTCAGTAATGGCAGAACATCTCATCAATTAAATCTAACCATATATCTTCTTTCAACATATGACATGTTGATTGGCAACCTTTCTAGAGACCTGGCTCAGACATCTGGGGGATTTTGCCGGCAAGGTCAGTAAAGCTTCTAAAGCAACGCTTTCCRTCACCGAGTCATGGATGACGAGTTAAGAGACCTCAGCCGCATGCTGTGSTGCGGTACCCCCCGCCTGCAAACAGCACGTGCTGCGTCGGGGATGCTTGCCCTGATCTCAGGTCCTTGCTCTGCTCTCTACGCTGTTCCTTTTCCTGGTTTACCCCAGAATTCTTCCTCTGCCCAACCCKTCTTATACATCCTGCCAGTTCCTTCCCCTTCCCTCCTCTGAAGTCCCTAATAAATGGGGTTTGACTGCAGTGCTATTCYCTGCTCCCCATTGAGCTCGCTCTTCTCCCCTCTGCCTGGCTGCTTCTCTTGGAGGGCATCAGTTATTTAAGGTGTTGAGAGTCCTGGGTTTGAACTCTGGATAAATCCTGGTGTCCTTTACCTTCTAGTTCCAGGAATCTCACTTCTAGAGAGATGGGGATTACKTGGTGTTCAACAGAGAGCAACAAAAAGCATTCAGATGTTCTATGGGAAAGGACTTAAGACTGACCATATCCAYCTTTTCAAAGGAAAATGTTACCAGAAAAGAAGAGGCAGGAAAGAAACCCTTCATGAGGATGGGACAAGCAGAAAGGAGATTAAAACAGGAGATGCAAGATAGACATTTGGGAAGCTGTAAGAATAGTGAAGTATTTAACCCCATCGCCTGGGAAGGCTGTGGGATCCCCACCATCAGACCAAGAGTCTCTCAGGACTAGCTTAGGCATGGCTGGCCACCATGGTGCAGAAGGATGGAGAACACTCTCCTGATGGTCTTCCTAATCTTGTTTTATATTTTATTTCTTCTGCTCCTCATCTGACCTGGATCTTCTTGCCTTTAAGCGTTTCATGAGGTTCAAGAGCTAAGGAAAATCAACCATTAGCCTAAGGCCATCGTTGCATTATTATAGATGGAGTCCCAGCTGCTTGCCYTTTATAATGGGATTTAGGAGCTTGAATATTCAGATTCAACTTTTTCTTCATTAAGCAAAGAACTTCTAAGATGTGTTTGAGCCACAGGTTTAGATTCAGAGCTGAACACTTACCAAATKGCACATCCAGAAATTTTCCCTGGCCCGGTTGGTTACAAAGCCCAGCTGGCAACCATGGAACCTGTTCTGAAATGTCAGCAGAATCCAAGGACATTTTGGAGCCAGTGTTGCAAATGCAGGGCTTTTTCTTGCTATAAAGAAAGAAATATATTGCTCACAAAGCTAAYGTGGCCCTTAGCAGAGCTAAGCACAACCTAAGGACAGCTGCCAGTGCTGCTCAGCTTCCCTGGTAATGCCCTGACGGGAAAATCCTGCATCTCTCAAGCAAAGCTATTCCAGTGCCTCAAATCCAGACGAATCAATACTCGCAAGGCTTCTTTCTCCACAGCCTCCTCTAGACCTTCTCAGCAAAACTACAACCAAAGGAAAGTTTAACCTGCTTCATCAGTCCTCCCTGCTTGAAGCCTGCAGGGAGAGCGTCAGTTAAACAAGACAAATGCTTACTATGAAACCTGTTCTTGGTGGCAAAACCCATTTTTTTGCATTTTTGGGCTATTCTTACCTGTGGAAATGTTTCCACCGAGGTCAAATTAAGTGGCTTTTGTTGGAAGAGGAAGGCTTCGCTGCTGGAAACACAACACACCAACCCAAGAGGAACATCCTTCTCTTACTCTGCTCTCCCCTGGACTGATGAAGGGTGAAGAGCAAAAGCCCCATTCAGACTGGAAGGATTATGCCTCTGTATGTCAGAGGCGTGTTAAATAAACAGTAGTGTAATTTGTGGAGCAACTTTGGAAACTTAATTATTTCTCAGGATTCAACTTTAATGACTCCTTTCTACTCCCTGGATCCTAAGCAGCTAGTTATGTCATGTTGCATTAGAAGCTGAAGCTGCAGCAGACAGAACAGCATCAGACCTGGAAAAAAAAAATAAAAAAGAAAAAAAAAAAAAGGAAAAAACCTTGAATGATTTTCCTTTACCAAGAACAAACATATGCAGCAGCACAGTGCTTTGGAAATAAATTGCTCATGAACCTTCTGGCTTGAAGCTACCAGTAAATCTTCCTGTTTGCAATGATGCCCAGGTATATATGGCAAAAAATCTCACCGCTCTATTAAAGGTCTTACTGAAAAGTCTCCCTGCTTTACAGAAAAGCTCTTATTTACCCCTTGTGTCCTCGGAATAACAGATTACCACAGCTCCTGGCAATCACAGCACAGCTCAGCTCTATGTCCACACTGCAGACTAAAGTGCATTACATAGATTGCAAGCTGTTATATAAACCAAACTTTTATTATGGTGGTTATAGTAGCAAGATGTCCAAAGGTATGTTTTATATACAGCCTCTCTCTGTGCTTAATCAAAGTACAATCAAATGCCTTTTTTTTTTTTAAGCTTAACTAGAGAAATGTTTTATTATTTTTAAATCATCCAGTACTTTACCACTAATTCCCTACGTTATTAAAGCTTGAACGAGGACACTAGGGTCTAGCTCTTGCAAATCCTCAGTCAATTGAGTTTGGGGTTTCTAAAGCCTCAGTGCTGAGTGATTCAGACCTGAACTCGTTGCATYTGAGCCATCAGAAGACAGCTGTCGGTGGACAGGAGGCTCAATACTGTCCAGCTCTGCTCATTATTGTCCCCATTTTGTCCCGAGAACAGGCAGCTACGTTGTTTGGGAGCAGGACGGAGAAGGCGGGTAAGCAGGTGATGCTTTGGCCTGGAGATGCCGTGTGGGACTGGGCACAACCGGCAGCTGCCGGTCACCCAGATCTGACAGCAGCATCATGTTTCTCAAAGGCTTCCTGAGGAAGATACGGGACAGAGCACGAGATGTTCGGTTAATGTGGTAATGTGCCTGTGGAAAGAAATTCGGCTGCTACAACAAAGGTCTGGGGTCCCAGATCCACCGGCCTCCAGGGAATACCCTGGTCCTGATCAACACCAGKGGCTGACCGTGCTCTGCTCAGCTGCACCCGTGTGTGGGAGCAGTCAGAAGCGTGCATGGACGTGGGTGTGGGGGCTCCGTGATGGGTGTGCTGCATCGGGGCACCTTAAATACCCACCTCCCGCCTCAGAGCAATGCACGCAGTCCCAGACGCACCCCCCACCCCACCAGAGCCAGCCCCCAGGAGCTCTCGGTGCACACAAGTCCCCTCCCGGGGGACAGAAGCAACTTTTCCCTGCCCAGCACGAGCCGGCTGTCTCCTGACGGTAAAGCCATACTAATTGCTGTCTGGTACAATTAGGCTTATCCCTACTTGTAATTTAATTTGTGCGAGAATGCTAGTTCAGCACAGGAGTTTGCATGCATTTGTGGCTCTTTCAATTAGCGGCACCTTGTAGTTGGACAATGCCTACGACGATGGGGCTTTGTCTCGTCCCTCCTGGAAGGACGCTCAGAGGGCAGCAGGCGCAGGGCTGGTGGGACTGGGGCAGGGACATGCCCAGCCTTGCCCCTGGGGGGGGACCCGCGCAGGGTGATGGGGCAGGGCAGGACATTTGGGATGAGCCAACCCTGCCATGACCCCGCGTGGCAGCAGAGGTCACCAGCCATGAGACCTCTTGTCTCTCTTGCTCCAAGGGCAGCTAGAGTTAAGGGACAGGTAGAGATGGGTGGCAACAGAAACAGGAGAAAAGTAGGAGGAAGAAAAAAAAAAAAAAAAAAAGGAAGCCTGACATACACGACACCATGGCAATCGGCCAAGGGCCCCCTTCCCATGAGGTCTGCTGGCCCACGGGACTCAGGTGACTCCAAAAGGACACATGCTTCACCGAGACCACCAGCCAAGTCTAGACAATGCTGTACTTAACTCAGGGAARGGAGGAGGGAAAACACCCAAGAAGGAGAAATTGGAATATGATTAATGCAAATCAGTATTTGCTGGTGCCCTTGATGTTTCACTGATCTTTATATATTTCTTGTGGGATCAGGAACATCTTAGGTACYGTGGGAGGATAAGAGTTCTTGACTAAATAAGCAGATCTCCTGACATCTATCGTTCACATCCTTTGCTCTACACACAGATACTAGATGTGGGAAAGCTATTGTATCCCTCTGACAAGTTTTTCCTATGAAAAAAATATATTCTTTCCTTAGCCTTCAAAAAAACCCCGAAAAAACCAAACCCTATTTGRAAAATAAGAGACCTGCAGAGCCCTGATTTGAAATTCATCACACCTCCTGCTCCAAAGACATGCCTAAGGACAGATACTTCAGAACATATGAAATTATTTTTGGACTTAGCCATGTCCTGCCTGTCTGTTTTGCTCTGATATTTGCTTCAAGAGAAGAGCATCACAGGGGCTACCGCAAAGACTTTAAAGGTAGAAAAGACCCCTTTGGTGCCAAGAGAGGCAAGTGGCCCCTCGCCTCTGTGGGAGAAAGGCACAGCATTGTATCAACAGGGACTTTGACAGATAATGTGTTTTACTTGTAGAAACTAGCAAAAAACCCCAGAACAACCCACTGTCCACGGCAACCAGAGAAATTAAGATAATTTCTTGTGTGTCCCCCCTTTTAAATAATCTTGCATTCTGGTGCTTAAAGGACAGCCATGAAGATTTAACAGTTAAAATAGAACCATTTATTTCAAAAGGTTGTATTAAAAGACATATAATTTTAGCAGCAATTGCCTGTGGGCAGTGGAGAGAGAGCTGCTGAATGTGCCATCAGCAGAGAGATTGAAGAGAGGTTAAAGAGGATAGCGGGGAGAAGGCACTCACCTTCCTGAATGGGCCATAAACTCAAATGACTGACTGCAGCCAAGTAAAAAACAAGAATATTTCCATTGTGTATCAAAATAACAAGCAGGAGGCTTGCTGGAGCCCTGAGGATGCTTTAGAGGAGCCCCTAACGTGAAGTGCTGTTTTATGGAGGGAGCAATGCAGTTATCACAAACCACAGTCAGAGCGATTAGCCCCGTCCCAGGAGCTGAACACCAGCGCCTGCGTTGGCCTCCTTAGGTAGTCCTGTGTTGGTAAATTGTGATCTCTAACACCGAAAACCCCGCAGTTTGCCCATCTGTTAGCCATTGACAGTCATTTTTCCCTTGTCCCTCTTAAATCACTCACTAGCAAACATGGGGTGTCTGGATGCACCAGAGCAGCAGATTTGCAGGTTACTGGTGCCCACATGAACTCCCAGGGACCCGGCTCAGTCCCAGCAGCCTTGTTCCCAGCTGGACAGCGGGTGAAACACTTGGGAAGAGTCTACACTGAGTAGCCACAAGCAGAGGCATTGTTGCACCCTAACATTAGTATTGTGCCATTAGCCAACACACCCCAAAGGGACGACCAGAAGGCAGGATGGGCAGCAGTAAGGAGGAAGGAAAAGGGACAGCCTGTCCCAGCGGCTGGGCTTGGCGATGGAAGTGGGGTTGGGTTACAGCCGGGCACTCGCAGGCACTTTGAGCGGAGGTTTTGTGCCTTCCAAAATGCCACTGGGCTGCAGTTCATCAGATGATGCCCCTGAGACCACCCCGTGGCTCCTGCGCCTTGGGGATGGGGAATAGCTCCCTGCACGCCTCCAATCTGCTTGGAGGCAGCCTGGTGATTTGGTGTTAGTCCCAACACCAAACCCCCACAGAACACAAGAAGCTGTCTCTTCTCAAACSATTGCACCAAGGAGAGAAAGGCCCACACAACAGACCCAGCTGGGTGGGCTCCTTCGGCAGCATAAGGCAGAAAACACGACCCCATGGGTGCCCACCACCCTGCTGGAGAGAGGCTGCTGCTCTTCCCAGCCGCTTCCAGGCAGGAAGACATGTTGTATGGACCAAAGAACAAGGTGGTGAGAGCAGTTTTGGGGCTCCAGGTAACAGATTTATGGCCCCAAAAAAGAAATCCAGATAAAAAGACCAGTTGAGCATATTTGCASCATTAATAAATCATTTAGGAGTCAGGCAGATGCCCCCATGTTTGACAWGGTTCACACACCAGTTGTCCCCAAGCTTAGCCCAAGTGAAAAGCACGTTTCATTTGCACCAGGCTTTGCTGGATGGTCAACAGTTTCCAGAACTCAGATTTCTCCCCCAGACTCTCTCAAATCCAGGTCATCCCCATTACTGGATATTTGGGCCCCAAGAAATCTGTGTGGGTGGGAAGGAAGGAAGGAGACAGGACTTGGAGGTGGCAGTGTCCCAGGGGAGCAAGTGACAGCATGGGCAGGTGCTGCTGGAGAAGCAGGAGAGGTAGGGGAGGCTGAGCACACAAAGAGTTTTGCTCGTGGCTGTGGGGATGCCCGAGGCAGGGGCTGTTCATGCGGGGAAGATGGAGCCAGAGGAAAACCAGAGCCTCTTCCCAGGCAGTGACCAGATGGAGTGGGAGACGCACCTCCAGCTCTCAYGCAAGCCATAAAAAGGAGAGACTCTCCGAACCAGCTTGCCGCAGTGCCCGTTGCGAGCCTGGCACTGTTTAAACTCAGTAAGTGATGCTCCAAGTCAGCCGTGTGCACTTTATGAGAGTTAAGAGCCAAACAGCAGCTCCTTGCTCGCAGATTTACAGCGCCTTCCGCCGTCTCACCCAGAAARCCACTTTGGGATGTATCAGGGCACCGTTCCCCATCAGCCTCCTCATCTCCACCACGGCCGGAGCTGCCCAGCCAGGGGCACAGGAGCATCCCCCATCCCTGGGAGGCTCAGCCCTGCCAAGGTCTTGCTTTGCACTGATAGCTGTAGTGTTTCTTCACTGCTACTGTTGGTTTTTTCCTCTGTTTTCGCCCCCCCCCCCCAGGCTTTTCCTTTTCCTCACAGCCACCATCACCTTTACAGCTGCAATCAAGGGGGCAGAAAGATTTTGCCATCTTATAAGTGCTGGAAATTCTTTCAAAAGCAGCAGAGAGAAATCTCCTTTTATTGACGCCAATAACAGAGAGGAAGTAGACAGACCCACTGCTTTATAGAAGATTTATGTACATAAATTGCAGACAAACACAGCAGAAGCCTCGCTCAGCCCTTGTTCGGCTCCACACGGGGAAYAGCCCGAAGAGCCTTCCCGCTCTGCCCCACAGCTTCCAGCCTGGCTCTCCCGGAGCCCGCAGCACTCAGCCCAGCCCCAGACTTCTCCTCCGTGGCATTTCCCAACAGCCTGCGAGAGCTTTGCCACCTGAAGGCAGTCAAAGAAAAGGCCATTACTCCAGGTAATGGTAAATGGGACACAGCACTWGCTGCTCCGGGGAGGTTTAAGGGAGGAAAAGTGTCACACAGCCCAGGGTGACCCCACGGCAGCGGCTCCCCGGGCACCCAGCGGCAGAGCAAGCCAGAAGAAAAGCTGCCCCGACAGGATTTTTTCTAGTTTATCAGAACCGAACAAGGAGGCGGTGGTGAAACCTGTGGGTTTCTACAACTTCTTTGCACCCAGCTCACAGGCACCCCTTTGCYTGGGCAGAGCCATGGCCTCATCGCCCCGGCCCAGGGCACATTTATGCTGCGGTCACAATCAAAATCCATCTTGTTTGAAGCACCARGAGGGGGAAGAGGCTCCACTACTCTGGAGCGCTCGAGGCAGGGAGCAGCAGTCGGGTCTCTCACCGCTACAGCAGCCAGTGACCAAACCCCAGAAAGAACCGAGTGGCAACAAATACAAGAAACACATCACTGAAACCCAGTGTGGAGCTGACAGAAAAAAAATACCTGAAGTGCTAAGAAACCAGTTATTAAAGGTTTTCTCTTATTTGAAAGAGTTAGATGCTTGAGGAACTTCTGCAAAAAAGATACATATTTATTTTAAAAGAATCATCATTTTCTTTAAAGGAAGACTCCGCATTTCTAGAAAAAAAAAATCCACCCTGAGAAGCAGAACCACTCCACTTTCTGGTCCCTTACTAACTGCACTCCAAATCACTTTTCCCCTTTCCTATCTCACTCTCACCCCTACCCTCACCCTTAATACACCTATAGAAATTATACAACACACGTTTAGCTTTACCTGCGCCATTCCCCTCAGACATGCTCTCCCACATCTCCAAGCCACGCTCGCCCCGTGCCTCCCCTCTTCTGCTGTGCAGAATCCAGCCAGGCATGGCAGAGCTGGTGCAAGAGCCCCAGCCGCCCAGCCTGCTGTGAGCCCTTTACTGCAAACCCCTCTGCCCCAGAGCAGCTGGGCTCCATCGCTCTCCCTGAGCTGCCTCCCAGCCCCAGCTCCTCCATAGGAAGCAATCGGACATGCCGGACCTTACAAATCTGCGTCCCCCAGCTATGCAAACAGGCAGACGCGGCTTAAGAAAAATCTTACTGCGGGGCACGGGCCCCCACCTGCGGGGTGTYAGGAGACGACGCTGTACTTCAACGAAATTGCTGAAGACTTTATATAGATATAAAAGGGCACCGATTTCTTTCCTTCTGCTCTTTAACATGCTTTGAGCTGTTTGTTTAAAAAAAAAAAAAAGGTTTTAAACTTTTTGGAGTTTTCTACCAAAAATGTATGGCTTTCTTGTGTAAAAATATAAGCAAGGCTCCTGCTGGCCTTGTGTTTAGTAGCTAACCTTGCACACACGGGGCTAAGACCTGATCCTTTCTGGGACATGCCCTCCCTGCACAGAGATCAGAACTCTGCAGCGGCTGGGAGGATCAGGGATGGTCGCTCTGTTTTATGTATGGAGAAATTTAGCCACAGCTCTGCGTTGGGTSACCTGCTGGGACCGGGGCTGGAGAGCAAAATCCCAGCACGCTCGCTGGGAAGGTCCCGCTGGAGCTGGGGCCGGTGCTGCTGGAGCTCTGCTGGTGCAGGCAGGGCAAGAGCAAGCAAACTCTGAGATGTTGGGCACGTTCATATTTCAATATATTCTTTTTTTTTCTGAAGAAATAAGAGGGTTGAGTCAAGCTTTATAGCTCTCMTTTAACAGTTTGGCTTTCCAAACCTTTTCATACTGGGAGAGGAAAGAAGTACCCCATGAAGCAGGGGGAGGCTGCAGAGGTCAGCAGCTGGAGCGTCCAGCCTTGACGCGGCCCCGTCCATCAGGTGCAGAGCAGCCAGTGGCAGGGGCAGTTGGGCAAAGAAATCRGTTATACCAAAGGCAAAGACCGTTTCATCCACCACATCATGCCCAGCACSGCTGGAAGATAGGAAGTGCCCCCAGGGACAGCTCAGCCCTGGTTTTGCAGCCCGTGCAGGGTTGGGGCCGGCTCCTTCCCAGGGAAACGGCCCCCAGTGAGGGTCCCGGGCTGGGGTGAGCCTGCTGGGTCGGATCCTGGCACTGACAGGTTTAGTTCAATCTTGTGTTTCGAGCTGAAATGCATAAAACGAGCAGAAGAAAATGAATCACGGGAGTAAACGATAAGGTGAGAAATCTGCTCAGTAAAACCAACTGCCTCGGGGCCTCCTGCACATGAAAGGACTTGAAATGGTGCTGTGGTGATGGACAAACAGTGGAGTTCCAGGAGAAATCCCAGAGAAACTTTCTTTAAACTTGGMGTACTTGAAAAAGCAATGGGAAAATTGGTACAGAAAGCTTTGTGCCCTGGGCCTGCTGCCACCCACGTGTGTCCCCGTCCCCTGCTGGGGTCCTGCGGTCCACGGGGGTTACGTGTGTGCAGACGTGTGCGCAGCCCGCGCCAGGACCAGGCTGCTGCGATCGCCTCTAAAACTGCTCAGTTACTGCCCAAAGTCCCAGGAAAGCTCCCGCCTCCCACCTGCACTGCACTGCGGTGGGTGCCCACCGCTTGCGTGGCGTGTAGGTTAAACCCGTGGAAATTGCCCTTGGTGGGTGTGTGCCAGTTTTGGTGCAGTTCTGCTAGAAAAGACAGCAGTGCCTGTTCTTCCCACCGCTGTCCTCAGCATCCCCAGGCTGGCGGCAGGACTGCGGGAAGCTGCCGGTCCAGCGGCCGTGGGAAGGGGCCACCCCGGCGGGGCTGTCCCAGCTCTCCTGCCTGCTGAGCACAGGCTCTGCATGTCTTTCCCATATGCAGTCAGTGATGCTAATGTAAAATTTGGGGTTCCCACAGGATGCACGCTGCAAGTGCTCAGAATGGGGTTCATGGCCAGGGATAACATMATAATTTGAGCAAGAGGTGTCCAGGGCTCTTGGAAATGTCAGCCTTGTACAGGTCCAGCGTGCTGGGGCAGCATTTCCCTGTCCACAGAGCAGGCAGGGAATTAAATGTCAATATTTGTGAGTCTCCTTTGGCAAGCATCCAGGGCTTTCACTGCAGATTCCCACCCCGCTTCCCTTTCGCCCACCTGCCTGTCCCAAGAGCCAGACCCCGCAGCCAGTCCCCAYGGATGGGGAGGAGGTGACTGGAGGGGACCTGAAGGTTCCCAGGATGCTGGAGGAGCCCRGACAGTAAATCCAGGCTTCTTGGCTCCTTAAGCAGCTCAAACCCAGCCAGAGCACATCCGAGTGCCCAGGGAGGGTCTGTCCTGCCAGGGCCGTGCCTCGGGCATTGCAGAGCAAACTCCTGCCATGGGACAGATGGTTTCAGGAAAGCTCACGGGCCCYGCGCAGCAAGGGGGGGCAAGAACATCACGTCAGTACCCGGCTCCTCACCTCTTATGCAGCATCCCACTGATGTCCCACTGATAAAAAAACCCCAGTGAGCCCAGTCTGACCATCGCTGTGGGTCTGGCCTTGCTGCTGGAGGCTCATCAGCACGGGAGCAACGCTACACTGAGCGCAGAGTGCCAGAGCCCGGCGGGTCTCACTGCAGAGGACACCAGGGAATGTCCCAAGCCCCGGCTGAAGAAACTCAGCCTTTTCTGAGAAGCCTCATGCATGGGTCAAATCCTAGGCTAGAGGTCTGAAAAATCACATCTTCTGACAGTTCATCCTTCTGCAGGCTGGAGAGCTGGTGTGAACACAAGGAAAGGCGTTTGATCACCATTATAATGCTAATCTCCTATAGAGAGTGATGTGGCGTCGCTCCGACTCCCAGTAGGAGCTGAGTAGCATCCTGTTAATGAAATTATAACCATGGCTCACACAGTGTGTTTCTGCTGAACACATCTGAAATCTCTTTTCCTCAGAGGCTACATAACCAACGTCTGGGAGTTATCTCGCTGCTGTTATAAAAGCAACACGATTAGAGTGCTGAAGCTAATTTAAATCCCATTGAATGCTATTGTAAAGCAGCAAGAGACAAGCTGGTATGTAATATGTCGTTGAGCCGTCCTCAGAGCGGGCGCATCAGTCTGATACCCAAAAGTTTAAGGGCTAAATTCAGAGACTTTAACATGAATTGCAAATCCTGCGTGAACAGGTTCTGTTTGATGAGACTTTCAGGTACTTAAGGTACAAATCTCATTTAATTGTGTGACCACTCGAGGACTCTTAGCTGGCCACAGACTGAAGTATCTTCTCAGATCCTCAGTTATCCTGAGCATCCTCCGGGTATTGTGGCATCTCTGCTCCCAGTGTGAGCTTCGGGTGTGGAGCTGGAGGAAATGGCTGTGATAAATCTGAGCACTGGTAATGAGGCCAAAGTGGAGTTTAATTGCACAGGTCAGTTGTGCTGGAGGTTCTTCTAATCCCTTGCTTTATGGGCTTTGTAGGGATTTGGGGTGTGTGTGTRTTTTTTAAGAGCTGTGTTTTGTAGCTCTTAAAGAACTGCCGCAGCCTCTGCACTGCCGAAAAGGCACCGCTGCTCCCACGCACAGCCAGGACGTCACCCTGGGAGCGACAAAGTGGCCCCCGCGCTACAGGCCAGCCCCGTCAGCCCAGGTCGTGATAAGCAAACCAAATACTGATTTAAGAGGTTTTGTCTTGACCTTTACTAGCTGCCGCAACAGCCCAGAGCTCCAGCGATCGCCACCCGGCAGAGCCCGAGCAAACACGTTGCGGATGCAGCAGGGAGAAGCCACTCGGTCGGTGCCCGAGCCCGACAGCAGACTGCAGCATTCAGCTGCTCTCCCGAGCCCAGCGCTGCAGAGATGGGCTCCTAACGTCTGCGTTTTATAATTGCTCCTGCAAGAGGAAGGAGGGTTGGATCGTGCCYTTTTCTCCCCTCCCTTTCCCAGCGCACCTGAAGGCAGATCGCAGAGATGCAGCCGGGCTGGTGGGTGGTTTTCCCTGGTGCTGAGCACAGGGCTCCTGATCACCCCGCACAGTCACAGAGCATTTTGTCCTATCTTGAGCCAGCCCCACCGCTGGCCCTTGGCCATGCCCGACGTGGATTTCATGCCCCACTCCATTTCCCCACCTCACCTGGCACTATCAGGATTCGTCATTGGGCCGGTGGGCAGCGTTGCAGGAGTTTCAGCCCTTCGTGGGAGCTTTGTCCTGGAGTCGCTGCCCCTGGTCCAGCCAGCTCATGATTTCCTACTGCMTAATTTAACATCCTATGCCATAACAATTCAAGTGTGGGGAGGGGAAGAGGAAGGAGAAAKGGCTGCGAGCGTACGGGAAGGTGAGCAGCAAGGAAGCCTGGGCTGTTGCCTGCAGACCACAAGGGTTAAGAAGGAAGGTTACCTGCCTTGCAGGAGACATAAACCTTATCCTGGGCATGTTCCTGCCCCRTCAGGTGTTTCACAGGGTGTAAAATACCCTGTTTGGTGTTGAAAAACTGAACAAGAGTGATAAGTAGGCAGAGCTTTAACACAAGCTTGGCTTTAGGGAGCCCCCCACAAAGAGAGAGTCCATCACCAAAGCAGAGAGGTGAGGGGCTCTGCCCTCTTGGCTTCCCACCTGCGAAGCAGGGCTGATTGATAGATTCTCACCAAGGGAGATGCAGTTTGATGGATCTCCTCAGCATGAGCTGAATGAAGGTCAGCAACCTCCCAGATTAACTCCACAGCTGGGTTCCTCGAATAACACTGCCGTACCTCTGGCTTGTGCTTTCTGGGCAGCTCCTCTGCTTCTCCTAGGAGACAAGGTAGCTGCTTCTGCTCTGTACATGACTTCAAAATCAGTGCTGGAGTCTTGATCTGACAGGGTTAATGGACTTGAAGTCAGGTGAAGGTGGAAGACCAAAGGAGTGATGTGATCCAGGCGGTCTAATCCACGGTCAAAGGGAGCAACAGTAACTAGCCCAAGTTGGAAACATCTCTTTCAGACACCAAACGCTTTAGTCTCCCTGCCTGGCCATGACCCACACCAGCATCAGCTATTTTCTGGCTTCAAGGAAAGATGGGGAAGACCTCTGACTCTGCACCCCCCAACACAGGATGGCTGCCTTCCTTGAAGCAAGTTTTCTCTCTCTGTTCCTGCTTGTATTCTCATCCAGAAATTCGTMTTTCTTTCTAGAACTGCCTTTCTCCACTCAGACTTCTCACACAGCCATATTACTCTTGTCCAGCACTCCTGCCTGCTAGGACCTCACCAACCCTTGGCCAGATTTTGTGCATTTCCTGAGGACCCTACAGCTGTTTCGTCTCTATAGGTCTCATATTGTAACCAGGCTGAATTTTAATTCTGTGACTCACTGCGAAGTCTAATCTTCCTCCAAGATCCCATCCAAGTCAGGGCTCCAGTCTCACAGTCTGTGCCCTGCTAACTAGCCTGTGACTCTCCCACCGAGGTGGGTGGGACTGTCCACATTGCACTTAGTGCAAGTGAGACTGTTTGCTCACCCATTTATTATTTTACATTTACAATCCATTTAAAATACTTAATTTTGTGATATATTCTTCTTGGTGCTGAAATAGGGCATGACCAAGATCAGAACTCAGTTTGGCTRTATCATGGGGAAAGACTCCCCCAAACTGAGGTATCAGCCCAGGGTTCAGTGGCAGAGCTGGAAACCGGGTTATCCTGAGCTTTAAAGCCCAACTAGCCCTTAGCCTCTCCATTGCTCTTCATCGTGGTCACCAACATCACCTTGCTCTTTGAGAGCTGCTGGGGCCAGACACGCACCTGCTGTGACTAGAAACAGATAGCGAAGTATTTTAGGAGGGGAGCTAACCCTCCCAAAATGAACTCATCCCTTCAGTTCATGTGCTAGCAGCACAGGCTGTCACAGTTTTATTTTTAAATGGCCTTTCCCTTTAACACCGGAAAAATTTCTTCCCATTGACCTGAACAGCACTGGCAAAGTCAAGTGGAATATATATATTCTTTCCTACTCACTGAACATAGTCATTGTTAATCTGAGCATGTTAAAACCAGAAGGGACAAGACGTGGTAGTGGTTAACGCTAAYGTGATGGCAGCAAAGGGGACGGGGTGAAGACCAATCTTGTTGGAGGCAGAACTAGATGTTTAAARTGGAAGTGAATTGACTATCCGTCTTGGACTTGCGGCACCTACCTCCAGCTCAGGGGATGTGGCCGTGGCACAAAGACTCTTCACTGAGAAGAGACAAAGAACCAATGGTCTTGTGGAGTTAACAGCAGCATGAGGAACACGGATACTTGCTTGTATGTATAAAACTGTGGGAGATCCAGAATAAGAACCCAGCAAAAGCAGGTTGCACAGCGTTTGCAGAGCACACTGCTGTCAGGTCACTGGGAAAACATTTTGTAGCCACTTGGAAAACTGTGAGCCAAGACAACAGATACTCAGACTTGTTTTTTTTTGAACATCTTTTTAAGTCAGACCTTTGCATAAGTTCAAGGTCGGGGGACAAAATGCATTTTTAATAAGCAATAAACAGCAATTAGCTATGCCAATAATTTGCATAAAGAGCATTCGAGGGTCAGTACATAGCAGGACTGTCTCATGTGAAGATGAAGGGAGGACCAGCCCCACATTCAGAAGATCTCAGCCTGGTGCCAATGTCGACAGTACTTGGCAAAACAAACTCACCTGGAGCCCACTCTCTGACGTGGGCTGGAAACCAMCCTACAAGCTTTAGTAGCTCTTCTTTTCCAAGGAGAGGGGAAAGAAAAGCCTAGAGGAAGAGTTTTAGCATGCAGCAAGCAAAGACGGGAACATTTGACTAGCTGAGAGAGGACAAGCATACTGGTTTTTTCCATCCTGAGAGTTTTGTAGAAGTAAAATGTACCTGTATAATCYACCCAAGGCCTGACAGCACTTAAATCAGTCTGAAGGCATCTGTGGTAGCTACTGGAGGGGAGAGGGAGGAGTAGGAAGCTACAGAGCAGAAAGGATTGACCCCTTCTGCAGGACCCAGAAAGCAGGCAAGTCTCCTCTCCAGAATCAGTCCCCACCAGCCTCCTCCTCTCAGTGTTTATGTGAGAAATTCAAAAGCAGGAGCTAAGCTTATGCATCGGAATGATTTTTAACACAGCAAATTCCAATTTTAACAGTGAATTTCATCTGCAGGGAAAAAAAAAAAAAAAAGGAAGTGCCAAATCACATGAATCCATCAGGAACTGTCAAAATTGTCTTTGCTGGTACAAACACGTGTCTTTCTCATTCRCACAGCGCTAGAGATTTAGGGCAGAGCAGAAAATCTCTGGCAGAGTTCTTTGGATGCTATTTATCTATACTACAAAATGTGGGTCTAATTAGTCCCTGAAATTGGTGACATTACACTTGGGGTGAGTCTGCCTGTTAAGCCTGAAAAGGTGGGAAGGAAAAGAACAAAAATATACATATGCTTCAATTTGATTTCAATGCAGCCAAAGACCTAGCAAACACAGTTGCTTATTAGAGATTAGTCTTAATTTGAAAGTTAATTAGAACTGTACTGAAAAAMTTCGGGGCTGAAGATGGTAAAGGTGAACTTTAATGAAGGTTTAATCACTAGAACGACCATGAAGCACTTTGGTTTGCATGCCCTCTGCAGCAGTACGGAGCTGCAGTGGCATCGCTGCTCTGGGTACCATACCCGGGACATCAGGAAGAAATAGCTGAACACCACAAGGAACATSCAAGTTCAGAAGTCCCCAGCAGACAAGGTTTTTGTACAAAGCCATCAACAATGCAGAACGGAATCAGACTCTGTTTCACACATGGGATGATCATTACTCCGCTGCCAACGTTTTTTTAACTTGGAAAGCCAAAGTGGCCTCATTTCTGGGAGCGATGAGCCGAGCTTCATTTTGCCTATAATGGCAGTTCAGTGCATTAGTACCTACACCTCCTCTTTAAAAATGTGTGTTACCRGCCTACAGCCAACTCACAGCAAGAAAAAAAAATTATGAATATGTCTTAACAATTTGGGACAGAGCTATTGTGGTGAAAATGGATGCAATTTCATTAATAAGAAAAATACTTGCTTTTTCCTAGGCACATCACTGTAGCAGCCACAGTGACTTTGTGACCCCTGCAATAAGCAACACTTTTTAACTAGAAACAACAGAAGCAATGCCCAGCGCATCTCAAAAAATAATTTATCTTCAAGGCACTGCTAATCACAGCAACGAAGGCTAGAGTCACAACGGATAAGACCCATTCCATCAAACTATGGCTTTAACTAATTGAATTAGTATGAACTTGGAGTTCCAATTAACATGAAAATGATAGGTGTGACACTGTATTTTTTAACCTTTTTTAAAAAATAATAATAAAAAAAGTATCAATTATCTGCATCCAAGTCAAAATAAGACAGTCCATCTTCTGTTCTCCAAGGTGCCCGTTGAGCCAAAGCCTCTCTGAGACAGACCCATCCCGCTCCCGCCGATGTCCCCACGCGCAGCCAAGGCACTCGGGGCTCAGAACAACCCCATCATCTCCTTTTTGCCAACGAGTCCCTCTGCCCTCAGCTCAGCTCACTGAGCCCCATCCTCCTCCTCACCAGCAGACGGGCTCCCGCGTGTGCCGAGCTCTGGGTCCTTGCTGGACGCTCCGACCCCAGCGTGCGGTGTGCCAGAGGACCGCTGTCACTTCCCAGGCCCGTAGCTAATTCATCATTTGATAATGAATAAGTCTGACCTTGGGCCAGCCATTGCCTAGCTCCTACTTCCAGAGACGGTTCCTTTCCCTTTAGGCACTTCTCTTCCGGATGGCTGCTAGRTGTTTTAATGCTTTTTCCAGCTGTCACCCTAAAATGGAGCACTCTCACGTTTCTTTCAGTGTCCATTCCTTCAAGGATTTCAGCTTCTCAATCACAAGTGATGCAGAGAGCCGCAGCCAGCCGGGCACCCGCACCTCTGCGGTCCTCTGCCTGCAGATGCTGCCCAGCCCCGTGGCTCCGGCCACCTCGCCGGCAGAGCTGCAGCACCCGGCCAAGCCGGGGAGGTACCGCCAGCGYCCCAACTGCTGCCTGTGCTCTGCCAGCTACGCTGCCTTTGACAGTCACTACCTCTAATCAGGTATCCCTAAAGATTTTAATAGCGTGATTATATGATGGCAAGAAAAACCAATAACCCAAACCCTGATGTAAGCTGTTTTTGTCACAATCTTGAGACTCCTGCTTGGAGCAGATGCCTTATTAGCCATTTAATTCTCAGCTTCATGGCAAGGCACTACAATGAGAGGAAATATACAATCAACAAGGCAGCTGCAAACTATCTTCATGTTCTCTCTCAAATTTAATAGAGATTCATGAGGCTTTACACTAATCTGCTGAGAGAAAAGGATTACAAGGCTCTTGCACCTCGCTTGGGTATAAGGGAGGTGAATATCAGTAATCAGCATGCAGATGATAAAGCCCTGGCAGAAGTTACCAAAAACCAACCGTGCTAACGTCAAACAAAGCACTTCAGCTGATGTGGTATGTCCAGTTCAGGCCAAACTGCCTCAGAAACATGAGCCCAGAGGTAAAGGAGCAGATCCATAACAGAGGACACAGCAGTGCTGTGTGCGATCAGAGAAGTTGGACCGTTTCCCTTCCAGAGAGCAGACGCAGCATGAGCTGCAACAGAGCTGCCCAAGCCAGCGGATGGCAGAGGGGAGATAAGTTGGGTGTTGCTATTTCTCCTTCTCCACCAGGCCAAAGAGCAGAGGAAGCCAGCAAATTTTTAAAAATGGAAGATTGTACTAGAAGGTTTTGTTTAACCAAATAATAATTAGTGGGTGGAGCAGGGGGAGAGGGTGACAGTGCCCGGCAGCCCCCCAGGCAGCTCTGAGCTCTGCTCCGCTCAGATGTGCGGCCCCGAGGTGGGCAAAGGCGGGTAGTATCTGCCCACCCCAAGACCGTGCAGAAGCCAGGTCGGTTTGCTCCCCGCCACGAGGCTTTCGGCCATCGGGCAGTCGTGTCCCCACRCTCTCTGAAGCCGCCCGTGCTGGCAGGCTGTGCCCGTCCCAGCGGGTCCCGCAGCGGTGCCAGTGCCCGGCTCCCTCTCCCCGCGCACACTGGTGCAGGGCTCAGGGCAGCATCTCGAGGGGCAGAACCAGACCCACGTTTCTTCCCTTTCMCTGGTGCCTGGCTGACAGCTCCGGTCACGCTCAGTCAAAAACCACTGACACAATTGACTTCTCTATGCCAGTACTACATACTTACTTGTATACTCACCGCTCGGYTCCTTTAACTCCTCATCTCTTGGGTATTTCATGCAAGACAAAAAGCAGCTGAACATTAATCCTGCGGCCGCTGGACTGTGGTACTTAGCCCTCCGCCTCCCCGYGTCACCCCCATACGTCCTCCTGCTCTTTTCCCCTCTCACTCCAAATGCATTTTTCCATGGGGGTGCCAGGATCCCACCCGGGACCTGCCACCAGCACTGCTGCTGCGGAGGCGAGCAAGGAGCGCCCCGGGGCGAGCTGGGTGCATTAGCAGGGTCTGGTTGCTGAACTGCAGATCCAAGGCAGTGAGCTGTCAGCCCAGTCAGTGAAGTTCACAGCAGCAGATGAGAAAGAGTCCCTTGTGCTAGAAAACACACCCTATACGCTTTCCAGCACATAAGGAAAATGGATAACCTTTTTATTTTAAAATGCAGTGCACTCACATGAAAATGAACGTGCCCTGAGAAAGACTTTCTACCTTGCATCCTTTGCTGTACTCTCAGTAAGTCATAAAACTTGCCGCTATATATTTTCTTTACCAGGCAGGGAACCTTGGCTGCCATTCAGGAATGCGACTGGGATATAACGGTACCATCCAGTCCCAAGCCAACCTGCATATGATTGTATTTATTGGTATGAAAACAGCCCTGAAAGGGTTTGACCGAGACTGGACCATACAGTAGCGGGTAYAGGACACAGCTACTAAGAGAGAATCCTGACCCTACAAACCTTAATCAGGCAGCAGGAAGGAGACAGGAGTTAATTTTACTCCGGTTTATCGGTGTGGAAGCTGTTTGCCAAAGGATGACATAAATTGCACAAACCTTGGGCTGAGCCAAGAAAGGAGCCCGAGGAATAATGCCGATTTACTGCCCTATCTGCAGTCCTCGAGCCGCGGCGTGAGCGGCTCGGGGCCACCAGCCTCGCTGCAGGTGGGGACACTTGTTAAACACGGGGACATTTGTTATACGAGTGCACATCCAGAGCTGTTGTAAATAAAGCAGGGCATTACACAGTAGTTAATCCAGCGCTGTTTTGCTGATCATGTTGAAGATACCGACCTGTTTATGGTCTACACATCTCTTATTGAAAATAATGGAGCAGATTTCACCTTAGCGGCTTAATTCCATCGAGTCAGCCTCCATGCCCCTAAATGAACGATAATAGCTGCCATGTCATTGTAATTCCTGTGCAGTAAAGCACGTTGAAACCTGTTACCTCCTGTTTGTTCTCAGCACGGATCATTGCTTCTTCCACCGCTGCGAGAGCCAGACCAAAAGAAAAACCAGTGGTCTCCCAGCAGAGGTGTTTAATAAATTTACCACAGATCTGTGAGGAGATGCAGACACAAGCAGGCATGGGAGGCTCTGAAAGGCACCAGAGCTTCCCAGGGCTGGCGGGGGACAGATCCCGGCACCTGGAAAAGGCCAGCCTCAGTAGCAAAATGGAAGCACAAAACATTGGGCGCTTTCAGTCCCAGCCGGCAGCCGGGGCTGAGGGCACAACAAAAGCTCGTCTTTGCTTATCGCTCCAATTTGCTTTATTAGAGAAAGGAGGGCTGCTTCGTCTTTTTTGTACCTCTGAGGTACTGTCAGCCTTAAGCCAATGACATACAATGCAAGAATTATTTTGAGCATTTCAGGGTTGTTTATTGTTGCTTTTTTTTTTTTTAAACTTTCCAGAAGCAATCCATTTTTATTCTGCACATGGACACATTCAGTATCGCAGGCACTGAGTGCACTTAGGCAAAGCAGAGGCAAGAATTCATGTAAAGCGAAAAAAATAATCTAGGTTTTTGTCCAGTCTTCCAATTAACTTTGCTGGCAATTTGTAAGAAGGAATTCATAAAAATCCTGAGGCGCTTTTTACAGGCAAGATGGAGAGTGGTTTATTTTTTTTTCATCTTGCGGGAAATTTCCTTTTCTTTCTCCGAAGCAAAAGAAAACACGTCAATAAATAAAGAATGAATCTCCAAAAAACTTTCTTTGACTCAAAGGCAACCTGAATTTATACAGCCTAATTCACTTCAAGCACTCCCGGCTCGGCCGGGTGAGTGCATCATTCCCAGAGGCAAACACTGCATTTCTAAAGGACAGTCCATTAAGCACCAGCAAAGCCCCCCTCTCTGCCTTCGACATATTGGGTTAGATCGCACACCCACTCAGGGTCCTCGTCCCCTGTCCGYGTCAAGCCCCTTAACTCAGCTCTGATTGCTGGCACAAACAGCGGAGTCCTCTGCAAGCATCCCCGTTTCCTTGCTGAGGTCTTTCTTACACATCCCRAATCTGATCATACAAAAAGAAACCCTGGCTGTTCCGGCTGCAAAATACCTGCAGAAAATGGGCTGGGATCTTTGCTCCCTCCCTGCCCTCGCCCAGTGTCTGTCGCCGGGGCTTGAGGCATGTGTCGTGGTGGATGTTAGCGGGGAGCAACAACTCTGAGCCCGGCGGGGACCGCGGCGCTACCTGGCTTCCACCCTCCGAGCGTTTCAGTGCTCGACAAAAGCGTGCTGGCAATTTCAGTGGATCTCTTGACTCTGGAGGGGGTTTTGTTACTGAGAAAGAGTCAGATGTCATTTCCTTCGCAAGAAAAGCAAGTGTCATAAACAGGCACTTGAGCTGCTCTGGTCGCCTCCTGCAGCCAGGAACGTATCAGGTATGTCAGGTCACAACAAGCATCGAGAGGGGCACTGATTTTGTCTTTCTGCCTGCTCAGCCTCTGAGAGCCTGGGAGTCATTTGGCTTAAACCAGTGTGAATTGGCACTGAGACAGCAGTGGGATTTCTGGAGGAAAATAAATAAATAGGTTCTCGGCTCTTGGATTCAGATGGAACTCAGGGTTTCAGGACACTGTGGAAAGGACTGTTAAAAAGTGGGCATGCAGAAGGGTATGTTGTTACCTCTTGAGACTATGTCTGCAGTGTGYATTTCTCACCAAGCCTGAGCCCACGGCTTTGGCCAAGATCAGTGCAGGGAAATGGCGGCACCAGCAGCCACCATGCCCGTGATGGACTGCTTGGGGGTACTCAGGGATGCTCAGGGGTGAGCCCTGGCAGACCCAGGCTGGGGACAGCCAYCTCAGCCCCTCTGCTCCAGATCCTGGGGTGCTTTGGAGTTGAACAACGTGCAGAGCAGCTAAGGAAAGACCCAGGTTKGGGTTCAGATCTCAGCGCACAGTGTGGACGCACCAAAGACACTTCTGCTGCAGCACAGCAAGGGTTGCCTGAGACATTTTCGACAAAAATAAACCTTTCTGCCTTGGCAGACTCTCCATGGGGGGTTGCTGTGGGCAGGGACGGCAGTAAGGGAGAAGGTGGAGGTTTAGGGCCCCCAGCTCTGCTCAGGGTAGGTTTACTGCCCATCAGATGAACACCTTTACCACCGAGACATCGTCAGCCTTTCCCTGCTCAAATGYGTATTACTTACACGGAGCAGCTCAAGCCACGGGACCTGGCTCCGGCAGGCAGAGCCCAGCCCTGTCCCAGGACGGAGCCCAGGGCAGCACGGTGCGGGGCTGCCCCTACAACAGGATGGCAGAGGCCGCAAGAAAGGTTTTGGTTTCGCTCTAGAGGAAAACAAACACACATTTGGAAARCTGAATTTTCTCCATAAAACAGCTTTTCAGCCACCCTGCTTCCTGCTCTCCCCCCCCAAGAGAAGGCAAACCCGCTCTCGCAGCCTGCCATGTCCGTTCTCCGGCTCAAAAGATGGTGGCCTTGGACCACTCCTCCAAACATCTCCATTCAAGCACAGTTTCCCAGTTTTCATCAACAGCTACTTTACAGGCTTTGCTCTTTCCACATCCCTCGTTTTTATCTCCCATCTGCTAACACCTCTTTTATTGTCCCGTGCACCTCTCAAGTCAATGACTGCTATCCACGTTCCCTTCTACATCTGCCGACACTTGCAGTTTGGACATATTTTCAGATGCCTGTTTGAAGGCTGCCTTAAAACGTTAATCACAACTGTTTCTCCCAGTCTGAGATAATTGGGTGTTAGAGACTGCTTCTCTTATCTATTTTTAGCAGAAGGTAAGACACTTTTACAGGTGTTTCAGCACACAGGGGGAGGGGAGGAGTAAGAAGTCAATTATATGATCAAAAACTTTCCATATTCCAGCCCCAGYTCCCTTCTCTCCTGTGCAGATATTGCCAGTGTGTTGAGGTGAGAGGACATGCTCCAGCAGCATAAAGGTCATGTTTTACCTGTCTCAGAGGTCCTTGTCTTCAGCAAACAGCCAGATCCCCACTATTTCCAGAGGGTATCAGCAAAGGCAGAACAGAAAAATCTCCAATCTAGCTAATTTTAAATGAATGTAACAATTATTCAGCAACCTCGTGTAAATTAGGGTTTCCTTGGGTACATTTAGCTAATTATCTAGGATTTTGAAGTGCAAACATGACACATTGTTCAACAGCCAGCAACCAAAAGGATGCACTCTGCATCCCGCCCCATTGGTAACACCTCTTGATCAAAAGGATTTACGTAATGAAGAATTGATCAGTGTACCTTTGTGCAGGCAAAAAGAAAAAAAAAAMCAACCCAGAAAAAAGAAAAAAAGGGGCTGGTGRGGGCTTAGCTGCTGGCTGGGGTCAGTCCTTTGAGCTGAGGCCCTGGGACATGAGGCCCTATTGCCTATGTTCCTATTTGCAAACAGGGACTGGGCAGAGAGGCTGCTTTGCCCCAAGTTACTTAGGAAATTTATTAGGGTTGAACCTCAGAACTGAATTCAGATTTCCTGAATCTCCCCCCGGTTCTGTAGCAACAAGACCATCACCGACAGCACACGGGTTTAACCAGCTGCTGAAGAGGAGCTGAAATGCCGATGAAGGCAACARAATGGCACCCACTGGCTGCAAATTGAACTCGGTAGGGCTGACTTCTGAAATAACACACAGTAAGAGTTGCTTGAATGCCAGTAAACCTGTCATTAGCAGTGTAAATTAATATGATTTTTAATAATAACCATCAGAAAAAACTAATCTACATTTAGCTTAGAGGAAAGAATATAATTATTTAAAGGAACCTTCTTGTTTTTCCATGCTGTGTACAAAATAATGTGGGTATGTGAAAAGAACATAGGGAAAATAACTGTAATAAAAATTCCTGTGCATGTAAGGCTCCTTCTGCAGCGGTGGAGGACACAGCACGCAGGATGGATCAGAGTCGCATGGGGCAGTGTGGTTAAGGCATCCTGTTGGCTTTCCACGTAAGGCAAGGATCACCGAGATGTCTGCAGTGATGTGAAGCAAGGATTTCACTTCACTTTGACCACACTCAAAACTGCCTCCCCAGGAAGCAGAGTGTTGTCAGTAAGCAAGGATGGGGCAGAGGAGGGTGGACGGACGACACGGAGCCAGCAAGCACGGCCATGCACCGACAGCTCCATCTTTGTTTGCAGTCCCCACCGCGCACCCGGACACGCTGCCCTGTGGGAAGCCCTGGTTTGCCGAAGATTTCAGGATCGGGCTCCCGTCCTGGCAAGCTGCTCTCAGTTCACTCGCGTRTGTGAATTCACCAGCAGCTATAGAAATATTTGTACAGGGTAGTCAAAGGAGTGGGTGGATTTCTCCATTAAGTCACCCGTCTGTTATTTCTTCTGGAAAAATTGTGTGCCTTGCTTCAATTCTACCGAGACACATTTAAAGAAAATGCGAGGGTCAACAAATCGGCTGTTAATATTACACACATGTAGAGATGAAGGTGGCAGCAGTTTGTCACTCACAGGAAAGCTGACAGGGATATGGCAGTACAATGGGATCCTGTACACGTTCAGACTGCAATGCTGCTCTGAACACTGGCACCTAGTGATAGCTTTTTGTCGAGGAGGAGGGAGAGAAAAACAAAGCTTTGCTTTGCACTTGATAAATGGATCTCCCCGGAGTACTCCAGGAAGATCTGCAAGGGAAAAAAAGCACAGAATCCTGTACTTACATGAATTATGTATCAGGAGCTTTTGTAGGACTGGGGCTTTGTCATGAAACAATAATTTTCAGAAGAATAAGGAGAGGTAGGCAGTATGTTTTTGAAGGTTGTAACAATAGTATAACGTGTTACGGAGACGGTCATAAATGTCTGTATTTCCCCGTTCATATCTATCCACACTTCCATCTATGCAAGTTTATACAGRCTTCTCCCTAGCATGCACTTTTCTCTCCTTGGACTTCTCAGTTTTCCATACTCCTGCCCATTCGCACTGCTCCTGTATCCCYTCCTCATCCCTGTACCCCCGGCCCATGTTCCCTGGGCTCCCCAGCTGTCCWGTTACAGATTCTTCCCTCCTCCCAATCTCTTTCCCAGTCTGCTCTGATGCCCCRTGCCATACTGGCAAGTGCAGGATTTTCCTTTCAGGAAGGTGACAGGACTGGTTCCTTGCTAGTGCTATTGGATCAACAAAAGCCAAACCCATCAGCCAGGATTAGAGCTGGGTCACTCAACAAGTATCTCAAGCATAGCACCATCTCCTTGTATCACCACCTAGGGCCAGTACCTCTGGATGCTAACGGGCTTCTTGTGACTCAGGAGTCTGCAAAACCAGACCATCGTTGCTCRTGCTGACTCACCTGGTGGGCTTGCAGCTTGGAGGACAAGCAGAGAGCCTGTGCTGATGTCCGTAATAACGGCTAAACGCGGTGCCAGGTTGCAGTGAGCTCCACCAGCGCTAACCAGTTTCCTACCAAGGAGATGGAGATTCCACCACACCATCCATATTCTGCTGTTTCCACTCTGCCTCTCTGGAGAAAGCACTGGAAAAAGCTGTTGTGTTGCATGCTAATACTCAATGAGTAGCTCAGAGTAAAAAGAAAACCTTATGTTCAAAACTCAGCATGCTGATTATCAAATTCATTGCTGGTTTAAGAGAACACAGATTGAACAGAATTAATGAATTGTGCTAGCTGCAAAACTTCTGGCAGATGGAGCAGAAAAAAAAGCAGCCCTGGATGCTGAGAATGATCTTCACCTCTTTTGAGGGAGATATTTCTACAATGAATATACTTAAGTGATGAAAAAACCTCTTGTGCAAAGATGATCTTGCTTTTTCTTCAATCTTTCTGTGAAATAATTATTTCAAACACAACAGCTCTTCAGAAGATCAATAGCTAGGATTATAAAAATATCCCAGCACAGACTGATTGCTGCTGAAGAAAGAATTATTATTAAGGTTCAGCTTCACTTTTTTTGTATTACAGACTATTTACAGCCCAGAAAACTCCCATGTTTCAAGATCTGAAATGTCATTTTCAGCTATGTATTCATCTTTTTCGTTCACATCAACCACCATCATCTGTTAAGTCAACAGTTATCTTCCCTACCTACCTCCCAGATGTCCTGAATGAACCCATCAGTCAAAGAAGTCTTCAGTGCTCTTGCTGCTAGAAAGAAGAAAAAGCATACACATCAGAAGGAACCAGGCAAGGTTAAGTTTCTTCATACCTCATCACCGAGCTTGTTTCCTTAAAAAAAAGTACAAACTATTGCCTTATCTATGTGAAGGTATTTAAGATGCAAAACCAGAGAAAATTGCTACGCTAGATTATGTGCATTTACTGTTAAGATTCTAATCGTCAAGAATTTAATCTATTTAAAATTAACTCTAAAGCCAATTTTTAATGCCATGACGCAGCTGAAAATCGAGTAAGCTCTAAGCTCTAGAAAAGGGGGAAAATGCAGTTTAAAAAGTTAGAGAAGTCTTACACAGCACCTCTAGCACTAGGAAATCTCAGTCCATCTCTATGCTACTGGAAGCGCATTTCTTACCAAACGTCTGCAGAACATCATGCTCGCAGGACAGGGGTGCAGACGTCTTGGTATAGGATTACTACCTGCATTACAGTGCGGTCTCCAGAAGATTTTAGCCTCATTGCACAGTACAACAAATATACGGGGCTCATAGTCGAGAGCAGCAGTCTTCAACCATACGTTACAACCGCAGCATCATACTTTGTTCTCCCTCTTGAGCTCTCAGTTTAAGCTTTTCTTTCTTGTCACCTCTGAGCTATGCTCAAAGGTCTCAGAAACAACACACTGCCCTTAAGCCCAGGCTTACGCACCATTGAACAAAGAAAGAAGTAAAATTACCTCGATTTTTCTCACGTAGAACTGAAGTGATCTATACAAGATCATGCAAGGAGATGGTTGGAGAGCTGAGATCTGAACATGCTCCCACCAAGTGCCAGCCTGGTGCCCTGACCACGCCACGGTTCTGCCTTGCTTCTATAAAGTAAAAATTTTCAGCTTCGTTTCTTCCTCTTTCAGATGCCCTGTTTGGCATGTTAATATGCTGTTATAGGGGATAACGCTTCAGCCTCCCAGTCTGGAAACATGCAGTCTGAGAGGATGGTGACAGGTGATAGGCACAATTCATGAATAGTTGTTAATTATCAAAGCCTTTTGATAATATTTATCCCCATGAATTAAGAGGTAGAAAACGCAGTGCAATTAGCAGAAGAGCCCAAGGCCTGATGTTGTACACTTGGCCAGACTTTAATTAGCCAAATAGCAACATTTTTGTACAAATCCTAACAATTAAAGCCAGCAGCTAATAACATTCACAATGCTAGGCTAAATTGTGCACAGATAGAAATAGTAATGAATAGAAATTAAAACTGAAGCTATAATGCAGATCCTTAAAGGTACTTCCTGCAGATCTCTGACCAGCAGTATGTGGGGACAGCAGAGCTGTGTGCTGCTGGGGTTCAGGTTATATTTTGGTTGTGGAAGGACTGCTTTCTTACTTTTTTTTTTTCTTTCCGCTTTAATTCAAAACCTGAAATACTTCTAAATTTTGTAGCAGCCAACACAGGAGCAACAGAACACCTCCAAACGTCCCTTCTTCGTGMCTTTACTGTAATTAGTGCAGCCCTGTCGTTGCCTACGGCCTCACAAGGCAAACACCGTCCAGCCAGGAGCAGCACTCCTGCTAGGACACACTGACTTTGCGCACCTTTAGTGGTCCCCCTTCATCAACGGGGTTGCAGGACGTAGGTTGAAGGACAGAGATAGCTGAACACCTCTCACTGCAGTCAACGCAGCCGACAGCCCGACTGCACGGGGAAGCGCTGGCAGGACTCCAGTCCTCGGGCAGCAGCCACTGCCTGGAGCCCGCAGGCGTGAGCACCGACTCCACTGCCCGGGGTCCCCTCCTAATAAAGCTCCTGCATTTTTGCTACGAACACGGGTCGATAAAGATAACAGATTCTGAAATTTAGAGCTCCTCTTTCTCACCAAATTTTCTTACTAAAACTCTAAGCAATATAATTTAAAATATTAAATAGGAAAGGAAAATTCCTCTGCTTTTTATGTGGCAGCAGAGAGCTTTTCCCCTCCCTTTGGTAAGGGTGAGCATTTTCGCAGAACAACYTTCAGTGCTGCTCCAAGGGAATGAGATGATTACTTTCTCTGATAGTACCAGCCCCTCTCCCCGTTTCCCACTCAGAGCAGCATGCCATTAGCTTCAGATGTACAAGTAACAACATTTTACAGCAAGGAATTAGCCTGTTATGATTTCTGTTGATAGGGAGACTGGAAAGGGCACACTGGCACCATGCTACAAATTAGCTGCTTTAATATATTCCTTTTCTTCCTTCCGAGTTTTCATGGGTACTTATAGACACTGCAAGGGCTCATCCTCCAGACAGTCCAATTAAAAGAAAAGTTAGATTCGGTGATTCAGTGTTTCAATACAGCACTGTTCACAGCATTTTTCCTTGTTATTTTGTGACATCAACAGTCGGCAGAATAAAAACCATGCAATTTGATTTGTTGTTCATGGGGCTGACTTCCTCTCCATTTACACGCCGCCGACTTTTTTGAAAGGAACATTTTTACATCGCAATGACAGTGTTTCATTTTCTTCATAAAAACAGGTTTCCAGATAGCTGTGGTTACAGTCACACCATCRAACCAGGCTTAAGTATTTTAAGATTTAACTCTTAGCTCTCCCTCCCCTCTTAAAAGAATTAAAGTCTCCTGAATCTTTTGGTTGTCAGCACTGCTTTCTCAAAACGTTCACGAAGTTATTTGTCCCATCAGTCATGCAAGAGCTCAGTGCCAGTGTGCGCCAGCAGACGTGCTCGAGTAGCGTAGCTAGCAGAAGGCAAGATCTCGTATCATGCATCTTGCCAGCGGGACAGCACCGCACCACGTCCTCCCCTCCCCAGCCCCGCGGCTGCGCGGCGAGTGGCCCCGTCCCCAACTGGCACTTCTTAACCATTATTTTCATACTGCTTTGGCTGTTAAATAAGGAATACTTCCCTCTTTTCCTGCCATTGTCTGAAGCCATGCCTAATAAACCCACGTATGTAACTCGAATTACAGCTGCATACCAGCAAATAGCCACCTATCTACATAATACAGCATACTTTGACACAATGAGTGATCATCTGGAATGCTTTTCAGAGAGTTCAGCTATGTGCTGAACAGTGAAATACCCCTCTAAGAAGGTGGAGAAAAGCAAGTGTGATTGACACATCATTTTTATTTATTGGCACGACCATTCACAGTCCTGGCCTCTGTGGTATGAACAACAGGAGGATTTGGAAGGCTTTTTACAAGCAGTCCATTCTGCAAAGATCATGCATTTTCGGGGAGGTTTTACGAAACCTCCCCACTGCTAATTTCTGTCTAGGCAATAGAAATGGTATTGAAAGCTTTTTATAACGGAGTGAACAAGATTTCAGTTGAACTCAAACTATGTGATATGGATAGAAAAAGTAACTATATAAGAACAAGTAATGGGAAGCTGTTTCTTAAGGTAACAGTTCATTTATAGAAGACTGTTGAGAAGCTGCTTTTGTATTGCTGACAATGCCTGAATGAAATCAGTGACTCTTCAGTGACTTGAAAGAAACTGCAGATAGGTCCTACTTCGCTGGAGCTTTTATTAAGGTGTAAAACTCATTACTAGCAAAGGGCTAAAAGCTGTAAAACTCTGGTCTTGAAAGTTCCAGCGTTAAGATGATGAGACGCCTTGAAAAAAGGGGTTTTGAATGGGCTGTCAAGTTCAGAGTTAGAACTGAGCTTTGAAGTACTCATTATCAGAAACACAAAAATTCAGCAAGGGGTAGGTACTACTTTAGGGTCACAGCTCCTTAATTCTTTCCTAAGAGAATGCTGTGACTTTTGGCATGAGATAGGGACTTTCAAGAGGCCCAGGATGAAGCTGGACCAGTCATAAGTGAGTCACTAGCCAAGCAGAAAGCATGTACCACAGGGAAAAAAGTGCTTATAAGCACCTGGGGACTAGCCACTTTCATCCAGCAGAGATCCACTCACAAACAGAACAATAAATTAGAGACACTGTATGGAGATACTTGGCCACCAGCCTTTTAAGAGGCCAAGAACATATTTCCCTGAGAGGATCAAATCAATTGACGGCTGCCCAAACTTGTAATTATTTTCAGATTTCACAAGATGTTCTCCAGATCTCCAGCAAGGTGAAATGAGAGAACTTCGAAGCATGAAAAATAGCAGCGAAATGCATTATTACCTTCAGCCATAGCTACAGACCACTGGCAACGGAGGTATAGCTCCCCAGGTGGGCTCTCACCCATGCACCTACCACTGGTTTTAGAGTGTACATAATAAAGACTTGGTTTGACATTTCAAWCCATTGTGCATCACCTGTCATTGTTTAGATGATGTCTCAGCCAAGTTAATTTCTTACAACTCAGTTTTTCACAACGCAGTTCTCAAATCTGTGAACACATTAAGTCATAGTCCTGTTCCCCTTCTTCACTCTCAAAAGAGAAAGAACATCAGTAAGACTAAGCCAAACACAATGAAATACAGAACTATGTCTTCTATTGTTAGATACTGACCTTGCTTTTACAATATTAAAACAAAAAGAAAAAAGGAAAAAAAAAAGAAAGAAGAAAAAAAAAAAAAAGCCCAGCAGTGGAATAATCTTGAACTGTAGTTGAAACTGGACATTAGCCTACTTGGTTCAATTTTACCTATGGTCTGACTTCCCAAATGATGCCAGCTGTGGGATCTAAGCTATATTTGCCTGAACCTGAACAAGTCTCCCCATGCAATCTGTAACACCCATTTGAATCTATTCTTGCCATTTTTAACTCTGTACACTATTATAATTGGTATTTACAATACATTCTATTCTCTCTTCCCATGCAAACAGGCCACCGATAGAAGGAAATTTCCCACAACWTAACTGTTATTTAAGGATAAATAGTAGTATTTACTGAATCTGCATATTCTTAAACCATAAGGGCAAGGAATATTCTTTCTTTATAGAATAGCTGATATCTTGTGTTTGCTTGTGGCGTGAATAAGACCATCACATTTGTGCTCTTCTGCACTGTCACAAGAAAATACTGAGGTTAGCAAGATACAAACCCTAACTTCCAGTGACATTTCAGAGTGCCTCCGACGGTGCAAACTTCAGCACACTGTATGCAGCAAGACAGTGACTCTAAACTGAGCAGCTGGGGAATCTAAGTACTCCCCTGCCTCATCATGAGCAGCCAGTCCATAGAGCAGAGTTCTCTCACCCATGCACATCCTCAATAGCTGTTCTGTCTCTCTGTGAGATGTCACCCACTTAYCCATAGGAAAGAGGAAACTGCTTATTGCTTCAAATAGAGACACCGACAATTAAACCAAACCCCTACTTATAAAATGGCRTTCAACCCATTTGCCCTCTACAAAGAAGGACCCACCTAACTTAGATGTCAGAGAAAGCATATTCCTAGCTTTCCTAAATCGTAACTTCTGCATTGGGCTTGGAGGACTGTCAAAAAGAGGAAGCAAGTTCAATGATTTTGAAGGCCAGTAGCTCAATCATTTCTGTAAAGCAAGCAGCCTGATTGCACGCTGCCTGTTATCCTCAGCTCCATGTAAAGTAGTCATTATCCTGGGAAGAATTGCTTCTGCCTGTAAAGATTTGAGACTTCATTTGTTGGCAAACTTGTGCTGGCCTTAAAATCCAGCAAAATTTTCACTGTCACAGTATGAGAACAACAGCTTTTCAACACCACTTATTGCACCCATGCTCAAAAAACTATCACCGTGTCATCAAAACCATTAGGTCGTCAGAACTGAGTGAATGTCTCTCCACCAGTTAAGAAACACTGGACAAATGCCATCAGATTTGCCAGCATAGCTCACTCATTTTTACAGTATTCTCTTAAATTCAACATATAATATCACTCTTTGTCCACTTTGTCTCCTTATCTACAAGGCCTTAAAATAGAAATAGCTTTAGGAAAGGATGAAAGAYGTGTTTAATTTTTGCCAAGTGCAATACCATTAAAGTCATTAGCCAATATTGGTTCCAACGGGAGATTACGAACAGCGGGAATTTAACGTGCTCCTTCTGCAGGATTAATAGATATATGTCTTACAATGTTTTTGTGTGCAATGACAGCTTGAGGCTGTCAATTTCTACCACTTCCTGATTAAAAAACATCAGACAAGCTTACACCCATTCAAGAACCACGAACAGAAGATGCAACTGAAGACAAATCGTTACATGATGTACAAAGGTTTAAAGCATAGGAAGTTTTTGGCAATGGGATGTGCAGGTTCAGAGAGTGTTTTAATTGGATCATGAAGCTGCCAATGTTCAGCTATGCCGTTTCCCAGATCACATAGCATATTATAGTATTTTTAAATGTATCTTTTATGAAGGGGAAGGAGTTAAAGAAAAGTTACTTCAGTGTACTGGCTTTTTTYAGTCTTTGAGACAACTTCTATTGCCTGTTGTGGTAAGACAGAGGGCATTCACCTTTGGACTTAACATACCTCTGCAAAGCTATTCCAGAGACACAAGACACAGGGGACAGCTTCATCTAGAATATGTAGAGTAGAGGCAAAACTGGTTGTTTCCATCCTGATAAAGACAGCCAATCTTGGAGTGTTAGCAAACATGAACCACAGAATAGCTGAGGTTGGCAGAGACCTCTGGAGATTGTCTCATCTGAGCCCTCAGCTGAAAGCAAGATGAGCAGGGTGCCTAGGACCATGTGCAGTCAGGTTTTGACCATCTCCAGGGATGGAGACTCCACAACCTCTCTGGACAACAGCCAGTGAGTTAGACTTGAGCAATGAGAGCCAGGGAGCAAGGGCCAACTSGTCCCTGAAGGATGGGAGCTGGGAGCTCAGCGCAGCAACGCAGGCAGCAGGGCAGGGACCTCACCCGTCCAGGCACAGCCCCACGGTACCCAAGTGAGCAGGGCAGGCCCAGGCACGGCATCTGGGATCAGCCGAGAGTCCAGACTGCCGGACAGGCGTGTGGTCACAAGGCAGCTCCGAGGTCAAGCCGGGAAGTCAGTCTSTGGATCAAAGTCCAGGTCAACAGGGTCCATAGTCAGGCACAGGCATAGCTGTGATGGACCYGGAGATAGACACACCTACAACCAGCTTAGCAGAGAGCGAAGGCGCTGAGCTGAAGGGTAGTCTCTGGTCAGAGGCTGTGGGTGAAGGCCCCATGCGAGGCTGGTCAGGACCATTAAGGTCTATTGCTGCGTTCAGGGCCCTGACAGAGAGAACACAAATGAGCTGGAAATATCTTCCCACTGATAAATTGCAGCAGAACTCACAGGGACAGTGTGAACCCAAACAGATAAGGGACCCGCACAAAAGAATAATGATCGTCTATTCTCTCTTCGCAATAGCAATTCTGAGAAAACTATTAACTTACAAACTCAAAGGCTTTCATAATTCATGGTTCAACTGAGTAAACTGGTGGCTTCTTATTATGCAAATACATGAAATGTTTTGTTCTGGGACTATAAAACAATAGATTGGGGCATCTAAAGACCCTTTATTCCTCTGTCTGTCATTATTATACGATCACACTTAAATCCCACATATTTTACCATAAGAATCCAAGGGAATAAGAGGTTTCCCACTAGAAATACACCTCTGGAGTAGTTGCCTTTTCATTCTGTGTTGAGTATTCACTGGGAAAAGGTTTCTAGGTGAGGTCAAGGTTATATAGCTTTCTAACTTCCCTTGCAGCACAGACAGCTTACTGAAAATGGACTGTAATAACGACATTATAACACAGCCTTCACCSATCTCACCATTGTTTTAATCGTTGTACTTGGTGATTTATAATCTTCACTGTGCACAAGCTAGGGCACTCAAAGACCTGTGGACAGTGTACTTTTGATTGTCCCAGTAGCTTAAGGCTGAAATATCTTCTCACACTTACTTGACTCAAGGTGGAAAAATATTCATCTTTTCATCAGTCCTTACAAAATGAATTTTTCCTTGGAAAATGAATTAGATTATTAGWGCTTCAGAAAGGAGGAGCAGAGATYACAGATTACTTTTGTTTCCTTCCTTGTGATGCCAAACCCCCTGACATGTTTCTTGATCAGAGTTAAGGTTAGTTTTTTCCAAGCTTTGGCATTTCTGAAGGAAAAAAGCTGTTATAACAAGCGAGACCAATAATTTAACAGAGTCCTACAATCACCAMGGCTACCATATCCTAATAAATAAAGTTGCAGATAAACATCTTTGGATTGCATTTTAACAAGAAACCCCAAATCCTCCTACTTTTTAACAGAGGAAATATGAGCATATATGGGACTTCTCCCTGGAATACATCCTTAGAATTTATTCTACAAGAAACAGGACAAGRAAAAGCTTGGATCCCCAAATTATGCCAGTTTCACTGAAATAACGTGTTATATCTGCCACTCTATGCTGTCTGTGGAAGTCAGCATCTGCCCTTCTCCAGTCTTGCATACTGGGATTTCTCTTACCCTACCAGGCAGCTGTATTTATAACACTGTCAAACACCATTAAGAAGTCACCACACTTTCTATTTAGAGATCAACAGTTTAATACTCAGTCTAAAGAGAAAAATGAGTTTGTCAGCATGCATCTAGATGTGCAGCCATTTTGTCCTTATCAGAAAAAACCAAGTCATACCACATCTCCCGACGAGAGTATGGCAGTGATCCAGAAATGGCAGATTATCACCATCGCTTTTAAAATGGTCTGGCAGACCTTTTTATAATGTTTGTCATGCTATGTGTTCAGGGTTAATTGTTGCCAAGAGATTATCACCYTCATTCAAATTAAAGATATTAAATTAATACCATGGAATTTTCAAGTTCACTGGAAGGTAAAAGTGGATTTGTTGTAAACAGTCAGGACTTGCTTTAAGATTATACAAAATCCAGTAGGGTATTTCCGTACCTATATTCACCTCCTGCGTAATTCAGAGCAGGGAAAATTGAGGYAAAAATCAGAGACTTCAATTCTTTGCATCAAGAATTACCAAGAATACTTTGATGRTTCAAACAGAATAACAAAAGCAATACCACACCAGCTGGCCACCAGAAAGACAAACCTAATTAGCGTGCAGGCAGGTATTAGTTTCCACCCAACTGCTCCAATAAAGCCTCTCCTTTCATATGTAATACTTAACTCAACTACACTTTTGGTGCTGAAAGGATCTGTCTAAAAGCAAAACMAAATATTCAGAACATGTTCATATTTAAATCACAACAGAAAAAAATTCAAACACTGAGCTTTCAACTTTTAAGAGCTGCATTTAGGAGAATTTCAAACAAATTTTCATAAAGTTATAGCCAAGTTAATTTACGTGATGAAAATAAGGATGTTAGATCAGTGCAACGCTGTATTTCATGCTTTCAGATCATGAGGCAAAAGAAAAATTAGTGAAGAAGATRCTTTAGCATTTTACTAACCTCAATCCACGGGTCTTCTTTGCTTCATATAATTAGTTGCTAGATAGGGATGGGAGAAGAGGAATAGATGATAAACACAATTTAATTAAGTAGAAATTTAATGAAATAGGATTTCCCAATAAAATTTCTTCACAAAAGATAACAGAYATTGCCTTAAATCCAAGAAAACATGAATTCTAAATGTTACCATTTGTTGCCCCATTGAAAAATGGAGAGTATGGTTTTGATTGTCTCTAATGTATAAAGTTTACAAGTGAGAAAGTGTACAATTCCAAAATAATTGGTGTCAAACAAAATGTTATGACACAGAGTTATAAGTGACAATAGATGTGAAATCATGATCAATGCCAAGAGACCGCAGATACATCTCAATGGCTGTCAGCTTCTTGACGGAACCAAATTKTTCGATGCCAAACCATTAACTCAGTTTGATAGAAGCTGCCCTACAAGTGGAAGCAAGGTCTCTTCACCTGCAGAAAAACAAAAAGTATATACTGAGAGGGCCAAATGATTTTTTTTATTATTAACAGGTTACCCATGAGCTGACTGAAGAGCCAAGTAGGAAGCTGTTGAACACATCTAATTAATTCAAATTAGAGCACCTTTAATACAAGTTATTATGAATCCACCTCTGGAACTATGAAGATTATACCTAGGTGGGCAGATTGAGCAAAGCTGATGAAGTAGAATTCTGTACTGAGAAATATGCTTTGAAGGAAACTGGTACCAGGGATTGGAGGATAGGTGTTTAGAAGCACCTAAACACATCTATTTCACTTCCATTTGACAAAGAAAGGTGGAGGACTTAAGGCTACACACTACCTTTGCTGTAGCAATGACTTTGTCCCATTAGCTTTGTTTCATAAAGCTATTCGTCACTGAGAAAGTATGTCTGTAACACCTACACATACCCAAGTCTGCAAATGATTTAGTGGTTCAAAACCTAAGAAAGTTGTAAGTACTTTTTTGATATCCCAGTTGAACCTGAATCTCCACAGAGAAAAAACTGATACCTCTTGAGCAGCTCCTACTGTCTTTCTGTGTGGAATTTTTTTTTTTTTTTGAAAGAAGGTTACTCTGCACGAATACAGAGAGAATAAAGTTTTGTTGTATAAACTGACAGGTTTTAATTTTTTTTTTTTAATCTTCCAAACTATGATCTGGAACTCGTAAGACAACAAGGAAAGGCTGGCTAGCACATTACAGACAAAAAGGCCCTTCCAAAGCACTTTGGAAAGCTAGCGTTAATATTCCAAGTCCTTCTGGTCTGTTACATGCATGCAGGGGAAATAATTCAAAGTACCTACAGCTAACAAGTTGCTTCAATTACTGTATTTGACCGAGTTCAAAGCAAAGCAATCTCACGTTTTCACAAAACTGAGAAATTTGAAAAATTAAAACTAGTTGCTGACAACTCAGAGCTACCACAGTGCCTTCCTCATGACTACTCAAAGCCCACTTTCTTCCAACTGACGCTCTCCCAATTTCTTAATCCCCCGTTGTAGCAACCTCATGTATTTCCCATCAGAAACAAGATTCTGGCAACACAGCCAGGCGCTTGGCCACATTGCAAGGAATTGAGTACGTACAGTTTTCGTGGATGGGAGGTGGGGTGGGAGATGCAGTCCAATTCCCCTTTTTTGCAAATCCGAGACCTGCTGCCCGTGGTCCCAGACGCTTAGGCATGGCCACATAACTGGGTCCACAGAGAGGTATATTCCAGGGGTTGCACTGAAAAACCGTACCTGGAAAACAGAAATTTGAAAATTTTCCAGTTTTAAGTTCTTAAGACACTTTCCTGATATTGGTTACACGTTCTCCTGACATACCAGACACCAGAAATTGTACTGATCGTAWCACAAGCTCCATGCTGTATTTACAAGCAGTTACAACACAGCTAGTGCCTGTGAGGACAGTCCAAAAAAGCAGCATAGATTTATAAATGTGAATACCTACAAAGGAATTATTTTGGTAAAGCAGTTCAAGCCCCTTTAATATGGTCAAAATGTCCATTCTCGTTGGAAAGAGAAAAAATAACACAATAAAAACACTACTACTTTTTAAATTCTGGAGAATACAATTACCCATAAGAGACTGCTAAACGCAAACAAACCTCAGTAAACAATAAGGAGTGTATAAAAATGCAGTTTAATCTTAGTTTTCCTGGAACTAAACACTCCATCTCACTTCATACCACAAAAGGGAATAAGGAAAAAAAAAAAAGGGAAAAAAAAGAAAAAGAAAAAAAGGAAAAGGAAAAAAAAGAAAAAAGAAAAAAAGAAAAAAGAAAAAAAAAGAAAAAAAAGAAAAAGACTTGCTCACAGGGAGGCAAAATATTTTAAGTCATTAAAGCAACAACCTTCCCAAACAGAATAAATCTGCAAAGCAGCAGCAAAACAAGCTGCCCAGTCTATTTTATCAAGGAGTTGGGCYTTTTTTCCTATTACATGACAAACAACTGGCATCCAAGATGCCAATTATTTAACCATGGTGAGACTTTTAACTCCATCTAGGAGGGAAAAATAAAGCTGCTGTAAATTTARCACTGCACAACAATCTACAATAGCTGCCTACAAAATTTACTTCATGTCCTTTTTTATCTCTGTCTCTACTAGTACTGTTTCATCAACATGTACAGAGAAAATGTGTGCTCTCACACTGGTTGAAAGTTATTTTTGTGCTAGTCAAAACATTACAAATAACTTTGAAATAATAAGGTAAATGGTGGATAACATGATTCTACATTACCATTTAGATGGCTCTGTTTCATCACAACTTATGTGCACAATGRAATTTCTCTGCATCAGACACAGCATTTTATATTGTTTGTAGGACTGTAAACTCTTCAATTTTTGGCCAGTAATAATTAGCAAAGAAACCTGACTGATTATTGTTTCCAATGGTTAAAACATTGTTCTCTCATTCCGAGTGAGCACTAGCAAGTGGCATACCAACTACCATTTTGACSATCATGTAACTCAAAGCTTGAATTATATCAACGCATTGTTTCTCCTCCCCTTGCTTTGAACAAAAAGATTTTGCATTGGAGTTATTAATCTGTGTAGTTCTATGTAGTTAACTTACCAACTAGTCTGTGAGTAAGCGTAACCTTTACCACATTAATTTCTCTAATCCACCTCCAACCTCCACCTCCTCTCTATAAAATTTGAGAAAATTAGGACATGGGTCACTAAAATCACAATCTTTCTGATTATAGATCACAGAGTTGTTCAGGGGTCATTAAAAGCCCCGATTCAACTCTTAATGAATCGGATAACTGCCAATAAGGGCACCCTTTGAATACACCAACTATTACAAAACCTCATAGTTAAAGCAGGTTTGGGGAAAAATTCACGTATGCCTTTTTGTACTCATTTTAAGAATATTTCAATTAAAAAACTAAATAGTCTCAGTGYACAACAAAGAATGCATAATAAACAAACGTGCAATTATACGCAGGCCACAAGCTTTCTGAAAAGTGTTAACTGGTGTATGTCAGTAAAATGTAAGTTAGTATGCATCCTTCTCAACCATATGAAAGATGTTAAATCAGAAGAATGCTGGATTTCTGTAAAGTATGCCTGTTGAATGACCACAAAAATATACTCTATTTTCTGTAGCTAACTAGAGAGAAAAAGGCGTATTAAGACAAAGGGTCCACTGACCATTAGTTACTGACTTCAAAGGGTCAACTCCTCAAATGGAGGCTCAGAGATCTTTCTAAATGATGGACAGAAAATCATGTCCCTTGTCCAAAAACTGTCCACTACTAACATCCAAACAAACAAGCATTCTTCTTGGATCGTTCTGTGCATGAAGGAAGATAAAAAGTATTTCTCAGCTTAAGGTGGTCAGGCAGGCTAGACAGTTGTTATTTTAAAAAGTAGGAAGTACTGAAAAAAAGAAAACTAATTTGTAACAAAAGTCAACCGCAAACAATTAAGGACACCACAAAAACTCTAGCTAATGAAAGATGTTTCCTTCTTTATTATTGTGTAATACTTCTTTCACAGAAACATGGTATTTACAAATATACACATATAGACTGCTGATCATAAAATGTTACTGAAGAATTAGTCAAAAAATCAATTTACAAAAACCAAAAACTTTCCAAAGATATTCTGGCTGAAAAAGTTTAATGAAATTTCAAGGAGACGCTTCTGTACAGAAAGAGAGGTTTTAGCTCCTCAAGTTCTGGTAATATTAGACGAGTTGTGAACCAAGTGAGCTAAGCTCAGCTGTACATTTGAGATGAGGCAGTTTTTTTTATATTGTTCTTTTTCACACAATTTCTTGATGGTCAGTTCAACAGGTCTCAGGAGGCACTAGTTTGTATGTTTTTGGAAGCTGCAAGCATTGCTCTCACTTTGGCCATAAGATCCTGTAGACAATAAAAGGAAAATGATCAGACATGTCTGGGCTTTGAACAGAGCTAAAGCATGCGATTGCAAAAACCTGCAGGAAAGGGTTAGCTTACGCTCCAGTCATACAGAACACTTCGATTCATGATCATCAGATATTAACAGTCCCTAGGCTAAATAAGTGAAATAATTGGGATAAAGTTCCTGTGACAGCACCTGAAGTCTGTTTCTACTACAACGCTACAAAGTACTCCGCATAAGTATTTAGAGCAGTTTCTATACAACAAAGCACAGAAATCACATCAACTGAAATGGAAAGAAACTATGACCAAATCTTCACAAAAACTGTAATGAACACACAACTACTAACCACTGAAGGTTTAAAAAACTTAAAAAAAAAGAAGAGACAGAGCTGGTAAGAAGAGTGTGCTAACAATCACTCTAGAACAGAAAGCTTTTTTTGTTTGCTTTGTAAACCCRAACCAAAAATTTACGTAGCAGAGGTATTTTCACATATGACAGAGTGACTGAAACATTAAGACTGCTGTGAAACCAAATAGCAACTCTCAGTCTTGTCTGAGTATCCAGTGGGAACAGCACTACAAAAGGGAATGAAATTTTATGTAAACGGTATTGAGTAATWGGGTTGCAAAAAATTACCACAAAATAAAAAGTGTGTATCAGTAATGAATTAAAGTTACTTAAAACATTTCCTCACAAATGCAATATAAATGAATTAAAATCCTTAGTTCTTTTAAAGCATTTTTTCATATGAAGMTCTCAAAACAATTCATAGGAGAATTCAGCATCATTATTCCACTTTACAGATRGAAGGATTTGCATGAGAAAAGATATGGTCAGGGTCAGCCAGCACACTGGCAGCAAAATAATCTTAATAATAATTAGGTAAATTACATTTCTTTAGGCCCTTAAAGACAAAAAGATGCTAAACTAACCTATGCTGGGGAATATCTTGCAGATTCACAAAAGTTTCACTCCTCTTAGTTACTATTTGCAAAAAGTAAAAAAGAACTGTATTTTAACATAGTAATCTTTCCTTCTCTCACAGCTGCACTTCAAGCAAGCAGACTAAYATTAAACTAGCAAATGCTATGTTACAAGCAATATTTAACCCAAGAAATGCATGAACCAATTACCTTTGTCTGAAGGGTGTATGTTTTTAAAGGGTGGGATGTTTATTCTACTTTGAAGACCATGATGTAGTTCATACCTCATTTCTCATATCAGGAATTTCCATGCATTTGTTTGGTAGCCTGAGAAGTGCTATGGTGTTATACTCCATTTTCTTCCTCTGGTGCCTATACTTGCTAATTTCTATTTTCCTGAATATTCTTGGTTTGGGTTTCTCATGGAAAACGGATCAAATATGTTACGTAAGGTACTAGTCTACTAGTATTAATTCCCAACTACCGCTATTCCCCTAGTGGAACTAATCTTTGAACAATATTAATTTATTGAAATAATAACCTATCCATCGAAAAAAATGAGAATATAAAAACCAACTCTGATTTTATATTGTAAATTTTCCAAAGCATAATTAAGAGCTTTCCTCCTCTCAACATGGCATATTCAATTGAAAGAAAGTTAAATATGCATGAAGACTCTAAGAGGATGAGTGAAATTAAAAAATTTGAAGAGTGATATCATGCTTTTAAAACTTTTAAAAAAGGAATGGAATTATTTTGACGGAGGCTGGGTATCTTAAAACTGTGTTAGGGAAGCTGAACACATTTAGATTATTGCACAGCATATAGAGGCACATACCTGATATGCCATGATTCACAGCAAACTTGAATATATCAATGAAATCATAACAATATTTCAGGGACATAAACAGCAACAAGGGTAAGATGAGTGAGTTGAAGATACTGCTTAATGCAAAGCATACACTTACTTCAGTTCGCAAGAGGACATCTTTCTCCTCTACTGCCAACACTACAAACTTAGCCTTTGCCAAGGTATTTCTCCTTCCTTCTTTCTTCCACAAAACTTGTTAAGAKCACTACGTGGTAAGACGGGCTCTCAGTAACACCTGCTATTGGTAACTGGGGTATTGCAGCATAATGTGGACTTTCATATCTTAACAGTGGACATACTGCAGCAYAATGAATTTAGCTTGGTCTTTAGAGGCTTGATTAAACTTGAAAGGACAGTAGCTAGAGAAGCAACAAAACTGTTTTTCTCATAAGCAAACAGATTAAGAATGACAATGAACATGTCTCCACATCATATGCAAAGCTCAAAATTGTACAAGGTAGTAGGAGAAGAAAACGATATGCTGGACACACTTAATTAGGCAACATACTCTGAATTTGTTTATTTGTACCTGAGTGATTTTACTCTGCACTGAAGACACAATTGCTGAAGAGATTTGGCCATCTTTTTCCTGAGAAACTCCCCTAAAAAAGTAAAATTAGAATTAGAAATTTATAGTAAATGTTTTAAAAATGCATTTCACTCACCATCACGATTTTGGGTTTTATTGTACAAGTCTTTCATACATTAGTCAACAGTTCTCCCATTCAACTAGAAGCCATGATAAGTCACAGTCAGAAGAGTCACTTGTACAACTGATACAGAGAAATCTGAATAACAGCCTAGGAATTTTTAACAGGACTGTTCTACATTCTGTAGAAATAATGTAATTATGAATCTTGCACACACATTACAATTCAAACCACTCTATTAAAATTCTACTTCAAAAAGTTATCCCATTCAGTGAGAGTTTCCAATTTCTAACTTAGAATTAGGTTGCAGAATTTTCTGCACCAGATTTACTGCAAGAATATGTTGAGATGTTTACTCCAGTAGGCAACAGAGATCCAATGTCTTCATTAGACTGATCCACATAGTGCTGTTCTCTCAGTGTCTTCCACTTTTAGTATGCACACATTACACACACACAGAGCTCCTCATCATACAAGTTAGGTCAAAAGACACAGTCAAGAGACATCAGCACTGCAGTATTACAGTAAAAGAGCATATTACCTGGAGCGTTCCTGGCTGGATTCCCTGCTCTCCACAGGAGAGACACTAGTTGAATGTACAGAATTTTTGTGTGTGGATGGTTTGCCTGGTGACATGGATGGTGAAGGAGACCTAGCTTTGGACTTGGTACGTGATCTAGACCGCCTCTTCTTCTTCTTTTCATGGGGACTTCTACGAGATGAAAATATTTTATTGAAGGATATTTAAAGCAATATTACACTAGCTCAGTTGAAGTTACTTTTCACACTTCTAAAAGCTTATGTAGCCCTCTTCCACAGGATACTTCYCATGCATTCAGCAAGCATTAGAGTCTTACCCCAATACTGCACTTCTGTGGTTATGCAAAATACTTTCTCTGAAGCTCTTTTTAATATATTACATTAGGCAACTACTAATACCCGAGGTTCTCACTTGGAATRCTGCTTCATGGGTACACAGGAATTACTGGCCAGTATTTGATAGTTTGAAGGATGACAATGAAAAATCTTTCACTGGAGATTTGCAGAATAACTTTGCTAGAGGGAAGTTCCTTCCCAAACAACATCAGACACTTAGAATATAATGAGAAATGTAAGAATTGATATCCCTTACAATTTTCCTAGCTCATAAATGAGCAAATAATGGAATCACAGCTATGCAAAAGATCTACAAGGCAAATCCATGGTTTGTTTCTTAGCTTTTTAAAAGAAATTACCCCTTTCCTTGTGATCCAATCTATAATGCAACAAACTGCAGGCTCTAAATTATAAACAAGCTCTTGTATGCCACTCAAACAAACCTAGATCCAGCAACATGTTTTAAGTGCAGAACATTTATGGCTTGGAAATTAGGTACACGAATGTTTGTCACTATGAGAGCTGGAACAAAGAACTTAGGGGTATCTGATGTGCTCATTATTGACAGACGGGGAAAACAGAGGTAGGGTCCTCATAGGCAATATTAAGCTCAAAGAGAATTAAATTAGTAATATACTAGAGACGGAACTATCAAAATCTTTATACGTGGTTATGAATTTATGTCTGTATGATTTATATACCAGTATTGATATTACTGTAATTAGAATTACTAGAGTAATGCCTTAATTAAAGTTAGGCAATACCTCATTGTAGGCATCTCTCTCTAGCATGTACTGCTAGAAGTCTATTCAGAAGAATGTTGTTGAAGCTTCTAGAACATCTTAAAACACTGTAAAACTTTGAGCCATCTTTTAAATATCACATTATTGGTTCCTTTATTTTTATTTTCCTAGGAATTTGCTACTTTAGAAGCAGCTACGCTAGAACATCGAAATTCCCATATAAATACTGTACACCTCTGATGCTTAGAATTTATCATACAAATATCTGATTGTTACATAGAATTTAACATTCAAGACTTCAAATTGCAAAACCTCCTTACACTYTTCTTGCATAAATAATCATTAAGTGACAGAAGAAAAACCCCACAGCTCTACTGGCCTCTAACATTTTCATGACTATACAAAAAACATCAGCTACAAAGTTGGTCATTCCTTGACTAGCTAATAATGTACTGTAATTGCTCAGTTTCTTAAAACATCATAATGTAATCAAGCTGTGAACATATTTCACACCTAACTCTTGAAAATCTCAGCAAACATTCATCATGCAAGAAGAATATTTCACAGCAAGCCTTTTTGGTGTTTTTCATCTCAGATTATGATGAACAAACATTGTAACAGCTGAATGAAAGTGTCTATCAATTTTCTATTTTTACAACARTCCATTTGCTAAAACTAGGCTTATTTGTTAATATTTTTCTAGGTATAAAAGCTAGCATAAAAGAACTATGCATATTCTCTGTGGAAAATAATTCACTGTGATCAGATTAAAACACTAATTTACATTAGACTTCTTTTTAAAGTGGCTATGATGGCAACTGAGGTACAGGGTAAGCAGAAGAAAAACCAATTGTTACATTTATTGTGAAGTACACCYCATTCTACAAGCAGTGAGCCAGTAATTCCCAAACAAGACAAAGTAAAGCATAGCTTCCTAGTTCTTACATATTTTCTTCTGGAAGTATACCTAAAAATTTACAAGCAATGCTAGCTACTCAGCATCATGATATCAGATTAATGCCCCGAGTAAGTTTAAAACACTGCAGTATTTATTAATTCTAATTTTCAGTTCTCTGACAGTACTGGATTCTAAAGCTTGCCTACTTCTTCATGTAACTATGGTTAATAAAAACCACTCAGCTGACCGCTGCTATGTTAAGATTGAAACCTGCTCTCAGTTACCAAACAAAATATACATTACTCACTCATAGGAAGCCCAAGTAAACGAATTAGCTTTTAACAGACCTTGAACCCAAACCTTGCTTCCATTACACCACTGCAAAGAATCTACTCCGTAACTAAAGATGAAAACTGGTCCATCACAGCATCTACATTTTTACTTGAAAATTTAACATGTCAGTCCTAACAGGGCTGAAACAGTAGACCTTCTGCAATCAGAGTTGCAAAATATCCTCATCTATATTTAACTACAATAATCGTTCTTCAGTCTACATTTTTTGCACTTACTGCCATATTTTATTGTGTAATGTTCCGTTTTCCTGTTTGAGGCCTAACAAAAGTTTACAATTTCCACCTATATAAACAATATTGTTTAACGAGGAATTTAGTTTGTTTCACAATTGTCATCATAATTTACCACTTGGAGTGGCATAACTCTAAAAATAATTTATAGCTTAAAATGCTGAATGGTCAAGCAGCAGACACACCAACACTGCATTAAAAACAGCACAGGGCTGTGAAGAAATTCTTGTGTGTGTTTATAGGAAGAAAAACATTTTAAGCTTCCGTATCTTTTTCTGCTAAACTAAATTTGCATGCTGAATTCCACAGAAGCCTCTATTATCTCAAGTTGATGAATGCGAAAAACTGAATCAGTTGAAGTATACTGATGAAGTTCTCAATTACACATACCACACATCAATTAATTAGAGGCTGTCAAGATATGCTTATCTTAAGAAACAATAGAAATAATAATCATAAAGTTGAAAGCGATCTCTTTGCTTCTTATTCCACAAGAGATATGGAGAAACAGGTTAAAGACAATCTTCACCCACGAGGAGAAAAATTCTGTATGCTCAGTTTAGTAACTTCAATGTGTTGGGTTTTGTGTACACTTTAGGTGTACTTTATGCAAGCATGAAAAATTTTCACTTCCTTGCATGTTGAAGACACAACATGCCGCAAAACATTACAGACACAAAACATTTCAAAGCCTTCTGAGCACACACTTCGTAGATGTTTTTCTTCTGCAATTGGTGAGCTTAAATAATAGTTGGTATGTCATTTTCATTATAATAGGTTCAGAGAGACTATATGCAAGGTGCTCTCAAAAAAGGCACCTCTTGATTCATATCTCGCATTCCACTCTGCCAGTAAAATAATAGCTAAATGTAAAGCATACCATTGGCTAAGCTGGAGTTTTMCCTTATTTGTGCAGATATGATGAGATGTCAAGCAATACCAGTAGGAATAACATAATACCACTACATGACCTCTGTGCAGAGGTCTTATAGCTTACACAAGCACAGCATGAGGAAATGACCCAACAAGAAGGAAATATGGAAGTCCAAATAAAATCTGAATTTTCACAGCTAGGAGATAGTAGCGTATTAACGTTCACTGATTTGGTTGTACATTTAGTGTTCAAACATATGCAACAATAGGGAAGGAAGAAAAAGTGCTTCTATTTTTTTTTTTCTCCACAGAAGTATTTGTCTATTAAAATAGAGCTCCAGAACATAAAAAGAATGTAAGTTCTATCTAGGGAGTATACAACACATCAGGCAATGTTTCAAGTCTTTTAAGATGCCAGGACATAACCTGCTCCAGGACTGGGTATACTTACTTGGAACGTGGGCATTTCCTACTATTTCCAGGACTATTACTAATGCGATAAGCTGTTGGAACACTTCTTTCATCTCTCCGCCTTTCTGGTGTGTGAGCCCTTCTCCTAGGTGACCTTGATCGTGACCTGAGCAGGAAAAAACATCCAAAAGTTTGCTTTTTGTTATTTATTTCATTACTTTTATTTCAGTGGAATTGTGCTGTCACCAAACGCAAATGTAACACCTTTCAAATGCCTATTTTRTACCAACATGGGGTATTTAGTCTCCAAGACTTGTCAGCTGCATAAAAAATTTTTACCCATCCAAGACATTTAGGATGTAGTTATCCATTGCTTTTCACTCCCGATGGGGGGAGGGGAGAGAAGCAATTATTTTTTGGTATTGTGTGCTAATGTCAACTTCTGTATTAGTAGGCGGGGAAGTTCTGCTTTAGTCCAGTCACCTTTTGTGGCAACAGAGTTTACTAACATTAGTATGCAGAAGTCCAATTTGGCTTGAAGCCTGGGATTGTCAGGCCTGACTTTGTCTCCTCAAATTAGTGGTATGTTTTTAGAACTGCTATATCACAGATAAATACAAGTTTTTGTTTTCAGCACATCTCCAACACTGACAAGTCCAGGAAATTTTGTCCCTGATGCTGCAGAATAATCCTAGCACAGCCAATATTTTCACCTGTGCAAGTGACCAACAACCCATGATGGTGTTGTTTGGCACTAGCATTTCGACTTGAGATATTTTTCCTAGGAAAGTGAGGGAGAGAGAAAGAGATCAAGAGGGAAAAAAGAAAGCATGCCCAGTTAAGATCAGAGATCAACTTAAGAGCTTAACTCTTTTTCTCTATGATTTGGAATTAAGTGGATGTGCAAGTAAAACCTGAGTATTTCTTAATAACAAAATAAATGGAATGAGAAAAGTCCTCAGAGATGGAGGGGAGGGGGGGAAGATGGAGAAGGGGACAATTCAGGGACCCAGCTTGGAAAAAAGAAAGAAAAAACAAACCCCAAATCCACCCAAAATTCCTGATAGTAACAGTTAGTTTTGTTGTCACTAAAATATATTAGTTCTAATAATTTTACTTCTATTTGCTTATTTATTTTAAAGCCTTTCTTATTTATTTACTATAGGTATGTCATTCCACATATACCAAACATTCATGTTCTTGAAAATACCTAATTTGCCGTGACTAAAAGACAAGCCATTTGTGAAATCACTGATCTTCTGCAGACTCACACCATATATATAATATATATATACACACACACTCCCGAGCCATTTTCTTACACCTACAACAAAAGAGATCAACTGAAAATGAAGAAAAAGTAATCACAATGGCAGTTAAGTGTTGCAAATTAACTGCTTTGTCACTTAGCAATCTTATCTTTACCAGGCCATTCAGAAGGATTAAAAAAAGGRAAAAAACCCAACAGATTATAAAGTTTGGGGTCAGTCAGACACCTTGACATTTTACCCGGATTTCCCTCAAAAGAGCTCCAGCAGTCAAATCTTTTCGTTGTCCAAGTTGCCTGATAATTTCCCCGSTCTGTTGCTGCTGCCATTGATGAGCTGCTCAGACTCGGCTCCATGCTCAGTGTCCCTGTGGATGCTGTGAGTCTGTGATACGGAGGCACACACTTCACATTCAGAATAAAATGTGCTAGTTTTGGTATTAACTAGAATCCTGAAAAGGCTCAGTCCCTTAACCAAAAGCTGAACCTTAGTGAAACATGCCTATATGGACCGGCCTAAAAAAAGTCCAAACAATCAGAAAGAAAAAGGCATTAGCTTCATTTTTATGAACTGACCTTTGTGGTTCAACATTCTTCCAATCACCAAATGTTAAGAACTTTGGCCATTAGCTTCAAACAATTGAAAACAGCTTAACAGTTTTACTGCAATACATCAATTATTACTTTCATTAGACTGTTACTTCAAAAGGCACTCTATTCCTTTAAAGTCAACATCACTTGTGTTTAGTAGGGTCCCAAAAGTTTAAAGGGTTAYGAAGCTTGACATGTCTTATTACAAAATAGGAATTAAAACTACATGAACAGACACTGCCTCAGCAGTAAGAAAATCAGTTCAAAAGGAGAAAAAACCCAAAACCTTTKTTACAAGTAACGGCTACTTCCAAGTCTCTTAAATTCATAACATTGAGGTAAARTCTCACACAGACACACACACACAGGTGTACTCTATCCAAACTTATTGAAAAGTAACCTGTTAATAAAGTATGCCACTACTAATGACTGTTTATAACTCATTAACTGGAGAAATTATGTGGCTTAGTACTACTCTATGACTAGACAGTGTAAAGAAAAATGATCAATATCAAAGACAAGTTTAGACTTTCCACCTCTACTCTAGTTCAAAATGAACATCCAAATTCCATCTAACCAAATCACTAAATCATTCAGTACGTAACGAGTGCCTCTGCTTCCCCTCCTCTGCTCTCACATACACACCACACTCACATATACAAATACATCATTAGCTTAGATCGTGTACTACAAAGATCTGTTGGTAGAAAACAGAGATTCAGATGAACCTCATCATTATTTACACTTACTGCCAACCAGCTGTGAAACCTAACTTCTCAGCTAGAATAGCACACTGAAAACTCCATGACTGACAACCYACACTTCTTTACAGAGCACCACTGTCAGGTACATTTCACAGCAAACTTTTTAATGGTGCTTTGAAGTCGATAAGAAAAAAAGACACTGATGAAGTATTTACTACAGATCACAGAAAGGTACCAAAGGCTGTTTGTTTTCCAAGACAGATTTAACAAATGGGCCCCATTTTTGACTTAAGTACTTATTTGTAATAACGAGTTATCTCTTAACAGCTCCAAAGCAATCCACACTGCAATACCCTAGCACAGCACTTCTGGACAYGGTTTACTGTTTCCATGACTTTAGTTTAACTTTAATCCATCATTTTGGTCTAGAATTAAAACTGTACAATACCAGGAGCTTTATGGGACTAATTTTGGTACAGAAATTTTGTTCCAGAAAATAACATGCATTTATACAGAGAAYTGCTGTTAGCACACCACATGCCACAATTAAGCCAATATATCTGGGTTCCTTACATAGCTACAATTTTTTAAACTTGTCTCTGTAAAACAGGTTTGGTTGTGCTAGCCAGAAAAATGAATTTCCAAAACATGCTTTGAATCAACTTCAGGTTATTTGAACAGAATTTTTCAACTTTAGTACTGCTGAAGATGCATTAGAAAATATAAAAAAATGCAACAGTACAAAAATTGTATCTTACTACCAAAGACTATTTTTAAATGAAGCAGAACCTCTAGACCC
>JASVER010000073.1:1316738-1772776 GCA_030449065.1 Oceanodroma leucorhoa | reverse complement strand
GTATACTGCAAAGTTCATTTGTAGGACTTCTAAGCACAATACATATTTTGGAAAAAAAATATAATTAAGATACACAAACCAAAAAGAGCTTGAAAAGTATACTGAACATCACTTGAATAAAGAACAAAGAAAGTTACTGCAAATTGCTATGTTTAACTTCACTTTCCACATCTCATTCCCTATTAACGTCACAGTAAGTTATGTGGTAAAGGTGATTTTTAATCTTACTTTCTGAAACAACTTATACCATTAAAYAATAACTACTCAAACTGTTTTTAAACAGAAGCTCAACTAATGTCTATACGGAAATCTCACAAAATCTAAGGCTTTAAGACTGTTGCCCAAATACATGGCATGTGTTGAGTGGTCATTATTACAATTTAGAGATTACAATTCATTATCATCTGAATGCAATATAGTCTAATGAAAAATTATGAAATAAGCATASCTCCTCTTTTGGCTGTCACAGTTAATTTAAATATAATAGTTTAAATAAYTTCAAATCCAGAATACTTATTTTCRCTGTGCAGATACTTCAAACCTARTAAGCTACTTTCTAAGAAAGTTATCAAAGTTTGTTTATTAAGAAAAAGATCGTTTGTTATTCTAAATTATTTGATTAACAGGAACTGAAGCAGTAATTATTACAGAAAGGGAAAACTCCAGCTTTTTTCCATCCTCTCTTGAGGTAAAATAAAGCATTGATAATCACTTTACATTGAGATTTGTAGGTTAGGATATGTATTTTGAACAGAATAAAATAAGGCAACAAAATCTCAAACATACATTAGACTGAGACATTCAAATAAAGCACAGTTACTCAAAATAGGGACGTTCCTGTATAATTTAGCATCCATGTCCACACAATAAAGACTATCAGTAAGTGCCRTCCACTTAATACAAGATGAACAAATTAACCTCTACAAATAGTTTACACTTTATCCCAGGAGGGTATGAYTCCACATAATTACTCATTCAGCAGTAAGCTGTAACATCCAATGTTTTGGGAATCTAGGAAAAAAAAAATCTTGTTCTACGTGAAGCACTGGGGAAACTGAAGAGCAAAGAGATGTGAAAGGTGCCATGTTTTGAACGAGACAAGACAATACACGGAAATAATTTTCTCCGAATCAACACTAAATAYATCAATAAATAAATAAATAAGAAAGAAAACCAGTCACATCCTCTAGCTAGGCAACCACACTTGCCTTTTTTTGGYAATTATTAAGAAAAGGCATTATTTTTGCCTGAACGTTTGAGAGACAAAACACATCAGTATCTGACTGGGTTATGAATCAGCCTCCCACTCCTGATTACAACTTTTCTGGTTTCAGGAGCAAGAGCTTTAATTTTGSAAGTACAGTGAGTATATTAAGGTGTAGCAAACACCTTCAATAAAGCAAACCTTCAATCATCACCTTTTCTTGTACAATGTGAGACCACGTGAACCCTAATTAGAAAGGCAGGGCTAGAAAAGACTTCAAGAAAGAAGACTACTCAATATTCTCCGAACTACAATTCTTGGTCCMGAAATTTCCCACAATGGAGTGTTCACAAGCTGTATTAACTACCTTYACCACTGAGACACTATGAAAAGCTTTCTAGTCTCTCAGTTATCAATTGAAATCCATTACTTATTGTCCAAATCCCAAGGGCTAAAGAATAATGTTCTATTCTCTCTTTTTTRGCATACATGAAGATTCATTTCATCTTCCTTCAGTCTTTCCATACAGTCATTCCAACTCTCTTTTTTTTTTTAAATTCTGAAAATTTTTGATGATCCCCTCTAAGTTTCCTCCAGCTGGTCTAATTGCTTCTAAAGGATGCACAAAACTGGACACAGTACTCCAGCTGAGGCCAAASAGAACAACATCTTCCAGATGAGGAGACAGTTGATGCATCCTGCATAAGACTTGCTTATCTTTACTGACTACATTAAAGTAAACCAGTACAGTCACTATATTAAGTATCAGATGCAGGAGAAAGGTATTCATTACAGTTCAGTTACAAGAGGTCCTTGGGCAGAAGTTTAGATTTAGCCATGTTCTTGTGAAATGCTATAGATAGGAAGGTACATTCAGATTTCTAACAGGTCTCCCACGTCATATAATTGTGACTAAAAAGCATTTCATATGGCCTGCAAAAAGCTCAAGGGGAACAGGCACCCACTCAGCACTGATGATACTGCCTTAAGTTCCCAGAAGCAATGGGTTTCTGAATGGGAGAGATACCCTCCAGAGACCTTTGTTTAAACTGGTACTCTCAGAACAGAAAGACAGGCTAAATGGAAAGCCCTTTCCCATTCAGCTCTAACTTCTGTCAAGTTTTATAATGTGCAAAATGTTTTCAGTGCAAGATGTGGTGCAGTTATTCTGAAACAATTTTAAAATTCAGCTAGCCAGCATCAAGCATATTGGACTTCTCAGGTTGTAGAATTCAATAGCTGATCTAGGAAATATYCAACCAGATTTAATCAGGTGTTGTATTAATTCATGATTTTAAGACTTTTGTGTGTCTGTTATTTGATTTGTGCCRGGAGGCACATAAAGATTAGCTCCAATAGATTAACTATTCTTGGTGATTTTTGTGTAAATTCTCCACCAGTTGAACTATGGCCACCAAAAAAAAAAAAAGAAAAACCACAACCAGAACATAATGAGACTATCCCTATGTATGTGGTAGACTTCATTAGACTGTTGTTTGTCTTTTCACCAGCAGAACCAAATGTAAACCAGTTGGTGGAAGTATTCAAGCMTTTATAAAGGACCAGATGTCTCCCTGAAGTCACTGAAGATATATCTCAGTATATATCAAACTGAACTTGCAAGTTCCCATTAATCTGGTTACTGTCCGATGCAAACTCATGCAACATGCAGGATTATCTTCATCCTATTGAGTAGCATAACCAAGCACTGGTAAGGATCTTCTCAGAAGAGTCTTTGTCCTTTTCAAGGTACCACAGAAGATGATTTAAATTTTTTTTAGTGTTACTGTGATGTTTCTCCTTGATTTTACCATATATCAGAAAAATCATGGATAAATATATGCAACATAGCTCAGATGAAGTTACATCGGAGATTCAAGTGAAGATATGGCTTGACAGGGAGTTGAAAATATGAGTGATTTCACCTGAGGAGACTTTTCCCCAACTTAAACTCTGAGAAGACTTGCATTCACTTCTTAAACAAGGAAAGATTCATTCAGCATCATTCCCTTTACATGCTGGTAAGCACAGCAAAGGAATGGCACACAGTATTTTGGAATGTAGAGCATCATGACCTTAAAACATAGAGCATCATGACCACCTATTGCCAAAGGCAGTCAAAGAAGCAGTATGTCAGACTGATCATTTCAGTCCAAGTTATGTTCATTTAATTCCTTGCATATCTGAATAGCAGAAATGTCTTCAGCAAAGTATTGTATTTAACCTTAACAATCTAGTATAAAATAAAAAGTTGYAATATGTTAACACTTACTCATATTAGTGTAGTTAGACACTTTKTTAAACAAACAAAGAAATGCACAAGGAAAACATAAGATGAGAAGTTTTGTCACACCGCCATAAAGGGTTAGAAGCTGTTTTTCAGGAAGAAGCRTATGTCATAGGCATGGCCACAAAGATAAAGGAATATATGATTTTGCATGCATCACATACATACATAACTATGGTAGTATTTATATGTATAATGCGTTTGAACTACAAGTTAAACTTGTTCTATAGCATGATCCAGAGAATGCAACCTCAAGAATAAGCCCTTCCTACTGACCACAATAACTGCTATGTGGCAGGGCATTCAGATATGATAAATTTTACAGACAGTAAACTTTAAAGRTGCCTAGACCTAAATGTCTTAGATGTAATTAACAGTATTAATATAATACAATATATATAATCTTATAGCTGAATAATTAATATAGTGAATTTAAACTCTATATTTAATCATTAATGAGATAACTGCACTGGGCTACATTCTTCCATGGTCTCCCTTCCTCATCAACTCTGTTTTCATCCTTCTTGGATTCCTGTCATATTCATCCAACATGTTTTTTCACATGCTACCCAACTGCTTGCTTTCCTTCTGAGCTTTGCTGTTCAACCACCTGGTTCTCTACCTCTATTTCTTATCTTAATATTGTCTRGTTACTTTACTCCAGCAACAGACACAGACTTAACAGCAAGTTMTCTTCCTGCTATAATCACATTCCTACATATTATCGCCAGGTATTTTACCAATCAGAGTGAAAAAGCATTTACTGGTACAAATTTTGCACTATGTAATTAGAAATTAATGATTCATTATTTCATTAAAACTATTTGCAAAGACCTTCCACATTTGATGATATTTATTTACTGTCTTCAAGGCGACTATACCCTTTGTAATGGGTACAAAAATGCTTATATAATGGAAGAAGCGCAAAAATGTTTTAAGTGTTAGCCCCCACAGAACTCTAAAGAACATGTTTGGTTTCCAAACCCACCTTGAATGCCTGACAGTTCTATAGGCAGTGGGAAGCGAGTGCTTTGCTTTTGAATGTGATCTAGATCTGGACTTAGATGATGAATGATACTTCAATGGTGATCGAGATCTCGTCCGAGATCTTTTCTTGTGTTTTTTTCTTTTCTTTTCTTTTTCTTCATCCCTAGGAGGATCTTTGCTTTTGCTTGAAGGCCTTTCTGCTTGTTTAACTTCTAAGGCGGGTAAAGTTCTGACTGCAGTCACAGGACATGGTATAGTATTGACACTCTAAAATCAAAGGCAAACAAAGAACAGTGTTCAGTTTTCAAAGTTGCATGCAAATTTTTAATTTGAGGAAGTCCTGTAAGTGTGGACAACACATAAGCGTCTCTAGTCCTTTATACTAAATAGAGGGCTACATCTATTCCTGTGCATGCCACATACAAGCACATTCTGGCAAAGAAACTTAAGATATCCTGCCTGGTAGTCTTGCCAATGCACAATACATTTTTTTTTTTTTCAGAAACGCTGGATAATGAGTACAACAGCAAGGAAAATAATAACTAACAATCACCTTACATTTTTTGACTCACAAAAGTGTGTGAGAAATACATCCATCTTAAGAAAGTAGTCGTTAAATCAATAACAATCTAACCTCCCACGAATGCTTTAAAACCTCACAGTGCTGCATCAGTATTATGTAAAGTGTGCATAAGTAAGGCTGCCATCTTCAAAAATATGCATCTAGTAGTATTTAATGGAGGCCTATACAGTTCCCCAAAGATACTTATGCAAGTTGGGATATGTATGCCAAGACTGACAGCTTAACTAGGACATAGTTCTGAAGTTTTCATCTTTAGTTTTTAGAAGAGATGTGTTCTAAAAAATGGGTACTATCAGATATCTTTTCATCTATTTATCCCTTTTATTTAAAAAAGGATAAACCTGAATATACAATCAGGAAATACTGATATTCAAAGCTAAATTTTAGTGTCACTTTYGTCCCTGAACTGTGCTGTTTTAGACTACAACCACAAGGAAAACAGCAAAATGAATCAGTGTCGATACCAATTATTTCTGTACTTTGCGAAATAAATATTTTGCATGTAAAGGGTTGGGAAGATCACAAAAATTATTAATCTCAAAGATAAAACAGGTCCATGCACAATTCATGCTCAGTGAGTAATTCTGACTGCAGTCAGTTAAGCAAAATATACCACACTTCAAGAAATTTTCAAATTATCAGCTTGTACCTGAGAGAATTCTGCTCAATACCTTGTTTAGAACAATTCAAGTCAGGCACTATAGATATGCTCCTCATTTCAAAGCCTGTCATTCCCCCAGCTGCCATTTCAAGGCAACTGGAGAAATCAGTTTCCCTCTGTCATAATTTCTGCTCCGCCTGGTCTGACACTTTCATCGTTTGATACAAGAATGCTTACCGTGATAGGAATAAGTAATACATTAAAACCCGAAATAACCAAATTAGAAACAGGTGATTTTTTCCTTTCTTTTTACTCTTCTCCTACTGTGAATATGTCAAGGCAACAACTGGCCCCATTTGAATAATCAGAAATCCAGCTTTGCTTCAAGTTAGAGAGCCATGACAATTTTCTGAGCTTTAACTGATAGTTGCTATCACAATATTTACAAAAGTAGCAATAAAGCAGTACTAAAATAGTTTGCTTCAACGATTATAAACATTTTATTGCATGATCATTTGAGTGACTGGTTTACCAGAGGCCCACTTCCAATTTCAAAATCCATGTGTAATTGCAGACACCTCATCTCCAAACTTCAGAGTTTCCTAAGAGACCACCGCAGCTGACTTTTGTTCCTTGACAATGTTATTCATCTCTTTATACAGCATCTTAGTCTTTGCTTTGAACACTACTGAATATGTAACAGACCCGTTTGCCTTGAAGTAGACAACTCTAATAGCTTGAAACGAAATAGCTGTAGGCAAAGTAGAGTTAAGAGGAAAACAAGGCAGGGAAGAAAAAAACCCAATGGTTTTCAGCACCCAAGTTATTTGGTGCATAAAACACAAGCTATCATACCACTGCCAAAAAGGAAGTTAATAAATGAATGACACATTTACTTTTAGCTCACACATAGAGATTCAGCAATCAGAACGAAGAACCCCACAATGCTAAGCACCCCTATTTATCCACCAAAAGCATCRGGTGCTGAGATCATGGGTTCTCCTTGACTTTCAGGATGCTTACACTAAAGAGTGACAGCGCTGTCCAGATACCTCTGAGAAAAGCACAGCTGCAGGCTGCTGGCTGTAGATTCAGACACCACTGCTTCAGGTTACGAATGAATCGTGTTTGGAAAGCCATACAGAAGYAAACTTTAGCTACCCCCAGGTGAATATGTAGGTTCTGGAGTGCAAGACAACAGCTAACACACAGGGAGAAGTCACCCATCTGTGCAAACCTACACAAAGCACCACTGCAACCAGAAGCTCAGGTGACAGTTGTCAGGTCACAACGGCACGATCAACTGTGAACAAATGTGCTGATCCCCTCAGTGGCAACKCTGGTTGCCTTCAAAAAAAAAAGTCACCAGCAAAATGGCATGATTCACTATCAGAGCAGAATGTAGAGCTCAGTGAAAGAACCTAACGCCTACAAGTTGCCAGGCCACAAAGAAAATTTCAGGTGTATAAATAATGTTGCTGAATAAAAATATTTGGAAAAAAAATAAACTGTCTTAGTGCCTGGCAAATAGAAGAAGCTGTCAGTGGTTTGTGTTTTTACTACTGAAAGCTGCTCCAGGTAAACTAAGGTAACGGGAACTAAAATTGGAGGCACGAATGCAGAGGGGAAAAAAAAAAAAAAATTTCAAAGCAAGCACAGATACTGGGAGATTATTAAGCATTTCCAAAAGGCAGAAACACTCTGTTGTACTGACCAGGCTCTGCAAATTTGCAGGCCAGTAGAACACAGTTTTGGAAAGCATGGCAACAAACTGATTACCTGATGAATTTTCTTATGCATCTCAAGGGATGAGAGATTTAAAGTTTTTGAGAGCTCTTCTAAGAAGTTACACTGCAAACATCGAGATAGCATTCATTGAATCTCACTACTTTGTCCATTTTGGGTAACAGTACATTTTTTTTGGCCCTTATTAAATGCTACAGTGTCAGACAATTCACTGGCAGAGTTGTTTTTCAGTGTTTTATTTGCATTACTGAAGCAAATCCTACTAAAATAATGCTTCCTACAGTAAACACTTGGTATAAAAATGTTTCAGAGACACCTTTTTGGAAAACAAAGATGATTCAACAACTCTTGTTTAGCAGGAAACTCTGTATCAGGAAGAATATATAGCTATGTGTGAAAAGAAACGAGCACTTCAGTTCATTACAAGACATTTGCATATTTGCAGTATTCATAAGACCAGAACACATATTAGTTATTCTGGGGTTACGCTACTTAATCAATACAAAAACCCAACATTAGAAGTGAACCAAAAGGTGCTTGCTGCAACAGAACAAAACACTAGCATTGTTCCTTGTACAAACAAAATCAACTGGTAATGAACATTATCAATAATGTTACTAACACTTTTACAACTGGCTAATATTGCTTCTGTTCTGAACAGCTGAATTTTGCAGTAATTTGAATCCTATGTTAGATCAAAATTGGAAAGAGTGAAAAATGTCAGAACTGTGAAGAGTTAATCAACAATTCTTTCACTTCATTAAAATCTGAAAATACTCCAGATTATTTTCCACCACTGTACCTTTTCTACCGCATGTTCCCCAAAGCTTATGGTGAAGTATTCCCTGACTGAGAATTAATGAGCAACTGTCTACCAGCAATGGAAGTGTATGATTGCTCTGTGCATCAAAATGAGCAGTTACTGCTTTTAAGGGAGTTTGTCAGTCCTGGCCTCAATAAATTGGCCCAAAATGATTAAATAGAAGGGATAAAAACATTTCCTATGGGATAAGTTCCTATAGAAAAAATTGAATACTCAATACTCAAAGACTCAACAGTTTCATCAGGGTTTAGCTGCTGCACTGAAACATAGCTATTAACAGTACACTGACCGTGGTAAGGTCTTCAAAAACAGACAGAATTTTGCATTCTCAGTTTCGAAGGGCCAACTGTAAAGAAATTAGTGGCTGTGAATCTGTTTGCTGTATGGATAATATATGCCTTTGTATCTTGACTACTCTGAAGACTAAAAATCAAGGCACAGAACATTCATAGCTCCCTCACCTACCTTAATTAAGATGGCAGTTCCTGATTTTTACCTTTCCCCCCCCTATTAAATATTAATTAAAGTATTTACAGTATAAGGAATTACAACTCATGTAGTTTTTGATAGTAGGGTTCTTGCAATAAAAAAAAGTTCCAAATGCCAGCAAGCCATATATCCCCCCAAATGCCACATTACTATGTGACATTTTGTTTTATGTTTTTATCTGTCCTTTTGAAAAAGCAAGATAAGGGACATTTACAAACATCTCCCCCTTCCATGCTAAACAGAAGATATAGATACCTATATTCGGGGGGGGGAAGTAAAGTAAGAAATGAATGGCCCTGAAATATTCTGAAGCATTTTTTCTTTAAATACGTATTGGACGGTTTTCATTAGATAATTACATTTTGCTCAGAAATTGACATTAAGAAAACATGCAAACATAAAATTATGTTATACATTATTATTCCAAAGAAGCATGCAGTAATTCTACAGTCCATTGCTAAAAAAAGTAGGATCAACTACAGCAGTAAGTGTGAAAGACGTATACTATCTACAGTTGTTGATAGCCCTGTTATGCTTGGCAAAACTTGAATAGCATCTTATTTTTAAACATGGCACACTTCTATTTCACTCGTAAACAGATTACTTTCTACAGGAAAAAAAAAAAGTGTTACATACAGGACAAAAGGACAAGCCATCTAAAGAAACAAATGATAAAACAGGGCTTCAAAACAAGGAAGATGAAAGAGCCAAAAGAAGTTAAATTTTGCTTTGTGCTACAGAATCTTTATATACAGAGGCAAAACAGCAGACGACATTTGGGACAAGCCATTAAAATAGAGTTACTTTCAAATCATGTGCTTGTCTGGTTTTRCAGCAATATGATTGTGGGTTTCTCTCCTTGTTTAAATCGGATACTAAGGTTGATACAGGTAACAGTTTGGGTTTTACATGCATATCAAAGTACTATCACACCTAAAGCATTTCTGACATAGGAGAAAAGATGAGCAATTAGCAGAAAAATCTGTATTAGAAATTCATCAGACAGGCTATTAGTTAAATCATGCCCTGTAGACAAAAATTGGACTGTATTAGACTTGCAGAACACCTGTCACTACATCAAGTAACTTGGAGAAGTTAAATACACTGTGCCTTGTCTAGCCAGCCACCAGTGCCGGCCCCTTCTCCCATTTTTGCCAGGTATTACCAGCACCAGTAGATTCTGGGAGACACTTTATCARTTAAATTACTTTAATGGTCACTTATGACCAATTTCTTTGACAAAGAATGCAGGTCTGCAGACCTTCCTTTGACAGGGACAGCAGGGAGGGGACTTTACCTACACATATTATATTTACCAAAACTTTTTGCTGGAAGCAATGATTTGGCAGCTTAGATTTTCTCTCTGCAAGACTCCTATAACCTGCTACCATTACCAACCACTGTTAACAAAAACATTAAGCCAGTGTTCACCAGCAAGACACTGGATCATGCCAATTTTCTTCTGTGAGGCTTGGCTGCACACAGATGGAGAACCACGGCTCCATAACAGATTCTTTTCCTTTCTCTTTTTCAACCTTTTGCTCCCAGATGCACCTAAGAACAATGCTGCTGAGATGGACAGGGTCAGGGATAATCAAAAGTTTTGAACTGGCACATTTGCATACAAACAACATTTTAACCCCTGAAAAAGGTGGCAAAAATGTTACAGGCCTACTACACCAAGTGTACCATACCAAGGCCTACTACCAAGGGTGACACTTGTTTTTGGAATTTGACTCATGCCAATAGACAGCATATTTGCTTTATTAGGCTGAAAAACAACCAACCATCCAAATAATTAAAACAAAACAAACCAAACATACCATCTTAACATGAGCTCTCCCAATGTCTAAACTACTTGATTCAGGTTTTGGTAAATATATATAGGAACGAGCACAACTAGCCTTTACTCTACTTATATATAAATATAAAWGACATCTTAATTTTTAAAATTTAAATTAATTTTAATAGTTTTGGAATAAGGTTTGCATTTCAGATTATGAAACACCTTACTTTATTTAAAAATAAAAAAGCACTTCAATGCAGCACTCCAGATAACCTGGCATACTCCAGCTCCGCATAYCTAGAAGAACTGCAGTTGTTAAAACTACAGGTTGGTTGCTGTTGTAGGACAAAGAACCTGCGTTCACTGCAGAATGACTGCAACTTCTCTCTACTGACACTACCTAACAGATGTGCTGGTTGGCATGATTTTCTTGTTACAAAAGTGTCTATGTGAATTACACATGTAAACACAAGAAGTGAAATGCCACCCAGTTACTGTTTACTCATGTCCTGAAAAAGGGCAAAGACTTCTCTAGCTACAACGTTACTGGACGCTGATCAGTTTTGGTCACTGAGCGAAGCTACGTGTTTTCCAAGTACTGGCTGGAGGAAGTATTACGCGTAACTACTGYTGTAATACATGCAAGAACAGTGAGGAGCCATTTGTGAAACGCTGTGCTGCTTCATTGCTTAAGCTCATTTTTCAGCCTTTTGCTCCTCTTGCTTGATTTTACTTCAAGGAAAAACAGGAAACCATATAAAAGAAATAATTCAGCTATGGAAAAAGTAGATCTGACCATTTTTAAGATTCAGCTAAAGCCAAAAAAGCTTAAAAGCGCTATGTTCTGTGGTATCAACTCTTCTTTACATGTAGTTCTTAGAACCAATTTTGTTCAAAGGTATAACATATACTCAGTACCAGCATTTCTTTCAAAAAACACTAGGTATCAGGAAAATCTGACAAAGGTCAAAAAAGCTTTGCTCATTTAACGCATTTCTACACAGTGTGTTAAGCAGGTTTTCARCACAAATGTGCACTGTGTATACACATAAATAGCATTACTAGTTTTTAATACAGTTGTTAGGTAGGGGCAATCTCATGGGMATTATACATCTCCCCTGGACATTCTCAACTCCTCTTCACGCTTTATTATACATCTCAGTCATTACTCCATTTTTTGAGACATGTTTTAAGCTACAAAAATCATTCCACTACATTAACTCTATGACCATTGCATATCGATCTTTGTTTCCTGGACTCCTCATTGGATGCTCCTCCCCCCAAAATGGGAGATGAAATACGTTAAGTGACATTTTGGTGGATTTTAATTATATTTAATTTTTTTTCTTCGTTTTCTGAAATTTCCCCAATTCGTTCCATTGAGCAAACTACAAAACTAATTTTACATATCTCTTGACTTTTTTTGTATACTTTTTTTAAATTACAGCCACTGTAGTTACTTCTTGTTACTTTTGCAATCAGTGTTTTTAAATGCATCTTTTTGTTTCTGAAACATGACTGAAAAAGCTTAACACACCCCTGTGCTACATGTTTATAAATAAACAGATTTAGACATCATGAYGCAGCTTACTGGATTCTCAGTGTATATACAACAGAGGTTAACAAATCCTCAATATGATTTCACTTATCTTTTCCCAATGAAATTTCATGAATCAAATGGACTGTTACGAATACTCAAACCAGGCAAGAGCAAAAGGCAGATTATGCATTGGAACAAATGTAGATGGAAGCTTTTTCAAAYACGGCAAATGGAAAGACAACAGCTTGAAAAACATTCATGTTTCAAAATAAACTTCTATATGTAAAAATCTATTTGCATGTATTTATATAAACATACATAAGCATGTCAATAAGCAAACTACACTTTGGAGGAATATTACTTCCAAAGTCAGTATGGCATTTTAGACTGTTCATTAACACAGTACTAGCATTCCCAATACAAGTGTCAATTTTWTTTCCAAAAGCAAGGTCACATCAGTAACATTTAAATATATATCTGAAATTCTAAATAAACCCTTTTATAGAGAAAGTATCTCCAAACCATTTCTACTGGTAAGAAGCAGCGAGACTGGCTACTTTAAAATTCTGAAACACACTGGATTTTTTTGTGTGAGAAAAAGCAATGCCTTCTCTGAAACCRTACATATGTGGGAAAAGGAAAAAGAAGTTTTTAGCAGATCAGTTTACTGAGAAGTGGGATTAGTGTGCAGTTTTTGTTGAAAAGTTCACTTGCTTTTTAGTAAGTTCAGCTTAGAACTTCTGTAAATTCAAGATGTGAGTGAGGACACTCATCTGCTCTTCTGAAGAAGAGTCAGCGGTTACTGAAGAGTTACTGGTTATTTCAGGCATTCTCTTACAGAAAAAATATCAAAAGAACTTTAGCTTAGAAATATTTATGTCCTTGACAAATCCCCTTGAGAAGGAGAGCAGAACTGCATGTCTGGGGAGTTTTGCATTGTCATTGTCTCTTTGCATTCACTCTTCAATATACAACTGGAAAAAAGTACTGAACACTTGTGCCAGTCAGGGAAAAATATGTTAGCAGTAGCAATGGGAATCCCAAACAGGATCTCTTTTGGGATGTGACCACACTCAATTCACATATCTGCTACTCTATGCTGATATGGATCACTAAAACCGCAGGTATGTCTCTTTCAATTGCCTGTTTTCTTGAAAGTGTTTTGAGGTGTAGTCCATGATTTCTTTGGAAAAAAATCAAGAACTGGGCAATGAATTACTTGTTAGGTATTGGAATTCTTTCTGTGGGAAAGGAAATTAATGATGGAAAGCCATGTCATTCATTCTTGTAACCAGTCTGTCACAATCAATATCTGAAATTTTCTATCAGGATCCAGAGATGAARTTTTGCTTGATTAGTGCAACCCAGAGTGATTTACTGGCTTTTCTGTAAGCARTATAATTCCAAAACCAGGAAACTGAGGTTCTACTTCCCAACAATATTTGTATTTGCAATGTGCATGGAAAGTCTGCAGCATATACAAACACGGGAATTTCAGTCTGGTTTGTGAAGGATCCTGCAACAATATCCTAAGCTGCATAAATTTCCAGCCCTATTTAGGTTAAGTTTCAGGAAACTACAGAGTCTACACCAAATCCCATTTCTGYTTTTTCCCCACAGCTGTTTCCAGCTATTGCAGTGAAGACGTAAGTCTAAGGTGACTTTGCTGAAAATGGATTTTGACAGTTTTTCTTCTATTAAGAAAACAGATTGTCTGGACTTGTTGGAGGTGTCTGTACAGGTGCTGGAAACACAGACTCCCCCGTCTTTTAGCAAGCATGCATCAGATCAGACTGGATTGGGATGTGCTTATGATAAAACGGTGCTTAGGTTGAATAAAAATGAGCGACATTCCTGGAAATAAAATTATCACTTCTTAAGCTAGGACAAGCACTACAGTGGCAGAGAGAGAGAGTGGCTAAGCGAAAAAGCTGGAACAAGGGGAAAAGAGAAAAGAAAGAACAGAAGCCAAGTAGGAAAATAGCCTATTCTCCTCTGTGGATGAAGTTAAGCTATTAGGAACTTAAATGGAAAATATAAAATGTAAATGAGAAAGTGACTCTTCGACAGAGAACATAGCTCTACTGCCAAAACCTGCAGATGGAGAGAAAAGTTTCAGGACAGCGCTACGATGCATGAGCAAATCAATACTTGAAGGATTTTCCTATATAACAAATTCAAATCCCTCATTTACACTTTTAAAATTGTAGCTGTTTTATAGAAATCAGAAAGTGTTTATGTGAAACACATTATTTCTCAGCTATTTTAAACAGCATTTTCTGTTTATTAGTAGGAAAAAAAGCAGATGTGTGGCTTTGATCAATACAGGTTTTAGAGTTTGGTTTTGTATTTCATTACTGAAGTTTCATTAGTAAAGTCTTTTGGCCCAAGATACCTCTTTAACCTTGCCTACTCAAAAATTCTAAGTCTTATAAAACTGATTTCTAGAGGCTCTACCCACAAAGATATTTTTATTATAACTACTCATCAACAGACTGACTAGTAATAGTTCTGTTCACTGCAGAAGATAATGGCAACTAACTGATTAGCAGTTACTTCTGCAAGATAAATCCTCTTTTTCCTCTTTGTGATAAATTCTAGTAATCCAACATATGGCTATGAGAAATTAGCTTTTAATTTCCTTTGGAAACAATAGTCCAAACAGCCAAATGGCAAGGGAACTTATTAGTAATTTTATTGTGTTCCTAAAACGTAATAATAAATCATCATCAATATCCAGGTTACTCTTAGATTTGGCCTAAGAGTGCAATATTGTAACGACCTACTCAAAACAGAGCTTCTGAAAGCCCTCAAATCGATATTATCCTAGTATTATCTATTGTGGTTGACTATCCAAACAACGAAAATGGGTGCAAATGGCCAAGAGAATTACAAGGTAGAAGAAAGATGGAAAGCAGTCTGCCTCTGCCACATGACCATTTCCCAGTAGTTTTCTAGAAAGAAGCAGAGGGTTCAAATTTCTAACACAGTTACCAAAAATTGTTCTTTGAAAGAAGTGCAGGAATACTAACACTCCAAATTCATTTGCTACAGAAAGATACTTGCTTCTACTTTCCAAAATAAGAGATTCTGCTGAACAAATGCAATGGATTAGGTGATTTTGTGATCAAGTAGGCACAGGCAGTGTGCCTGCTTCCAGTTCTCTGGAAGACAGCTAGCAGAATAATTACCCCCCTCAATTATTTCACTGTGAGTTTTTTGTTTTGACTCTTCATTCACTATGCCCAGTAAATAACATGCATACATGTATTTGTTTGAATTCTGTGCCACTATCTGTAAATGTAGCTTTATTTTAAAAATTATATCCTTATAATACTAATAACCATTATATGGCCTAGTTTTTTCCCACCTATGTATTTGTCTTCTTGATTAAGGATATCCCAGCTAGAAACCTTAAATCACATAGATCAGTTCACTAACTATTCATCTCAGTTTCATGCCAGTTAAATTAATAAAAATCAAACAACAAAACCCAGCAAAACAGGTGCAAAATAAGTCTTAAAGTAAGCTCAGTTGCCTGTGATTAACTTCTGAACTTGAAGATGTCTACTCACATCAAAATACACATTAAATAAGTAAATATCACAACAGATATCCAAATACTCTTGAAAGGTAAGCATTCTAGTTCATGGACCACTAGTACAGAGTTAAACTTGCAAGCTCATTTTCCCTTCTGTAATTGGCTAACTGACCTCTGAATTATGCATCATATTTCTTCATCAGGTCTTTAATGACAGATGAGACACATATGTAAGATAACTGAAAGAAGTTAACAGTGTTTAAAATTCAAATTTCTCCCCATTTAGAAAAGCTTCTATCTCTTCTGTCAACTTCATAACATACTGTCAGATTCACACTCTATAGGTAAGTTTTCTGCTAGCTTTATGGTAAAGAGAAATTTATTTCCTGCTTACCTCGCTATTGAAGGAATTCTCTTCAATTTTCTCAGTTTCTGCCTCTGCCAGAGGGTTTTTCAGGGTCTGCAAGAACAGWGCAGCTTTCCTTTTGCGCTCTGCTTGTAGCTGCTTTTCTTTTGATTCTTTGGAGGCCTGTGCAAGCTTCTCTCTTGCTGCAGCTGCTAATCTATCCTCTAGTTTCTGCTTTGCTAAGAAAGACAGTTAAGCATAAAGTTTAGAGTGAGTCACTCTTGGGGAACTTAGGTTTCCTTGAAACAAACACTCAYACCCCAACACAAACAACCAAACAGCCGTTTCAACCATTCTCAAACCTAATACACCCATTCAAAGATATAATAAGGATGTATCAGCTTGAAATTACAAAATTCCAAGCATCTTAATTCATAGATACATCATTTGCTTGATGAAAAGCAGTACAGGTGAAGTAAAAACTTTTAAGCTTAAAGAAAATGACATCAAAACTTAATCCTGAAAATTCAGGATACTTGTCCTTTTCTATCTACAAAAGCAGCACTGTAAATTCAGAAGCTTTTTCTTGTACTTGTTAAAGCAATGCAAACTCTCCATTTTGCTCTTTCYGCAGATCTGATCTTTACCTTACATTTTCCAGCCCTGTTTACATACATCGTAAAAAGGGCTGCTCCAGAAATCTTCAGAAACTGTTTCACCATTGCTACAACCAACAGTTATCGTTATGTGATTACAGAAAGAGAGTAAGTCAATTTATTTAACTATGCACCTAATGGATATTTTGTCTAACCTTTTTCATCTCACACTTCCACTTTTGCGTTCTGTGCATGTACAAGACGACTGTTTTGTGTGTTGGAAAAACTGTGCAATTGAACAAAAAAAAACTTTTTCCAAACATTTTACACTTCATTTTTTTTATCGTACAAAATATTTCGCATTTGCTTTAGGTATGTATCACCATAGCATACTTTGTGCTACTAAATTTACAAAGCAACTGCTACTTAGGAGCAAAAAAACCATTCTGAAAATGAAAAATTAAATTCCTGTGGCATACTCATAGTTGTAAGAGAAAAATTAAGTGGTAAGCACTGACAGCATCTCCACTTTATTAAACACTCTCTGCTGTGAAACAGCGTTAGGAAGGAATGGGGGAAATTTGATCCCTTTAGAAGATAATTTCATTCAAATTCACACAGCATACCCTTCTGCCCTTACACACATAAACACAGTAACAAGAAAACTCTCAAAGACTTAATGGCATTGCATTATAAGAGTAACAAAACATCAACAAGGTGGTATTAGTCTATGCTACATAACTGAAAAATAGCTTGAAGCATTTCATTGTTCTCTGAAGAAAATGTGAAACGGACATGCCTTTTTCTGGGCTCTGTTAATGCAATCTGGAAACTAGAAGTTTAGTGTTTTACTCGAAGATTGTAATGGAAAAACAAAATAAAATTCAGAAAGATCATGCATTAGGGCAAAGTACTCAACTCCAGTGTGTTATAAGTTTGATTTTAGCTGAGCAACCAATGAAGATTTCATTCTTAACAATAAGCAGGAAAAAGAATTCTGATTCCTGTTAACATGACATAGCGAAGACTTAAAATACCTAAAATGCCATATTTATTCACATGACATTTTTGTAGTTTGCCTAAAGGACTCAATCTTTCATTTTGCTTTCAGCRTAACATGGGATACCTTGTTTAGCTTCTAACTCTTCCTGTGTAAGTTGAGGTTTTTTCTCTTCAGCAGCAGTAGAAGGAGTGGTAACAGCTGGAGTATGGTTTGAAGCACTATTAGCATTCTCTTGGCCTTCCTTGCCCTCTTCTTCCTCCTCATCACTGTCATCATCTAATTTAACACGGTTTTTCTCCAAAGGAAGAAGGTCATTTTCTTTGGCTTTGATTGCAAAGCTTATTGGAGCAAATGATGCTGTGAATGAATGGGATTTAGCACATTATTAGACTACAGTAGAAAGCAGGTTGAATTTCTTGACTTTATCCTTGACTTTATTACTCACGCAGTCTACACCACAAAAAAAAAAAAAAAAGGAAACTTGTATCATCCTCATGTTATGCTCATTATTTTGGGGAAAAGGACAACACAACCTTTTTTTTTTTTCCTTTTGTCTCAAAGCCTTTTTCTAATACTTCAGTAGCAGCAGGGAAAAAGAAAGGTACTCTAAACCATCTCAGGAATTACATTTCCTGAGATGAGATAAATAATTTCACATTCTGTCCCAAATAAATTTTAGTTTCAATACTACTTCTTTTCTCAAATGAACAATCTACTCTTCCAGGCTTAAGATGAAAACGCTCTGTGCTCAGGCTCCTATCTGACACACTACAGTATGATATGGTCCCTTATGTTTCCTTCTCACTAAATTGATGGTTTGCACAACAATAGCATTTGGCAGGCTCACAGAACAGTATTTAAAGACTTATTTCCATCTATATGAAAATTAATTACTTTGGGGAGTTAACAACATTTCATTACAGGAGATACAAATGCAAAAGCTAAGTACTTTTCCCCAAATGTCTTAGCTAGCCTTGCTGTAGTAAGATTGGTGGTCAACTATTCCTTTCAAGCAGCCCCTACTACTCCAACACACAAGGACAGCACAACACACTCATAGGAAAAAGAATCCCTCCAAAAACATGGAATACCACAATAAAAAGGAAATTGTGGATCATTTCGAGCTAGGTTGTATTAATGGATCTTCAAAAAACATTAAGCATAGCCAATATATAACTATATTTAAGTCTGAACTAATCCTTTTGCCTCACAGAATTTTCCTTGGAACTTTTTTTTGAGAACCATTTTCTGAAAAAAATACAGAATTAATCTCTAAACCATTTATCCAAAATGCAACTTCTAAGAATAAAGAATGGAATTTCTCACACGTCTCAAGCAAAGCAACCTACTACCATATGGTCTGCTGCAATATTTATCTTTCTCAGGATGCCTTTTGTGTATATATCCTGTAAGAGTTCAATTAGGGAAATTTAAATACAATAATTAAATTACATACCAAGGTTTATAAAATATAAGCTTTGCATCTTGTAGTTTTGCGGTAAGGAAACAGGCTCAGAAATAAGGAACTCAAGAATTCCAAGAGAAGAGATATTATAATAGTAATTTTCCAACCTTTACATATGACAAAACAAATCCCAAAATGGGATTTTACTCCCTCAGAGGCAGAAGAAAAATCTAGTGCGGATGTTATGTCTGTCTTGCAGTCAAGTACCGTATTTAGGTTACAAGAAAGTGGGATTTGTACCATATTAGAGGAAATGAAAATAAGTTTATAGGAATACAGTTGTCATGAAGTGACTCACTGGTTACGTTCCATCATCTAAACTTGAGCAGATTATTATTATTAAAGCACAGGCTCCAGTTTGCCATTTATTAATAACAACAAGAAACAATGTAATTTTCTGTTGTATATTACATTCTCTTAATAGGGCATCTTTGAAGACAGGGAAGATTGCCCCTTCCCTGGGGAAGCTACTCAACCTGCCCAGAGAAGAAACTGCAGAGTATGGACAGCCAGACAACCACGGCAAAGAACTTGGAGCGTGCAGCCCATGGAGGGAAAAAACTGCAGTGAGGAGCAAGAGAGAAGAACTCCAAGGGACCACAGGGAGTAGATAAACTTATCAGCAATTAAGAAAGCCACTGAAGTGGCAGGAAGGCAGTACCCATCCATGGGAACACAGGTCAAGAGTGTTTCTCCTGTTTCGTTTATGTTGGTTCCCCCCCCCCCAGTGGCTTTTAGTTCTAGTTAAAAGATTTAAGTTTCTATTTTTTACTGAAAAGAAGAAATTTTAAGATATCTTTTCCTGATAGGCCAGGAAATCAGTTCCCAGGTATAAATAATTGCTTATCCAACTCAGGACACTAATAGCGTGTTAGCTGACTTTGTTTGACTGGCTTCCAAGAGATCCTCCCATTTTGTCCCTCTGCTGCTATGACTGCAAGAGGAAAAACACTCCACATGAAAAGAGTGKTTTTTTTCCAGCATGACTAACATCCAACACAGGAAGACTGAGCAACTGAGTAATAAGCCCAGCATACTTCCTCCATATGTATGGTTTCAAATAAGACTACTGCTTTTACTCAGAAGGAATAACTTCTTTCTTGCACAGAGCTTTTAACTGTCAAGTTTAAAATGACAAAAATAAGATTCTACTGGGGTCACTGATGAAAGCCTTCAACTTTGCACAAAACTGAAATAAAACAATTTATTCTGTCAGACCATAAATACCTGATAGTCTGATAAGAAAGAAATATGAAAGCAATAAAATTACTTATTTCAGTCCTTTTTTGATGCTTCCAGTAAAAATATTTTCCGCATGATGAAATTCTTTTCCGTACCTTCCCCCTGCCTCTCCCCCCGCCTTTTTTTTTTTCTTTAAGTATATGCTAACAAATATTTTCATGCCCAACAAATCATGCTAACGTACCTTTCACCAATTTACCATCACTGACAGTTTTAGAAGGAGGAACATCTTTTTTAGTTCCTGGAACTCCCTTAGCACTTGTCTCAGTTGCATCTTCAGGTGCATGTTCATCTGCAAATTGAGTCTCACTTGGTGTATCACCGACAGTATCTGCTGGAACATCTTCAGATGAAGATACTCCCTTTTGAAAAGAAATGTGCAAGCTTACTAACTTGGTAGTTCATGAAGGGATTAATGCAGTGTGTGTGGAGCTGCAATTTTTCCAGCCATTTAAAAAATCACATTATCAGCTGATCACACAACAGCTAATTTTACATCAGTAAGCACTCATGACCAAAAGTCTAATTCTTATAAATAATGCACTGCTTCATGTAAACCCACAGGCTGCAAAAACTACAGACCTACAGTAAGAAATTGTTGTTATTTCACAGTGAAGAAAATGTTCTTCAGCTGGTACACTTTTGCCAACAACTGTTTTAAAAATCATGTTTTTAAAATTAGACCCTAAAAGCATATACATTTTTTCCAAAGTATATTCCTCTAGGTCTTGATCTCCAGGGTCCAGGACAAAATCCATTAAAGTTAATTCACAGCGACAGAATGAAAGCTTGACATTTTTTCCTAATGTACAACTGCATGATACCTTCTTTACAAAATCAAGTTTTACAGGGATCACCACAGGTTAACGTGTTTGATTTGTTCCAACATTTTGCTGAAGCACATTGGGCCTATCAATGTTTTTTGTGTATTGAATTGATACAGTACAGATGTGCTGAGATTTTCAAAAGAGTGAAGAATTACTGGTTCTACTATTACATGACTGAATCATTTAAGACAACCTCTAAATTCACAGTAGAAGAATTTTAAGATGGATATTGTAGAACATTCAAAATATTTACATGGTGAGTCAGGCAATGACATTAAGTAATTTAACATTTAAATGAGCCTCTCTCAATAAATAGTTTGGTTGCTTTCCACTGGCTGCTGTTAAGTATACTTAATGTTGAAATATCAGGTACTGAAAAGATCCTTTCATTGCTCCCTGCAGCCATTCCCTGACCAACAGAACTAATTTCTGAAAATCCTCGAAGGGGAAAAACACAAGGAAATCAAGGCCTTCATCCTGTATTTACTGAAGCCAGTAGTACAATTTCTTATTAACTTTAATGGCCAAAAGGAGAACAATCAATTGCATTAGTTGCCTATATGTACATTACTACGGCATAAAGATAATATTGAAATCATTATTCTAAAAAAATTAAAGAGAATGGCATTATCTACAAAACCATGCAGTAGGAAAATATGCATTACTACACATGACCTCAAGGGACTTAAGTTTCTGCTTGCTTCTTAGCTGTACTCGTTCAAACACTTAAAATGAATCCTCTATTATTACACTTCAGTTAGTGTACAATTTCCCCCCCAAAATAAATGTTAACAAGTCCTAATTAATTATGCAAGTATTATGAATTCAATCCACTGGTTTGCAAATCAGAAATTCTAGAGTAACAGTCAGCACTGTGGTACAAGACAATCCTGCATGTAATTTATCAACTGAATAAGATCATACTTACCACAGCTTATCTTTAAAAACAGTGTTTTCAAAACATTTTTCACTACTAAACCAAAATATTAGACACAAGTCTTTCAAACAGCAACTAGTATTGAATTTCTTCATTTTCCACAAAGCGATTTTGAGGAGTTTACCCACAGGCCTACCTTCTTCAGTTTAAGGCTCCCCAATCTAAGCCTTGAGATGACAAATGACATAGGGCCTAAAAAAAAAATAGCTCTTTCCCATGAAAAGTTAACATCAGATAATGTATTTCTGATACTATTTGCAATTTTTTTTCAGTAAGAGAATAATCTAATGAGATTAGCTAACACGAGAAGAATTAAAAACAAGGATGCCAAGTCTGGGTATTATCTTCTAATAACATGGACTAGAAGCAGCAAAGCAAGTAGGAAACTGATGTGAGATTCTGAAGCTCCAATATCGTTTCAGTCAATCATGGCAGGACTCTTCTTTAACAAAACCTCCCTCAGAAAAAAACATGTCAGAAAAGYAGTCTAGCTACTGTGCTACTGTTCTACAAAAAACCATGAGGCATACAAGAAGGTACGGTTGTTAAAAAGCTATACCTAACTTTCTGACAACAGAACACTAATCCCAATCCTACAAAGCTCTACACCTTCACAAAGCATATATTCCCTTGTATAGAAAGACGAAAGGTCTTCAGGTTGCCATTTTATATTTGTGGTGGGTTGACCTTGGCTGGACGCCAAGTGCCACCAAGCTGCTCTATCACTCCCCTCCTCAGCAGGATGGCAGGGGGAAGAAAATAAGATGGAAATAAAAACAAACCAAGAAGCTCATAGGTCAAGATAAAGTTAATAAAGCAAAAGCAAAGGCCRTGTGCAGAAGCAAAGGAAAACAAAAGATTTATTCTCTACTTCCCATCAGCAGTCGATGTCCAGCCACTTCCTGGAAAACAGGGCTTCAGTACGCATAGCGGTTGCTCCAGAAGACAAATGTTGTAAATAACGAATGCCCCCACCTCTTCCTCCTTTCCCTTAGCTTTTATTGCTGAGCAGATGTCATATGGTATGGAATATCCCTTTGGTCAGTCTGGGTCAGCTGTCCTGGCCGTGTCCCCGCCCAAGATCTTGCCCACCCCCAGCCTACTGGTGAGGGGGCAATGTTGGAGAGACAGCCTTGATGCTGTGGGAGCGCYGCTCAGCAGTAGGCAAAACACTGGTGTGTTATAACATCCTTCTAGCTACCAATACAAAGCACAGCACTATGAAGGCTGCTTTGGGTAAAATTAACTCTATCTCAGCCAGACCCAACACAATATTACAACCACACTGAGTGGCTGCTTATACTAAAAAGCAAGGACTAAATACCACACTATGTCACATATCCTTACTTAAATGCTATACAAAACTAAAAAGCAACAACAACAACAAAAAGCAGTCACATCCTTTGCTGAACAATTTCTCCACAATGCAGTGTTCCATTTTTAAAATGTCTCATGGTAACACAACAGATAAGCAAGTCCTTTTCTCACTTATATTGCATTTTTAATATATGTATATACAAACACACATGTACCTGACAGTTGTCACTGCTCTCTTTTTGAAGGAAGAACTGTTTTTTAAATTCATAATAAGCATTATACTGGTGCCATGGTTGCAGGAACTCAAACCTGTTAAAAAGACAACTGAATATGTGAAAATGCACATAAACATAGTAAATACCAATAATCCTTTGCCATCTAATTTTCTCTAGCAAATGGAACACTATTTGATGTTTGGAAGCAGTGTAACTTATGCCTAAACTTCCAGACACATATTCAGAGCATGCTTTCTAGAGACGTTTTTGTTAGGTTGGTTGTTTTGAGGATTTGGTCAATAATGCTTTGGCATTACCTTTCAGTAGGTCCCTGAATTTYAATTAAAAAACATGATAGTACTTCTCTTCTTGAGACCCACATGTCCTGGTAATATATTTAAAAATTAAAACCTCAACTTTTAAAATAGAAGTTAAAATAACGTTTTCTCTTACCTGAGATCATTCTTGGCACGAACGCTGGTTTCAAATTTTATCCCATTCCTAGCAACATACTCAGCTAGCTTATCAATAACAGGTTGGATATCTGGGGGTGGAGGTATAATGGCAACCACTGGAGCAATTGTGCTGAAAACATCAAAAGTACATCATTTTTATAAATAGAACATAAATATCTTTCAGACTCTTGCTTTAACAAAAAACACATTACATAGAGGTTTACTCTCTGGCTTCATTATGCCATTAAAATAACCTGATTTTCCATCATGCAAAAACTTCATAGTAGCTGAGTAACAATAATCACGTACAATATCAAAGACCAAAGTGGAAGTAATCAAAGCTGTATAAACATTGGTGAATGTTACTGAGGAATGACCAGTAATAGAACCCTTTAAATACTTCATACTGAAATGCAGGAAAGAGATCCCTCCAACCAAGAAGCAAATCTGTATGTGGTACCTTGTAGATGTTGTGGTAGAAGTCAACCCACTGCTGCTATCAGTTGTGTCTGGGGGAGGTGGAGGTGTAGTACCAGGGGGTGGAGGTACTGTTGCTACCCCTGTAGTGCTCGATACAGTCACCCCTGCAGGCAACGCATTGTAGTAGGTGGCAACATCTATTCCTGGAGGTGGAGGTGCGAGGCAATAGGTTCCATCAGGTAGCATATAGTAACTATAATACATGGCTGCCACAGTTGCTATAAAAAGACATATTTAAGAACAATGTTCTAATTAGAAGAAAGAAAAACCAATAAAAAAAAAACACCACTACTGCATCAGTACAAACACATTGAGAATCCAGATTCACACAACATATTAACAAATGGTATCTTAATTTCTTATGGGGGGAAAAAAAAAAAAAAGAACAGAAAAAAAGAATGCTCATATTATGTAGATTAAGGACAGAATCAGAACATACTGAAGGTCAGCTGGAAGCCAAATAGGTATGAATAAAGAAGTGAACCAGAGAAGGCCTATTAAAAAATGACCTAATATGAAATCATTCTTCCTAATCTAATTCACCTCTGGCAGTTTAACTCAGTTAAAACTATGTATGCATTAAGAAAGAAATCCTCATATATTCAAAACTAACATTGAGAAATTAATCCACTAGTATCACTATATATATTAAACCACTATATCGTTATATATAGACACAGACCTACTTACTGAAACCTCAAAAAGTAGACAGGTTTTGCAATTTAACACCAATACAATGAACAACCGATTTGAGYAAGTTTTCCGCAGCAGAGGCTTCTCCAATTCTAAATATTTATTTCTTGAGAGTGCAAAGGCTTATGGCTTGCTTTCTTTCTTTAAGGACAGTATTTTATAATGCCTTAATTAGCTTAACACTTTTAAATGGCAGTTACTTCTTGTAAATCTAAAGATTTTCTGCAGAAAGACGTATAAACAGGAAGTATTCAGGTAAAATATTTCAAAGGATTTACAGTAAGACTTTACATTTCTGGAGGCAAAGTTYAATCAATGCATTAAATTATAATGAATTATCCTTTTAAAAGTTTCATAAGCATTCCTGTGTGGCAGTATTTACTTTCTTCAAAGAATAAGTTATCTATAAGGAGAGCAGAATAAACATCTGTTAAGTTTTAAAGGCAGGGAGAGGAGTTGCAAACTTAACTTGTATTGCTACTAAATTATAATCTCCCAATTTGCATCATACACATTCAGATTCAAGCCTGAAATTAGAGTAATCAGAAAACCGACGAGCATTATTCTATGGAATAGATGGAGATACTTATTCTGATTTTAGTCTTTCTTGAAATAGCCAGTAATTTTCAATTTCTCCACAGAAATCTTATTTCAGTTTTATTAACATTCTCTTTAGGTACAGTTTTAAATAAAAATTACTTCCATGCATATTCCTCTCCATATATTACACTGTGACAACACCTGTAATTTGGCGGGTTCTGAACCTATAACACATCAAAATCAGCTCAGATCATTATGGTGATACTTATTTGCAACAACTTTACTAAAAAACCAAGAACTCCATCACCACCACCACCTTGAAGTAACAATACTCATTACCTACAAATTTATAGTATCATGAAACCCTACTGTAGTGAAGGCTGCAATATAAATTTCTTATATCTCGGTAGTGTCAAATGGTAAGTCCCGTAAATGAAAGGGTAAGTTTCATTTTTATATTTAAGGAATCAATGACTTTCAGAATTCTGAAATTTGAAAAGAATTAGAGGCACATAAACCCCATTAAGTTTGACTTCACCTTTTTGAGTATCAGAATTTACAGAATTTGCAGGAGCTTTATACAAGGCTTGCATTAAGCAGCTTCAAAGATAATGGAAACCAGACACATCTAGAGAAGTTAAGATAATGTTGCTAAAGATTTCATAGCGAAGTTGATTCTTAAAAGCAATTATAGACAGGACAGTATTTACATTTATCTGAAATGATTCAAGAAAAAACTAAGATTAAAGATTTAATAACAATTTGGAGATAGGAGAAAGTTTTGGTATTTCAAGATCAGACACAGAAAAAGCCATTGAGCACACTGCTCGCTTATAATTTAAATATATCACTGCTTTTGTTGTTCTTTTGAGAAAAAAATAAAACAGAATACCTACTCATTTATTAAAGAATGCCCTCTGTAGCTATGGAACTTAAAAGTTAGTACTCCCTCTCAGATATTGTAATGAGAAATAGAATTTAAAAGATCAATTTTTAACTTTGAATCTTGCATATTCCTGAATTTTATTTTCTACATATAACATTGCACCAGTGCACAGAACAAAAGGTGAAATAATGAAAAATTATAGGAATTGACCGTATGATAAAAGACTTATTTATTTACTGTAAAACTACTTCCAACTTTAGAACAGAATATTATACTAAAATCTGGTTTTATCACTTTGGTGGGATCCTTCAATTTGCATGATTTTACCTTTGCAGATTTTTCTTAGTGTTAGACACTCCAGCCAACTGTTCGAAGTAGATTTACCATCTGCATTTTGCTTAATATGCTAAACTTTTTTTTATGGGAATCTCACGAATTACTTTATAGGACAGTTTTATATTCAACTGTGAAGACATTCATTAGGCTTCTTTAATAGAAATTGATGGAAGTTATCAAAAAACATTAAGGGTATTGTGCTAACCATACTCACAGACTGGAGACTTGGCCTCCTGCCTGCCCACACCCTCCACCCCATTTCTGTTTTTCCTAAGCAGCTAACAATTTGACAGGTACTCAGTGGAAGAATGCACCTTCAGATGTTCAGGAGATTGAAAATGAATAAATATCAGTTACAAATGATCAAGTATGAAGSTAACGTATTTTCTTCCCACCAGCATCCACATACAATTCATCAAGACACCACCASCTGCCTAATCACAATGCACTTACAATCAGAAGAATATTCTGCTTGTGATGTCTGTACAGCTGCCCCATCTGTTGACTGTGGTGTAGACGAGTTATTATCCGATTGCGCTTTGCGCACCAGTGCTGCAAGTGGATGATCAGGGTCTACTACCTTCAAAGGCTGAAAAAAATTTGAGAATAGAAAAAAAGATTAAAATTTGAAGTACATATTTAAAGCATGATAGCATCAACCTAATTTGGAAAGCAAATTTATCTAAGTCAATAGACATCAATAATATTGTCCAAACACTGAAGTTACTGTTTTTGTAGCTCTCACATCAGAATCAACTTATTTTTTGAAAATTAGTGGAAAACAAAACAAAACAAAAAATACTTCAATGTGAACAGAAATCCATTAAAAAAAAAAAAAAAAAAGGTGGGTATTACTCTTATTCATTTACTGCCAAGGCTGGGATAAGACACAGAACCTGACTTGTCTAAATATCAAACAGCACCACTGCCATTCCTCTGAAAGCCTCAAACGTGTACCACCATCTGTCATTCCCATTATTCCATCACTGATCAAACTCAGAGAATAAAAATAACTAACACATCCAGCAAGATTGACATTTAATGAGTAGCACATTCTGCTGAAATATTATTTGCCYAAACTATTACTTCATATCAACATTTTATCTACTAAAATCTAAAATCAAAACATTCTCTCTCAGCTTATATATAGAAGGCATTAAATATCTTAATCTTTTCAGCTTCAATACAGGTTCTGTGGGATAAATCCTTAAGTAATGCCCTCAATACCAGAGGGCATAAAAATAGAAATATAATTCTTTACAAATGGAAAAATAACTATTTATGTACTAGAGAAAAGGTAACTTGAAAGTTTACCAAAACAGACTTAAATTACTAAGACACAGTYGGAGGAGGGGAAAAAAAAAAAAWATCTTTGTTAACAGAAGATCTTAACACCTGCATATTAGAATTTTTGTGCCCATGAATCAGATGTTTTACAAAGCAAAAGTAATTTTAATAGAGTCAAGTACCTTCATGAGTTCTTCAAGCCTACTGCATTTTTTAGATGCAAAGAGGCTCGGATGCAGATAATTTCCATCATCATCATCGTCGTCATCGTCTTCTTCCTCAGATTTGACTCTTGAGTCTAAACAAAAGCAATGTCTGAATTTTATTTGGGTTTGCTATGGATTTGTATTGTGAGAGAAAGATGGTACAGGACAAGCATGCGTTCTTAAGAAACAACTGTTTTCATAAATCTGCTTATTCACAAAAACATAGATAATACTGCTAGCCATCAATAAAACTAAAACTTAAGTGGACAGACCAACTTTCTGTTGGACTAGAGCTATACAAGTGTTTCTAAAAGCTCCAAGATCATAGCAGTTCCTGTATCTGAAGGTTTCCCAAAACAATCTTTTCTTTCAAAAATCTCCAATTTAAGCAAAATTTTGAATCACCACATCAGTCTCAGCTGCAGGATAACAGCATTGCCATTGCAACGCACCAAAAAGATGTGGCTGTTTTACCAAAAAAGACCAGTGGATGTTTCAATGATTCACAACTTGAAGCCATCCATTTGGCAAGCAATAACTTACGTTTTTTCTCGTCTGCTTTATTTTCAGAAGGAGCAGCGTATCGTCCCTCTTTCATTGCCTTCTGAATGAATTTGTAGTAGGGGTTGAGGTAGTGATCAAATCGCAGGAAGTCAAACTGGGAGTTGCGTGCTTGCTTGGCTTTTAGCATAATCTCAAACTGTGCTCCCTGCTTGCAGACAAAGTTTGCAGTTCGTTCTATAATCGCATGCATTTTTGCTGTTGGTGGCTGTGGGAGTAAAATAACATATATTTGTATTTTCATAAGCAGCTTGTAAAGTGTGTTAGAACTCCAAAGRGAATTAGAAAGAGCAGTAGTTCTCTGCCCCTCTTCTCAGCTTTCTCTAGCAAGTCAGTTTCATAATCACTTTCAACTAGTGAAMGCGTCACTAAAGTCATCACATCAGCACTAAAAAGCAAAACAAAACAGTCCCAGTCTTCCCGAGCTGCTCATTCATTTCCTTTTGCAAGATCCTCTCCTCCTAACAGCACAACTATTTTTGCCATTGCACACCAATCTGGAGAGGGGAACAAATCCTGGTTGAGTTTGATGCAGCAAAAAAATTCTTTTAAGCCAGGTACATTCCATAGCCATATAGACACTTCCGCTGGCACAAGACAGGAGACAGATGTGTTTCCTGACACAGCAGTGCCAACTTAAAGGGGTCTTACCTTACAATACCTCAAGGTGCTCTGAAAACTCAACATGTATGGTGGTCTTCCCAACAGCTGTCTTTTACTCTGTTATCACTGAATGTGCAAATATTGTTCCCTAACTAGAAAAGCTTGTTACTAAGCATTTGMTTGGAAGGAACACACTGCATCTTAAGACCAACATAAGAATTGCAATTCCTATGTGCTGTCATATTCCCATAAAGAGTCATTGAACACTTTAGCAATAAAAGAAAAAAAGACTATTAATTAAGTTAAGCAGCATCCATGMATTTCCACTCCTGAAATCCCATCTAGGGACCATTGCCATATCGAACCCATTAAGGAAAAAGAACAAGAATATAGTTAAAGAATGAATGAACTTCACCATTCACTGTCTTTGATTTCATACTCAGATAACTCTGTTTTGTCTTGTCCTCAATAAACTGTAGAAACACATACTCTGTGTGCCTATAAAGACTGAAGTATCACATTAATGATTCGTTTCAGCTTTGCATTTTTATTGGTCCAAATACAGAAGTATGTTGCAAACCTCAGAAAATCATTTTCAGAAGACTGGAAGCGCACAAGACAGTGGTGCTCTATTTAGGGAAGGAAGTCTGAATGTGATCAAACAGCGCAGTTTTAGAAATTATTTTTAGCCGATTGGATCCTTTGCTAGAACATGTTCAACATGGAAAATAATTAGTTGTTTCAAGTTTTACTTGTCCCTCTATAACACTACCAAAAATTATTTTAATTAGAGGCCATGAAGTTCTCAACAAACTAATAACATTTTGTGCATAGCCAGTTTCACTACTTAACCATACATCAAGTTTCTCTATTTCTGTGGTTCTTATGCAGAAACACAAAATACACTTAAGGCCGAGACAGTCATTAAAAAAACCTGCAAATCAGCAAGGAAGCTCAAAAAAGATTGTATCTGAAATTACTATCTGGTCTTGAATTTGAAACTGATACCACTATAAGCTCTGGAAAACAGGCACTATGAATATTAATATGCTTTTAATTGACTTCTAAGATTACTAACACCACTGACGTACAAAACTTTAGAAACTTTATACAGTGAAAAACATTAAATGGCAGAGACGCAGATATCATAGACGTATTCTAGTTTGCTATTACATTTAATAAAAACACTAAGCGTTTAAACTGAGAACTGTTAGAACTTCTGAAAGAGTACTTGCCAGAGCAGAGAAAAAACCCTTCTGAAAAATACTCCAATGACYTAAGTGCTATCATCTAGTCAGATATTTTGTTCCAATCTTTAATTAGTATTGTAATTGAAAGTTTTTCATGAGTGAGTCTCCCTTACTGCAAGTTAAGCAACTATTCTCCAATCATGAGTAAGCCTGGAAAATAATTTTAAGTCTTATGTTGCCTCTCAATATTCTCATCTGGAGAAAACAAAGCAATTTTCAATCTCTCCTCGTAAGTTTAACTGATAATATCCTCCTAYGGCCCATTTCCATAGCATCTGTGCACTTCTTAAAATGCAATGGTCAAGACCAGTCATCTTTGCCCATAACCCTGGCATCAACAGCTTTAAGCAGTGCAAGACCTCCTGCATCCTCGACATAACTCTTCTATTTTAAGTTCCAGAATGACATTACTGCTGCAGTTGGAGTTGCCATACGCTGAACATTCAACAGCTCACTACAGCCTCTGGACCTTTTTTGCAGTAGTGCTGCCTAACTACTTAGTCTTCATTTAACATTTGCACTTTGGATTGCTTTGTATTACAGAAACTATTTTGCGTCTGTCTTTACTGAACTGCACCTTGCAGTCTGTGAAAAAAGTCTCCAAGTTAGCAAGCTGATTCTCAAATTTTATCTTATTTCCAAGCACTTCTGTTTCCTCCCCAAAATGACTGAAAGTTTACAAGTGTCCTCCCCYCTCCATGACCATCAATAAGTGCCATGTTTTTTAACTTGACTGTTAATTAGCAGTAAACTCAGAAGAGACCTAGAACACCACTCTGTCATTTCCACAAATCAGCCAGGTATCTGTACACCTTTTCCAATCACTTGTGTATCGACATAAAGGTGATGGAATTTATTATGTATTTCTCTCTCTCTTTTTTTAAAAATGAGAACAGGATAGAGTGAGAAGTATTTTTTAAAACATGCATGTAAAACTCCACCAATAATTTACCAGACTTCTATCCTTCACAGTAATTGAATTAAAAAATACAGAATAAATACATTCAATGGTAAAACTGAATGACTTGACTAGAACAACAACAAATCAAGGCTTACAAAAAAAATTTCTCACAATTCCCAGTCCAAGGTCAAGTATACATTGTTTACAGAGCATCTGTCTAGACATTTTGTTTTGGTTTTTTTTTTAAACCAGAAACAAATATGCCCACATTTGCTTTCTGTTCATTTGAATATACTTGAGTTCAATAGCTGACTGAGAAATTACTTCAGTAAGCCCCACACTGCATTCTGCAACTTACATATAAAATATATCTTAAGTTTCAGAACAAAATTCAAGCAAAGCAGCTATCTAAAACAGCACACATTCTTTCACCAGCAGTTACGTTTTGGAAACAGCATCCAAATGCTAAATAAGCAGCTTCTCACTGAGAACTCAACGTTCTTATTCTAAGACTAAAGTATAACTCATAATTTAAAGGCAATAACGCATAAAAATCTTCCCTGAACTCAGAAGTAGGTTTGTAAGCACTTCACTAACAAAATGTATGATAAGATTGTAAAGAAAAGTAGAGGAAGTAAAATTAGAACAAGTAAAGTTGCACATTAGAWTTGTTAAATAGCTCTTATTTCATACAAAAAAACAGAACAGGATAAAAATTTTCAATTAAAAGCTAATGGAGTAGAAAAACACTCTTACACAAATACCCTGTGTTCCCTATCAGTTATTCTAACAGAGTCCGTTGAATCTTTACTGGCCAAAGTTATCAAGTTGAGAAGGCAGCCCAAATATAAATTAACACTTTCATGACCCCAGTATAGGAGAAAGAATATTATCTGACTTCCCAGTATCTTTTTTTAAACTTGAAATAAATTGAAAATCTTCATGGTTACAACTGTAGTCAAGCGGGCAACTGTTCAGCTTCCTTCAGGAAAAAAACACAAGTTGCAATTAAATTTACAGTTTACATGTAGCAAATCCTGGTAACATCACAGGAAGGAAAGAGCTTCCATATGCTAATACTTTCAAGTTATTTCAGAATTTGCTAGAAGTAAACTATTGCTTTTCTCCTTGAATAGGTTAGTCTTAAACACAGCCTTTATATTTGATCACTTCTACCTCCTTCAGGTTGGGACTCAATTAAAAAGAATCCAGAAAAAAATCTTTAACAGAAGCAATCCTTTGGTTTAATGGTCCTTTACATTTGGAATGTCAACCCTGACATGTCAGTAAGTATTCATTTCAAGAACAACTGCCTTTTTTCTGCATTATCTAAAATAATATCACAAGTGGTACTAAATGCACTTAGCATAAGCACTGCAATAATTTCAGTGTGAAAAAGAAGATTCAAGAGAGTTGACAGAACTCAAGAATTCAAGAAAGAACATTTGAAATTATACTATTTTAGAATCATTTAAAATGTACCACACTGAAGTTAATGGGAAAAAAAAAAACCCACAACAATCAGTAAAGCACCATAAACTCCCTGAAAATTGACAGAAATGTAGGTTGTGTTAAATGTACACACATACCAGTTCCACATCAGAAGGTACATTCAGTCCTGGAGGGGCAACAAAAGGTTCTTCATTTTCTTCTATGTTTTCTGTCTGAGCTGCTTCTACAAGAAATGACAGAATAAAATACTATAGGACAAAACATGTCAAAGTACCCAAATGTTAACAAAAATTGATTAAAATAAAGTATATCTAAAAGCATGTGCAGTCAAGGAATTTATCAAATGAAACTATAACCAGCATTTGCACTGAAGACATTTAAATACTGTTCCTCTCTCTGGTGTTATGTGTAGTTTATTTGAGATTGCATAAATTATGTCTTAATAGAAGTATTAGGAAGAATAAAACCTATAAACCTTAGCCCTGACTACAGTGCCGAAGACAAACAAGTGTTAAATCAAACAGAAAACATTCATTTTCATGAGTGTTACTTTTTGTTTTTACAAGAAAACCCATGCAAAATTAAGGGGAACTATCTTCAATGCACTCCGTGAATCCTTTCCTAACAATGATTAAAATATTACAGATATCAAATATCTCTAAAGCTGTTAAGACCCATACATCTGGTCTATCTGAATTCAGTTCCCTGTTAATCAACCATTTCAGCCTATGCAAACAAACCTAAGTACTTTCATCAGCTTCCTAACCCTAATGAAAGTTGTACGGGAATGCAATAGGGAGGCTAAAATCCACTTTCATCACCCACAGAGATAAACCAGTAGTTGCTTTAATAATTGATTAAAATAAATGTTGGCATTCATCTGTGAGTTCAGTCTAAAGTTGTTATGGTTCCTTTTATATCAAGTTTAACATATCCAATTATTTAACAGATTTATCACATGAACTACTCATCTAAAATAGTTATTCTTTTATAGAGGCCAATCTGTATTACATTCTGTTATTTTGTATACCAGAAATGTTCCTCTGAAAATATTTTGCTTTACAAATTTTTATAATAATTGAGGTGGAAAGTTTAGTTTTTAAAGTAACTTTTAGTATTATCTATTCTAGTAGCTTTAAGAGAAAGGATATTCCAGTTTCATCGTAACAAATAGATAGCACAAACTGCATGAAAACCTGACTATGGGAACTATGGACACAGACAGCAGAACAGTCTCGTCGTGCATGAGATGTCATAGCAATTACTGCACTCTTACCCATGCAAGAGAGAGAGTTAACTTCTTTGTTGCTGCCTGGTGGGTTGTTGTTTTTTTAAATGCACTCAAATAGTTTAACTCCACAAAGGCACACAGAAATTTTAGCATCACGGAAAGGAGGAAGCAGCAGCAGACAAAGCAGAATAGGACTGTTTCTTTTGGCAGCAGCTCCAGCTAACACTCGAAGTGTTCACAGAACTACAGCCTGTAATTCACATTACTGTTACCTGCATCTTCCAATACTGGATTTTACTCTACTATGACTTATAAAAAAATGAATGTTAAGAATTTATAGTCCTGTGTTATTGGAAATTGTTACTATATAGCAATCTATTAAAAGTCTGTACAGTTCAACTACAGCAAAACATAATACTGATGTTTCTATCTCACTTTTGCCCCAAATACTTCTTCCCCAAGTACTATCAAGTGTTACTAGAAAATGCCCCTTTTTTATCTATCATTAGTAAAAATTTTCTAGAAGATAAAGAGTTTGGTAAGAAAGCTCACAACTGAGACAATGTTCCAATAACCTGCTATGAGGACCTCTATTTCTCATCAGCAGCACTGAGAATTCTCACATTACACCGCAAGATTTTGTAATAGCTTAGCATGACAGTTCCATGCTGCATGAAATATTAACTAACTAAATATTAACTTGTTGGAAGACTGGGTAGTTTTCTCTCTCTTTGCCAATGACTAAGTCGTCACATTTTAGCATTATTCCTAAAAATATTACTTCATTAAGGCTGAAATATATTATTCTTAGTATCTCATCATTCTAGGAAAGAAAAATAATGTGGAGCAACCCAGACACAACTTGAACTCACAACAGCTCTCTTAGCAAATGAAACTGGAATTTTTATTTATTCCTTATACACTTGATCAAAGGTAGATTCTGTAACATTATGGCACATTTTCAAAGGCAGTTTTGCAAAGGCCTCCTTACAATACAGACACCCTATAAGGTTCAGCAGATTCCCTTTTTAGTGACCAATAGGAAGAGGGYATTCACCTTTTAATCTCTATGCGGTAGAGAAAGATGGGGGAGCCAAGCTACAAACATGTTCCGCTCTATCATCCCCAATTTTTCAGTACGCATATCCCTATATATACACAGATCCACACAACATGAAAAACACCCCTACGACAAGAAACACTCCAAAACTGTATGTAAAGAGAAGTTAGAACTATTTGGTTATGGAATCTACCAGAAAAATGGGAATAAAACAAATGAAATAAACCCCAGAAAAGACAATGCAATTCAGCATCAGTACTGAAGAGTACAGGAGAAACCCTTGGTAGAATGCAAGCAGCATGGACACTGCCCTAACACAACCTCTCACACACAGCAGCAAAAAACACCAAAGAAGGTTTAGCACCTAAAATGATCCCGCATCGTAGCACACACCTGGGTAAAAAAAGCACATCTCATACCACGGTAACCCACCAATATGTAGTTAGACAACCCAATTGTTAATTGAACAATCCTAACTTTACTAAGACATAGTTCAATAACACTTGAGAGCTTCCTTAAGACCTCATGTTAAAAATGCAAAGTTATCATAATTAAAGATGGGAACATCAGAACCTGAATTGTGCATTTTTTAATATCATGGAGAGGGGCACACGACATTGAAGACGGACTAGTTTATAATTATTAAGATGACAAAATCTAAGCTTGGAAAATATATATTCTTGTTAATTACTATTCTGTCTATGTTTGTAATGATCTTTTCCTTCTTGACCAAGAAACATAATTAACAGATAACCATGTGACGCATTACTTGTTTTTTCTGAATAAGAATCTGCATGACAGCAGAATTAAATTTCCTATCCTGACTACTGTAGCACCGACTGTGCCGTAGCAGGAAAATATTTAAGCACATCAAGAGTGAAGTGTGCAAAAGCTCAGTAACACAGTTCCATAAAGACTTTGCTGAAACACTTTGAGATTTTTTTACTTGCACTTTAATGAAACACACATTTTCAACCCTCAATGACAAGCGAGACACACAGAGGTGCTATGTTCTTCCTCTCAATTAACCCTTGCTAGTTTTACCCCTTACCTCTTTGTTTTGAAGGCTGATGCTCCTCCTCCTCAGTGGGTTCTGAAGGGTCATAATAATCACTGCCGTAACGGAATCCCACTGCATTATAGGTACCATCCTCTGCCAAAGCTTCACTCAGTCTTTTATATTCCTCCTCTTGAACAAAAATGCAATTACCAATCATTAGAACAGATTTAAAAGCTAATTTGTTAAAAAAAAAAAAAAAAAAAAAGAAAAAGTAGTATTTCTTACTTTAGTTTTTAAATGAGAAGTTTTCACCTAATCATTTTAACTGTCATGAAAAATTGACTAGAAAAACACAGCAAATACATATGCTGACCATTTTTTTTCTTCCTGAAGAGATAAAGGCTGCGGGTTAAAACATTCTAATGTAATTATGCATACCAGAGCACAGAATTTCATTTGTACAACACTAAAAAAGAAGCAGAATGTGTTTATTTTGGGGTTTTTTGGGTCTGAAATCCCAGTCTGCCCTCAGAATCTGGGCAATTTCTCTGTGGATCTACATTTAAACTATCCTGAGGTCCTCTCACATACGCAAAGACTCCCGTTTTTCGAATCCACTGGGTACTGTCAAGATAACATCAGAAAAAGAGAGTATAAAATTAGCAGTAAATTTTATTTCATAATTATTTATTTAAACATGTGCTAAACTCAGGAAGTTTCCTTGAGCAATACCTTGCCTCGCCTCCTCCTCAAGCAAGTCCGTATGCAAGGCTAAATACCTCTCTTCATCACAGAGGGCTTCTATTCTAGCTTCCTCTTCAGACAATTGATAATCTCTGTTCCACGTGGAATATTCAGCATCATATTCAGAAAGGTCATGTAGGTGACCACGCCCATCGTACCTGCAAGATGAAACAGCTGGTCAATGCAAAAGACTTAGGGCTTGGGTTTATGCGACTACTTAAATACTTACCCATTAAAAAAGAAAAAAAATACTTATACGTTAAAGCATATTTCCTTTTAGAAGTTACGTTTAATTTTGCTAATCATTTGTCACCAACTATCGAAAATTTGTTTAATAGTCTAAATTCCTCTCAAAGAAACTAATAAATTATTACAATTAAAGGCAAAGGTATCCTTTAATAGTTTAAGTGGGATCCATTTCCTTAACAGCTCTTACCGTACGTGCTTCAACCAACCAATCAATGTCACTTGCAAAATACGTTTTTCTGGAAAGTCAAATAGCTTACATTCACACAAACCCGAATACATAAATACCTATCCGTAAGAACCAAACGGTCGAAATTTCCTCGCTTCTTTCTGCTAGTCCCGAACTCTCAGGAGATATCTTCACCATAGAAACTTGCGTCCATTGGAGGTAAAATCATGGCTAGGCTCGGCCCCTAGCCATTTGGCTGAGGAAATAAGTTCTGGGTTATGTGATAGAGAGACACACATACATAGGAACAGTAACATATACATGCAATTTAAGGAGGTTCACCGTAAAAACGGCAAAGATCAATGACGTACAGTTCCTTTCTACTAAGCAGAAATAATTTTATTTGCAGGGAAAGCACTGCATTGGGATAATGTTTATGCATCAGTAAGAGAAACTGATTGAAAAGTAAGGTGACAGTAAACTCGACTCCGCTGAGGTGTCTTCCCACACACAACTCTTGACTTGTGCCAACTTGCTAGACCAAAAACAAAGAAAGTAAATATTCTTATAGCAAAAAGTTAATGAAACACGTAGGTCTGGTTAATCAAGCTCTGTCCACAGGCAAACTTCAACCCATGTCTTCTCATAGCAATGTGCTTTTCTCAAAATGGTGAAAATGAAGACTTCCTGCTGCTGGAGAATAAAAAGAATCTAAGCTTCCGAAGGAGTTTATAAGATTAGTAATTGCAAGCTACCTTAACTTACAAATGTATGTTATTTAGATTTTTTGGTATTATATGTACATACATGCACATACTTAGTTTTGCTCCCAACAATTTCTGTAACTACTGTCAATTGGGTTACTGTCGCACAGGACCACAAAAATGGCCTCTATCTACTAATGAAATCTGTCACAAAAGTGATCTGGATTAGAAGTGTGCATCGTAACACTTCTATTTTCATGTAAATCAGAAATTAAACACAGCTACAAACATTTATGGTTGTTTTTTCATGTTTTTGTGTTTAATCCGATTCAACAAATTACTTTAATTCATAAAAATCATTAATGGTGTAAAACCCAAAATAGTGCAAGGACATTTCTTTTTTCTACAGTCTTATTGAAGGAAATGAAAAGACCTTCTCTTACTGATATTTTTCCAAGCCAAATACAGTTATTAAATCAAAACAAGAAAAATCATGTATAGCACCCAAGCAATGATGAAATTGAGGGAACAAATATCTATAGTATGTCATGTGATCCTTTTCAAACCAAAATCCTTCCATCTTTCCCACTGAGGTTTTCAGGGTCAGCCACAACTCTTAAATTGTACTTTCAGTGCTCCACTCAAATATACCCAACCTGACCTCCCATTTTCCCTCTCTCCAGGAAAATATTCAGAAAATTCATTCTGAATGAATTTATTTCTAAATCCCACTCTGCACTGCTAAAACAACTTAGAGACCAGAAGAAACATCAAAGCAGATTCTATTACTCTCTCCGGCCATGAACCTGTACCTACTGCAGAACAACCAAAAAAAGCCACCCCTGACATAAAATTTGAAAAGCAGGCACCCAAAATCAAAGCCACTCTGCCTAACACAGTGAATCACAGCACAAGGAAAAAGTAATTAGGCTAAGAATTGCTTTTGGGGTATCCCACCAACAGCTTGCAGCCAGCTTACATAGGAGAAATGAGAAAACCCCATTTCCCCTAAGGTGGATACCTTTCCACTCCCCACACGGCATCCTTCTCGCTTAGAGAACATATAAAGTGCCTAATAAGCATTCCCATGCAATAAGGCTCCCTTGGTTTCCAAGTGAGAAAAGAAGATGTTTGTGGTTTGCATTGAAAAGGAACAGATAATTCCCACTCTCCACACCACCCTGTAAACCCTACCCTAACAAGTGGAGCAGAGAGACCCAACGCACGCTGTCAGAAGGAGGGGAACCTCCCAACACTGCCAGAGCGGGGAACCCCAAGTTCCCGCAGCCGGGGGGACGGCCCTGCAGCATCACAAAGTCAGCACTCGAAGCACTCTACCAGGAGGAGCTGCCCTCCRACTCTGCCAGTGAAGAAGATCCCCACACGTCTGCCAGAGCAAGCCCTTTGCTCATCCCCCGCCCTCACTTGCCCACAGCATAAGGGGAGGAACAGAAAGAGGCTATAACAGGAGATCTCGCAGCAGAGTCTGGGGGTTGTGTTACACCGACCTATCGATCATGATCTTGGGGTCTCCCATCCAAGGAATAAGGTGTCGCCCCTGCTCCTGGTACTGAGCCTTCTCATCATCTCGAAACAGCTTGCAGGCATAGCCGAACACCAGCAGCTCCACACGGCTATTCCCACCTCCACCTCCTCCTCCACCTCCTCCGGGGGGGCCGGGGACCGCTCCCCCGCCTGACAACAACATTAGGGGCGGCGGGCCTGCTTCTTCTGCAGTCCGTCGAGAACCTCCGACCCCTCCGTACATCACCAGGGGATGCAGCGAGGAGGAGGAAACTCGCAGTAACAACGACTGTCCGAGAAGCGAGTCCCCCAGAAGGCCGGGCCCGCACTAAACTCCCCAGCTCCAGAGCACCACAGTCGCCATCACCCGAAACAAAATGGCGCCTTTTCCGCTTCCGCTGGCAGAGCAGAGGCTAGGCTGGCTTCCGGCAGCAGGCAGATTCGCGGTCCGTTTCGGCAGCCCGAGGGTGAAATGGAAGGGGAACGCGGCGCGGCTCCGCGTTGCCGGCGGGACAGCGCGGCGTTCGGCCACAGCGGCCGGTTGTCAGGCGGGGACTGGGAAGCCGCGGGCGTGACGAAAGTGCGGAACCAGGGGAGGGGGAGGAGCGGCGGGGCGGCTCCTCTGAGGCGCTCGGCGTGCCGGGGCGGGGCTGGTCGGGTCCTGCCGCCGCCCTGGGGCTGGTGGCGGGGGTGTTTGGAGGCTTTTTTGTGGTAGATCTCAGCTGAAATGCGTACACAGGGTTTGAAAAAGAGAACGAGGCGGGTTGCGGAGGCTCTGCGAGGGGCAGGGAACCCGGTGTCTGTCACGCCGCTGAGGAGCCCCGCAGGGGACTGACGGCGGGGAGTCATCGGCGGGATGGGCAGCGGTAGAGGCAAAGGAAGTGGAGAGCCTGAGGGTTACGGGGCTCGGCAGAAGTAGGGGTCGGGGTGGGTGGCTCTCAGGAGGAGAGCTGTGGGACGGTGCAGCAGAAAGCGGGGGTTCACCTCAGGCTGCGCCTGGGAAGTTCAAGGGGAAAGTGGGCCCGGGAGCCAAAGCGGGAAGGGGGAAGGCTGTGGCGCTGAGGAAGATTTTTCAAAAAAATTGATAAATTAGACTATTTTTGCTAAAATTGTGTAATCTGGGCTGAAATTTTCCATATTTTTTACCTCAGGATTCTTACTTTTGTCACTTCAAGAAGTATGAAGAAACATGTTTTGCCTATGTTGTAATAAAATTTTGTAATGAAGCACATCGTGTTTTACAATTCCCAGTGGAAGTTAATTTGTAGCCTTTGTTATGAGACATTCTGGATGCCCATGAATATAGGCAGAACTGCCAGGGTTTTCCTGTGTGAACAACTTACCGGCATCATTGTACACAAAGGAGTGAAATATGTAAAAYAGTGTGAGAAAACCACTGCGCGAGCACTGGAAAAGAGATGGATAGCTTGTGTCAGCATTTAGAAATACCTGTTCCCGTGTGAACTTACTGAAGGAAGGATCTAGAAACTTCCTTGGATGGTGCTTTATTCATCTGGAGCCATGAAATTGGAAACAGCAACACATGGGGTTTCCACAGTGTCTTTCAAAGTGAACTACAAAATCTGAGTAAACTTACAATATAAAGTTATAARAGTAAAATATATTTATAATTTTAAACTTAAAATAATGCTGCTTTTAGGTAATTGTGATGCATATACAGTTCCACCTGCCGTTCTATGTCCTAGAAAAGATGGTTAAAAGTCTACTGAAGTTAACATCTGTATCCTTCACAATGAATATGTGGAAGTCGCCAGTAATCATCTGATGCTTCAAAGCTACCATTAGTGAACAAATCTGGTAGATGCTTCAGATGTATCTTGCTGTTTTATAAAAATGATGACTGAGTTGTTTTAATGAAGGGAGGAGTTCTAAGTGTAACACTCGCCTTTGAGAAAGAAAAAACAGACCTGAACACCAAGGAGGCATGTGGGAACATGCTTGAACATTGTCCAACAATTTTATACCAGCTGGGAAACATTTGGAGTAAATAGAAGAGCAGGAGAAAACAAGAGAAAGAAATCCAAGAGAAAAATAAACAGGTTTTGACAGGGAGTATAAGMAAGCAATTGAACATTGATATGTGGCAAGGATTTTGTGACTTCCATGAGTTTTCTGGTAATGCAAATGATTCAGCAAAAAGATGGTATGGCACAAAAATGGCTCTGTGCAGTTGAAGTGTAATAAGATAACTTCAGACCATTTTACTGAGATATCAGCATTTGAGACAAGGACGTGAACTGTGCATGAGTCAGATAAAGGACAAAAATGGAAATCTTGGTTACAAAGAATGCAATTACAGGAAGATGGAGGGAGTATTTTAATGATCTCTTTAATGGTGAAATGGATAAGGGTGAACAAACAACAATTTTCCAGCCAGCTGAGCCATTTGTAGAAGAACCAAGAGGTGACCAGAACACCCAGGAACAATAAGGCACCAGGGGTTGATAATATTCCCACTGAATTATTAAGAACAGGAGGGGATAAGACTTGAAAAACGAATATGTGTTAGTTTGGTGGTTTGAAAATAATTTAAAGAAATGGAAAAGGGGAGCCACGTGTCTATTTTTGAGAAAGGGGACAAAATGGAACCTGAGGCCTGGGGCAGCATCTTGCTGTTTATTACAGCATGTGATGTTCTAGACTATTTGTTCACATGTAATTAGCCTGTAAACAGATTAAGAGAGGTTTCTGGAAGGACAGAACTACAGCACAACAGTTATTTTCAGATTATTGAGTACCTGAGGAAAAGAAGTAGGAACATGAGCAGAGTACATACAGGGATCTTTAATGTATTTAAGAAAGCATGTCATGGTGAATTACAAATTTGCATTGTAATAAAAAAGCATCTATCCCTCCCTTGGACAGTTAATATTCTTTTTTCCCAGTATRTATAAAAAGAGCAAACTTCCTTCCATTCTTTTGTGTTTTTTAGTGTACATCATCATCGGGAAGGAAAGTTGGTGCTAATTGTAATATAGGGTATGCTTTTTTACCACGTTTAAAGACACATCCAACTTTAATATCTACTAATAAGAAAAAATACTCTGAAATTACTATAGGCTTCTGTTTCAAAGTCTTTATATGGTAGGATGCCCATGTTTTTTCATTCAGACCCTTGATTAGTCCCAGCTGTCCTGGCTGTGATGAGGAGTGGCTAGCTGTAACAGGAAAAAWTCACAAAATTAATCTCTCTCCCTCTCACTTTTTCTATTTTCATTTTGCTATAGGTAGGAAAGCAAGAATAGAGCAAGTAAAAACAAGCCTTTCTTTCCTAGGCTGATACCAGTCTTTTTTTCTCTRTCTGAATGGAAGTGTAGTCATCTARTATTGTTTTGCAGTTTRGCTAAAAGTGTAGAATAACACATTATTTTTCAGTTCTGAAGTAGGTTTGAAAGAAAAGTGTGTTGTGCTGATTCTTAAAAAACATACAATTTATATCATGTTTCAGCGATATAAAGGAATTTTCAGCATACCAAAAGAACGCAATAAATGTTATTCCAAGCACGTGGGAGATACAAAATCTAAAGCTCTGGAGTTAAAGACCCTGCAGAAAACAAAGCACAGGATGGGTAAGCAGTTTGATATAGAAACACATGCAATTTTTCAGTAATTAAGAAGCTATAATTTGGGARTGGGATTTGGTATAAATTCAAAGAACAGGCTTGTAGTCTTCTGTATTGGTTATAAGGGGACAAAATTGTATGTGAGAGAGCAACCATAAAGGATTTTGTTGATCAACACAAGCACCATGTTTTTTATAGTAAAAATAGAAAGCTTGCGTATCACTATATTAGTCTTGACATTAGCACTCTCAAACTGTTGAGGTAGGTTTGTTATTTTTGTAGAAGATGCTCTGCTTAGTCAGGCTGGAGCTAAGATCTAAGTTTTTTTTTTTYCTGGTCATCATTTGTTCATTATGGAACTTGGCATGGACCTGCACCGCCGTCAGACTTCTTTATTCTGTCTCAGTGGTGTCTTGTAACGAGCTGCCGTGTTCTTTAGGGAAGGAAGCGCAGAACCTGCGAGGTTTCCTTAAACACTGAAATTTTACATAATTATTCTCTTAAAGACGATATTCTCTAAATTATCATGACTTTTTGAGCAGATTTTATTGTTACTTCTGCCATTACTGTGGCATCCACATATAAAACATACGGTAATTCCAATCCAATTGAATTGGAATCACATTTTAAATACAGAATTGCTGTATAACAGGAGCTAGGTAAACAATTTATGGGTGTGTTAATGACTGCAGAATGTAACTGGCTGCATTAATGACTGGGTGCAGAGCAGTGGTTAAGGATTTCCAGCTCTTTTTAATTATAAGCTTGCTGTAATTCACAGCTTAGTTGCTCACTTTACATCTAGAGAGTTACTTACCTCTTCTATGAATTGTATAAAGATTCTGTTTACCTCTCTTAAAAAAATGAGGTAAACCCCCCTCTCTTCTTTCTAGCACAGTGTTTTCATCTATTGACCACCTTTCTTATTCTGGCAAGTTACACAGATATGCCATGTATCCTTTGGTAGGGTTTTTTCCTTTTGTTTTGGGTTTGTGTGTGTTTGTGTATTTCACAGCCTGCCAATTGCTATGACTAATTTATTTGGTTACTGTCTTTAGGCCAGGGRACTCCTTTCTTGAGAGTGGTTGTAAGAAGCAAAGATGCACTTAAATATAAACAGCAAACAATACACAAAGCTTGTACCTTTTCCTTTCCCTTTGCTTTCTCTCTTCTTTATTCAAAACCATGATCTTCACTGTTGTATTTTATAAGGCATTTTATTACTGTGTGCTTGAAAAGGGTAAATTAAAGCTTGTGCATAGCACTAACAATCAGTGTGGGGTTTGCTCTTGAATTCTCTTATAGCAGTAGCTTTGTTTTCTTACAGTTTTTCCCCCAAAAAGTGCTTGTGTATGAGACATTTTCAGTTCAAGTGTGCAACAAGCAATTTCTGTTACTGTACAAAAGATTCATCAAGTAAATGAAATAGTCTTAAAATATGATCAGTTTATAATTAACCAAATTCTTTACATTCAGCTTTCATCATAGTTTGCTTTTGTTGTTACTGTGGAAACCCATGACACAAGTTCAATAAGGAATTTGTTGTGATTTTGTTTGCAAAGCATGGTGTCACTGGATGTGTTTTGTTTTTGTTTTTTTAAGTAATGTTCTGTCTTGCAGATAAAGTAATCAAAATGAACTGCTCCTTTGTAGACAGCACTGATGTGTTTAAGAGCAACCTTTGAAGTTGATAGTGTATCATCTGTCTTATGGCAGGGAGGTTTTACACTAAATTCTTTGTGCAACAAAGCAGCCAACCCCGTGTTACAGTCTGGCTAATTGTGTTTAATCTCCTCTTAGGTATTAAAAGGAATTCTCTTTGCAAAAGAAGAGAAGGTCATAGCTAAACAGGTTGACTGCGTACAGAAAATAAACTTATTTTTCCTATGAGCAGTACCATTTGCCTAACAGTGTGATAGCATTCCTAACTAAACCTTGACAGTCATTGATCTGCTGCTTGAAGAGAACCCCACTTGATACGCGAAGAAATAAATGCTTTCTGCTTTTTTTTTATTTTGTATATTACATCATTGGGAATATACCAATACCAAAAGGTCCAAATCTGCCCTTGTGTAACCCTGTATTAAAGTCACTGTTATTTATTTATAATAGTAGCATCCTTAAAGAACCCAAGACAGATTCATTAGCTTTGATGGATTGTGAGGCCGTATTTATTGCTAATAACAACAAGGAAATACAGACTCTTAATGGCTGTCATTTTAGATGATAAAATGACCGTAGAAGCTAGGGAAAGGCTTACTTGCAAACTTCATGGTTCTGGCAATTCATTTTTTTTTGCAAATGAAATGTTGTTCTTTAGCAGCCACTGCTTTTTTGAGGCTTCTCTCTCAAATGATGCTAAAGCACTCCTGGCCTTCTGTGTGCTTTACGGAAATCAATACTGCACTCCTGTGTGGAAGTAATTATTGAAGATTTGGGCTAGGTAGACTACTACTCATTCCTAGAGGAAAAAGGTGGAGCAGCAGCAGTTTGTATTGTTTATTAGTTTCTTTAATGTTCTGTGATCTTCTGTTCTATAGTGTATTTTTGAAGATTTTTGTTTTATTTGTACTTAATTTTTGAGTGTTTTACCAAAGATTAGTCATTCAAGGTAACATGTTGAAAAGTTTCATAGGTAGGAGACATTAGAGGAGCTCTTAAGCCTCCCATGGCAGGGGCTATACTGGGTGGTGATCTTGTTTTGTTTTTAATGCTGGTAGTTGAATGTCAATAAACTTAGTTCATTGGTTCCTTTAATGCATAAGAAGAGACACAGGAATGTGTAAGAAGATAAAATAAACCACCAAAAATGATTTTTCCCTCCTTTGTTGGCATACTGTTTGTGAACAGATTGGAGTATGCTTTACTATCTTTTAGTTTTGATTTTTTAGTTGTTGTTTGCCTCACAATTACTTTCTAATTCCTGTCAATGTTCACAAATAGCAATTTCTTAAGTCTATTAATCCATCTGTGCAGCAAATCATCTGCTTGCTAGACTGCCATTCACCTCACTGGGGGTTTTGTTGATCCATAATGGAAAGAAGAACATTCAGTCCTATATTGTAGGATGAGAGCCATGAATACACTTGTGATTTGCTTAGGTTTGATGGAAAATTAAAGTTTGACTAGGTTGAGCTGTAATGTTGATTGTTGTCAAATAGAAATCAACATCTATGCACCTTTGTGTGTGGGTGAGGAGGAGAAAAGTTGTCTTCTGAAAGATTTACATTCAGAATTGCTGGTGGAGTCTGCCTGGACTGCGAGCACAACCAGTACATGGACAATTTGCTTAACAAGCCTGTAGGCAGAAATGTTGCTATCAAGCCCATGACAGTGTGCATGAAATGATGTAATCATATGGACTTCGGAGTAAAAGTTTGTTTGTGTGAGGTCCTTAATAAGCAACTGTGGTAACTGTGATATTTTATACCTGCTTTTTTATTAGATCTTACTGCAGCAAAATTTGTAAGTCTAAAACATTTTAAAAATGCTTCTTGACATAAACGTTTCTTTGAGTCAGAATATAACTTTAGAAATGGTAACTTTTGGGTAGACAGCTTACAAATCAATGCAGACTACAATTGACCTATCAGTTATGTGGCTGAGTAATAGCTTGTCAGGAGTGAAAGCAGTCACTGATAGACACATTAACCCAGTGCCAGATGGCACAGTGGGACAATAGACTGCATGCTGTTGCTTATGGCTCTCTGCATCGTGAAGTTGACTACTGTGCAAAGACACTATCTTTTGTAAGGCTGCATGATTCAAAGAGATGCCAAATAAGACGGCTGAAGTGCCTTCATATTGATATTGCCAGTTTGAGTAATCAAATCCAGTTAATTCTTCCCTCTAAGGCTTCAAATTTTCYTGGATGAAAAACCCTTAAGTTTCTCTTTCAGCATTCGATGTTTGGTTTCCAAATGGCTCAGCAGTGTCAAGTGTTTTATACTCAACAGCTGGTGCTTTCAGAGTGTGCTACACACTGCGCCTTCAAATCAGTCAGTGTGAAGCCATATGTAATTTGCTGCTTTCTGCATGTGTTTTTTCTCTAATGCAACTTGCCATCATCCCTTGCAAAACTCTTGTCTTTMCCATTCCCAGATTGGCTGGGATCAAGTGAGGGACGTGGGAAGCCAGTGGAGCTGTTGTCCCTTCCTGGCGGATCTGCTGGGTATAAAATGTTAGTGTTTCCATAATGGCAGTGTCTAAGATTTTAATCCAAAATAAAAAAAAGCTCCTTGAAGTGTGCTTAAATACCTTACCCTCTGCTATATATGGTTGAGATAACATCCATTTCTGAAGGTGGATGAAGTTGGAAAAGATACCTGTACTTAAAGGCTTGTACTTGTATCCAATGATTTATTTCAAATACTTCAATCTGAGACACACCTGAGTAGAAAATACTAATTAAGTGATGAAAGAGACAWCCTGTATTAGAATTTATTATTCTAAAATTCATTGACTTTTTTTCAAAGTTGTGCCTGTCATGCTGTCTTCCTCTAATGATGTCAATTCCCACAGCTGCTTTCTTTTTTGATGCTGCTTTTCATAATACGTAATGCTATGTGCAAGGCTCACAACATTATTGCTCTGAGGGGAAAAACGTGAGCTACCAAATCTGGAAGCAAACTGCTCCAAGATCTCTTGATGCTTCATAAAGATGCCTCTCTGCCTAATGCAGTGGTTATGGTTTTCTTAGCTTGAAAGTCTGAACTGCAGAAGACATTTCAGTTAATACGACTTGCCTGTACAGGAGAAGCCAAAACAAATGCTCCATAGTAAGGAGCTGGGTAAGTTAATAAAATCTGCTATGATTAGTAAAGACACACAGACAAGGCATATTTGCCACCTCCGTACTGTGTGCAGTTTTGACATAAAAGGAAAGCACACATAGTAAGGAGACAATATTGATCATCATCACAAGCTGAAGTCTCAGCATACAAGCAATCCAAGCCTTGTGATGTTTTTCCTATTGTTGTAGGCTTTATAATACAAGAAAACTTCAAAGACAAAGATCTCAGCCTAGTATCTGCTTCTACGCAGCCAAAATGATCTGTGTATCAGTATAGCTGCTCAGGCATGTCTGTGTGCCTGTGCTGATCCAGTTGTAGGATGAGACTTTTAGTAATGTTTTCTTCTTGACTTGCTGCTGYTTGCAATTCTAAATCTTTATTCATTCACATTTTGTATGGGAGTACACTCGTGCTGAAGACATTAAATCATATCTCAGAATAACTCGATTGTACTGGCATTGCGGTTCTTGAATAATCTGATGGGTCAAAGAAAAACTTTACAAGCAATATGTGTGTTAAAGATCACTTTGTGTTAACTTCTTCAGCAATCCCAAGGGTTTCTACTACTGTGGACCTGAGGCAGAAAGACTCGATAATTATGTTGTATTGCTTCTGTTCTGATCTGCACAATCTTGGTCATATCTTATCGTGTTAAATAGGTGTCAGACTAAAGGAGAGCACACCTAAATGTGTTTACATAGAAAGGAAATAAATGCTGCTCAGCAATCAGTCATTCCTGAAGTTTCTTCCAGTAGAAGTAATTTACGTTCAATACCTTGGTGGCTTCTGTTTAAGAACTTAAGGGTTTGAAATATTGGATCAGACAGCTGGTTCATGTTTCAAAGGAAAATAAAGCAATAACATCATATAGGTGTTTGATATGTCTTGGGAAATAGAATTAATGTCTTAGAGATCTAATTTATGGCATAAGCAGCAATATTTTGGTGACGGGAACTTACATTAGGATGGACAACAATAACATATAAACTGACATGAGAATGTTAATTACGCACATAACACACTATRTTGTGAAACTACTTTATATCTTTGTCCTGATGATAAAAGCAAGAAAAAATAGAATCAGCCACACACAATGATGTCTAAAATCTGGAGTAATGAACTCTTCCCTGAGGCTCAGGGTTGATATTTCATAGCAAACTTCTTATTTTCCAGGGCACTTTACGGACAAGTTGATTTCTCATTTTCCAGGGCACTTTACAGACAAGTTGATTTCTCCAAGCTTCACTTCATGCAGTTTCCATAAATTCAGTTTCTGGAAGGGGAAGTATCTTCAGAAAATTGTAACAGATAAAGAACTCTGAAAGATATACAATACCCAGCCCAAGGATTTGGCTTAAGCCTTGAGTGATCTGGTCTGACTTCATGGCAACCCTGCTTTGAACAGGAGATTGGACTGATGACTTCCTGAGGTCCCTTCTGATCTGAATGATCCTGTGAATCCATACATCTCTTCCACTGACACATACTCAGTGTGGGGAATACAYGATCCCAATAATTTTAAGAGGGTCTGTCTCTCCTTTAGGGATGCAAGCAGTGATGGGTAGATAGTGGAGACTATGCTGCTGTAAAACCAAAAAGTGGATTTTGTTAATTTTTAAGTTTTCCTCCATAGCCACTGTTCCACTTGTTCTCCAGCATTTTGGCTGGGGTTGCGTTGCTCTTTATTATCAAGGCTTCTTAAATTACATGTCATGCCGGAAGCTGCCCCTGCTGAAGGGTCCTCATTTTTTTCCATCTTTTCAGTGCAGTTTGTTACTCTTTCAGCGTTGCATTTCCTGGGAACTCACGSTTGCCAGCAGAAGAGATGACAATCTTCTAAAGACTAGTGGTATTTCATTGAGCAAGATGGACAATAATACAGCTGTGTGAATCACATTTGTACTCTTCTGCCAAGAAGTGGATCAACGAAAAGCTTTTAATTTTAAATAGCATGTATGGGTGTGTACCTGCGTGTACATGAGGGTGTGACTGCCTTGCTAGCAACAGGAGAATGAAGAGCATTTACTTCCTTGAATTTCTGGTCTTGTCCCATAATCTGAGAGCAGATGTAAAGGGCCTTGACAAGGAGTGCTAGAGGAAGGCTGTCAGGGATTGCACTGTATTAATGATTGCCTSTGTTTGACTTGTGAAAATTGATCACAGAACTTCTGTTTGAGTGTAGAGACTAGGGAACAGACCGAGTTTGAGCTAAATGGACATCAGATGATCTTGATCATTGAACTGAGAGTTAGAGGCATGAACCAGACACAGCACAGAACTACTAGATGCAAACTTTAAGCAAGATGAAAACTTAAGCTGGAGGCTTAGAAAATATTTTCTTTTAAAACACAGAGTCTGACTTAAAAAGCTTTGAAAGCCTTTGTGGGAGAACTTTGACAGCAGAGTAGATGTCTCAAATGTAAGTATATATCAATTTGTGTAAACAGGACTTCAGGATTAGAGAAATCCTAGAACTTCTCCAAAGGTAAAATCTGCATTTTGAGCTCAGACACCAGTGAACCCACATTGGAAAAAGACCTTAACGCTGTCAGACCTAGCGTTGTCTTAGCAAAGCTGAAGRAACCCCAATTTACTGTGCTCAAAAAAACTACATGATTTAACAGAGACGGAATGGGATCATCTTTGTACTGCAGCAGGGCACAGACACTTCTTGCTTTTTCAGTTGTTTATTATCTGGGTGACCCCTGACAACCTGCTGTCTTTATAAGATTTGTTTCTGGATCATGCTACATAAATTAATTATTGGCCTAATTGTATCTGCAAAATGTCAGTGTGGTTTTGGAATGTGTTCTAGGAATGGAGTGCTTTGTTTGCAGTGTTAGTCCTCACAACTACAAAAAAAATCTCTTGTTCCTACCTAGTTACTGCTGRTTTGTTTGGAAAAAGAAACAGTGCTTACTGAAAGAAACTCAGACTTTCCACCATGTCAAAAATACTCACTTGGAGCACTTCAGTGTTGTTTTCCTTGTTATTTTCCATGGGCACTTACTGCAATAAGAAGCTTGAAAAGGTCTAACACAGTGTTTCAGAACTGCAAGAAGCAAATACCATTGTGTTGTCAAATGGATAGTTGTCTGCAGAAATACTTTATCTAAGAAACCACTGCACAGAGTTTTGCCATTAGACAGTATCTGAGCACACAAACCTTTCCCAAATGTGTACTCTGAGCAGGATTGTTTAAGGCTGACTTTCTCCTGGGATGCTTCTGTCATGGCAGGCTGGTGAAGAAGCACTTTCCTTTCTCCCCACCGCGACCTGTTCTTGATGTAACTTCCCTGAAGTTCACTTTGGTGTTTTTATTGCTATTAGTGTTTTTCAAAGGTTTATGGTCAGCAAAGAAATAGGTTTTGTTATTCGAAAGGAAGACCTTTTTCTATTATGAGTCTTAAAATTCAGGCTGCCCAAAATGTAATGCCAAAGATTACTGCACTCTGTGCCTTTCTCRTGTGTGATAATCAGCTCTAACCACTTTTTTGAAGTCTGGTAAGTTTATTCTTTCTCTAAGACCTGATCATTTCACAGGACACAGAAAATGATAATCTTTTCATCCCCCTTCCAACATCAGTTCCACATTGCGTCTGATCTTAGCCTTTCTTTGTAAGCAGTTTATTGCCAAAAAATAAAAAAAGTCTTAAAATRCATCTTTCCTTTGCTGGTCTTTGTGTTATTCTACTATAAATCCAGATTCAAAAACTGTAACACTATCAAGCTTTAAGTCTTGTGCCTGAAATTTTCCACTCCTGCATAAATTTTCAGCCTGAATCTTTGTAACCAGAAAAGTCATTTAGATCAGTGCAAGGGGCATGTTTTGGCAACTTTTTTTTATCTTAAAATTTTTTTGGGGTAGTAATACCCCTAGATTTTGGAAGAAGCACAACTTAGGATTTGGCAGTGGTGTTTGAAAAAGGTAAAATGTTTGGCTGCGAGAGTCATCCATTCTTGCTGTTAGAAGCTTTTGAAAAGCACCCATTGGCAAAATTGCCTGAATATSCTGTGAGCCCCTACTGTGTGCCAATGCCCCGCTCCAGGCTAAAGGGAAAATAAACCCCATGATACTCCTTTCGGATGACTTTAAGGAAAGGTCAGTGGAGCTCAGTGATTTCAGAAGGACTGAACAGCTCAGTGAAGTCCTGTAATTGGAATATATTGCACATTTAGATCTGTTACAGAATAATTCGATGGTGGACAGTATTCAGGGCTAACAGCACAAGCTAATGAGAGATCAATGGCACTGATGCTTTCATGTTCGGTGCAGTGATGGTAGAAGGAAAAGTCTGTATTCTAAGGCTATGGAAAAGGGATTATCCTCTATCATAGTTTCCCATGTGTTCAAAAGTATAATTTAGTTCACCTATGCTATTTTTCACATGCTATGCGCCCAGAAAGTTCTGTTGGTCTGTACAGCAAGCTGCAATATTCCTGAGGCTTTATTTATGCCTTCTCGGCAAATGGCCTGTTAGCTTGAATCTTTAAGATGCTTCTCAAAATTTCACTGTATCTAGCACAATGCAATGCCTCATCCTTTTTARAGTTCACTGGGAAACTGCTCAGTAAACAGCTAAACAAAAAAAAAGAGTTTAAACCTTCACATTTATTATCTACGTTCCCCACATGAAACAAATATTAGGTTTTAATAAATGTTCTGCATTTAGCATAGAAATCCTAAAAATGTTTGTTTCTTCCTAAGCTTTTGGCAATACATGCTTTCTAGCATGATGGCTTTAATCCCTTGCGTGGGGAGGAGGAAAACTTGGCTGGATTTCCAGAAAAATGGGAAGCAGGGTACAGTAGCTGCCAACTGTTAACAGTTTTTTTTCCCTCAAACCATTATGTTAGAGAAATGCTGCTGTAATTTAGTAGTACTTTATGTGGGATTATTTACCGTAGAAGTCAGTATATCTTCATTTTAGCCTTGGTCAAAAAGTCCATTGAAAAGATATGCTTTGCTTTCAACTTAACGGCAGAAAGCAAAAAAAAAGGCCAAATTTGTTTACTAAACTCTACCATTTAAAACGAATATTCAACCTATTGTCCTTTTTTGGTAACTTTTCATKTTACATCTGATTGCCTAAGTCCTTCTCCTCAGCTGCCTTTGCCAAAAACCTATGTCTGAAAAGTATTTTGTCAGCTTCAATACGAGAAGACTCCAGATGTACTTTTTTTTCTCAAATAATGTCAGAAGAAAGGCAAAAGCCCTAGGCAAAATTAAAGATTAGGGTTTTTTTCCCCCCTCTCTTTCTTTCTTTGTTTCCCAGGTGAAAGTTATTCAACTTTTATAAGAGTCGCAGTTTCTGTGTAACGAAGGGTAACGTTATTGTAATCTTCAGTATAAAGAAAATACTGCTAGCAGAGTGTTTTCTCTGTATCAAGGAATCAGTTACTACTTAGATTTCTTTTTAACTGTTTAAAAAAATAAAGCTCTTAGGTAGCACCCATTCACCTTTCTAGAATGTGATCATAACTTTTACTGCAGAAGGAGGAAAGCTATTAGAGAAACATTTTCTCTGTGTCACAAGGTTAAGTATGTAAGAGCTTGCCATTGTTTTTCTGTTTTGGTGGAGTTTAGAGCAGCCTGCTTGATTCCTGGGCTATGTAGGCTCTTTATAGCCTCTTCTCCAGCCCTTAGATATCTAGAATGTCCGAAACCTTTTTCTTCTGAAATCACCAGCTCCTTTTTCAGATGTGGAGAAAGCTGCTAACTTTGATGGTTGAATTAGTCTGCCTTGACTGTTGGCTAATCATTGATGCTTAAGAGGGCAGAAAAAGCACTAGTTTGATCCAACTTCCCTGTCCCTGGAGCATGCAGCTGTTTCAAAAAACTTCTGTGCGATCAGCTCTGTAAGATAATGGACAGCATTAGTCAGGATTCCACCAAAAGTTAAAAAAACGCAAACCACAAAAAAACCAAACCAGACCAAAAAAAMCCCCAAAATAAAACTCAAAAACCAACCCAAGAAATGCCCAGAAAATACCAGGAAAGTAACTTAATTTACAGCATTTACTGTTCAGTTAAAGGATCCTGTGTTTCTCTGCCCAGATCTGGTAGCTATCTGGGTAGGTCCCAAACAAAAATGTGTCACTGTAATTAGTTACTTCATTCTTTGATGTGTTTTCCATTAAATGTAAATTTAAGGACAGAACCAACTGTGTTTTCAAACAAATTAACATTTGTATAGCAAATATTTTCATGATTATACTTTAATGTACGGGTATTGTAGAGTCAATTTTCTKCTTAAAAAGTCTTAAAACAACAGGTAAAAGTTCCTAACTAGGAAGAAGTAGTAGTTTATTAGCCAGTCGTGGCCTCTTCTGATTTTGGATTAACAGAACTGGATTTCATCTAAGTTTCTCCTTAACGTGTTATTTTAGAACTGTTCTGTAATTAAATGTTTATTCATGTTTGAGCAATATAAAAGCCTTCACTGAAAAGGCARAACCTCTCCCTTGACAGTGTGATGTAAAAAGCTTCTGTTGTTGAGAAATACTCCCTTTTAAATGCAATATGTGAAAATTATTCCTCCTCGTCTTTCTAAAAGCCTCCTTTTTAGTGTCAACTAGCTATAGAAGCACTGGCCATTGCACAGAGATTCAGCACAAGGCAACAATACAGAGCTTTGAGAAATAAGTGGGTTTACGTSCCCCACTACTGGGAGCTGCTGCTTACGACTTGAGACCTGACCTCACCTGGGCTTGTGTTCMGCACCCACCAGATTGCTGAGAGTGGCCCTGTCTGGTGGGTGGTCTGCAGGGTTCTGCCCCCTTCTCTGCACGGGAATTTAGAGGACGAAATATCTCTCTTCAAAACACATTTAACGTGCTCTTACTCACCCTGGATGTTTGTCAATGAAAAAAGGTGGGCTAAGCAGTAGTTAYTTTGAAACCACTCTGTCTTTGTCTCTGGGCAGCTTTAAACATAAAAAAGAATTGAAGGTTTCCCTGAAATTTCCACCAGTGTCTGCCAGAGCGGTAAATGCTGCCAAGCAGCACCATCCCTGTCATGGTCTGTARGGATAACTGTTGGCTCTAGGCAGGATCTGGTCAATCAGACACTCCCCAGTTCGTGCCCTTTTATCTCCAGTCACGAGAGTAACTGTTGGAAGGTTGCGGTGAATGCTTCCGRGCACCAGTTGAAACCTTGTTGTTTGGGGAAATTCAAGCAAAACAAAACGTATTTGTATAATCCCAGTTTGGGGCAGGAGGATCGTTTGGAAATGCGCATAGCCAAGATTGCAAGTGTAACTGGAAATGGGCTGAGCTTTTCAATTTTTAGTGTATGTAGTTATCAAAGAGATTGAGGGAGGTTTCAGTTACAATGAGAGAGTATTTTTGCGGGAAAAGAAGTGCTGGGTCCTAAGTAGTGTTTTTGTAAGAATCAGCAGATAGAAACTGAAGCCAGACATATGCCAATTAAAAAAGATTAGACATACATCACAACTGCTGCAATAAATCCATAGTTCTCTGCCCTGAAATGCCTTTGAACTAAGCTTAAGTATATTTTTGAAAGATTAACTTAGCAAAATATGCATTACGCTGTAGTCAAATGCAAATAATTGCACTAGGTCTAAGAGTGATACTTTTCCATAAAGCCATTTGATTAGACCTTCTGGGTAGCTGGCTCAGGATGGAGTGCGACGGCCTCCAAGGGGGCTGGGAGCAGAGTTAAGGCGTTAGGCAGATGCACAATTCTGAATGAAGAGCATGTTTCATATTAGGTTTGAGTAAAGTGTGAATGGAAAATTGTGATGGGCCCCAGGATGGTATTGTGTATGTGGAAATAGCTAATCGAAGAGCATTTGRGGGGGGCTGAGCAATGTACATATTGCACACCATGCAGAAATAGTGTTAATACAGCTACCAGGCTAATAACCTACTGTGAAAACATCTTGAACATGATGGGAGATGGGAACATTGCAGCTTCACACTTGTGTAAGCTAATGCAGTCTCCAAAACAGGATGGTTCCCCATCAGCTGTTAATGATGAAGAGGGATCGTACTGTTCTAGAGACTCCTTTTCCCTTTACGGGTGGTGGTAATTGAACGGCAGGCGTTSGGAAGACGCATTAGGAATTTTTACAGATTTATCTGTGAACCAGAGCATTTGCTCAACTCTTAACTTCCGCTGGTTGTGTGTTCAGGCTGATTCAGCATATACGTATGACTCATCTCTGTAATAGGGCATAACCTCTGCTACCTCTTCACAGCCTTTGATTTGACTTACACGTCCATAGATGCAAATATGTCAGATATATCGCTGAATGCTATTCACTGGCAATTTATTGGTCTTCGTTCTCAAAGCTCTGCTCAAGAAACCAACAGCATAAATGTAATAAAAGATCTTAGGGTGTCCACTGGGGCAATTCAAATGCTTCTATGTTCACATACAGCAGATAAGGTGCTGTGCCAACACCCATTGTTTTGTTTTTATAAAAATGTATTCTTGTGCTCTGAGCTACTTGTTATTGTCTTCAGTGCTGATAGCACATGGAAAGAATGGCACATTTACTATAAATCAGCACATGGTGCTGGCTTTCTGTTGAGAGAAATATTGTTTATTAGAGCAGCAGTTGGCAGCACTTACTGGCAACTTTTCTCATCTATTTAAGTGATAGATAGTAGCAGCCTTACTGCATAGCCAGATGCGTCTTTGGTCGTGTGCTGTTTTGTTCTTCATATAGGAATAACGTATGGTTTGAGCCACTTATGAATGTGTTGTAGTCTTCTATAAAACCCAAATTTCCCAATAGCTGAAGCATATAATTTCTTTTAAGGCTTGTTTCACTGATGATACTGCACATCTTGTGGGGATTAARCCCCTGTAAAAAATGTACTGATGCTTTGTACAGAGAACTCTATACCATGAAAATACAAAACGGCAAATATTTTATCTTGGATAACTCCCACCTACTTACTATTAGTGATGCACCAACTGCAGACACTTCTTGTTCTGCAGAAACAGGGCAGGATCTAACCAGGAGAAAGGAGACTTTTGTTGTCTCCCTTGGTCAGAAGATGGTGTTCGGCAATGCATGATGAGTATAGCAAAACTGAGGACCAGCTACAGAATTTCAGTCCTAGTCCGGTAATTTGAGCCCAGGCCCAAATTTTTAAACTATTTAAAGCTAGATTTCCCTCAGTGGAGTCCACAAAATGGTTTTGCCCTAGGAAGTTTTTGAAACTGAACTGTGGTTACTACTAAGTTTAAGAATATGTCAAATACCTAATTTTCTGAAGAAAGCCCACAGAAAGTATTAATGTAACTGTGAGCTGAAGCTGAGTGATAAAACTTGGATCCTCGTCAAAGCTAAATTATACCCAAAAGTGTTTTGCCATCATTTTGGCCTGATCCTTTAGTGCAGTGAAAGACTAATCGCAAGCCTGACCACAGGGGTGGACCTGGGTGTCCTCTCCCATGTAAATCTTGGGCCTAGTTATCATTCGTATTTCAAACCATAATGGTGTCTTGGATTTTTTGTGTGCCAGTCGAATTCCTCGCTGGGAACTCAAGGAGTCTCCGGCTCATCTGCTGAGAGGCAGATTAGTTATAACTGCTTTACCAAGTAAGTGATGGTAAGTTGTGAAGAATAGATTGCTATATTCACTTGAGTCTTGCCCCAGTAGTCATTAATTATTCTAGTCATTATTTTGCTTAGACAGTAAGTCAGGGATAGGTCTTATGGGATAGTTTTCTGCCTTAGAGGCTTCCTGTTCCGTGGGCAGTAGGTACTGCAGTACAGAGGAATAGCATCTCTGCAGGTCTTCAGGTCAAAAGAGCTAGATGCTGTACAACTTCCAGCCTAACGACACTGAGATCCAGGCCTATTCTTACATATGTCAGCAGTAACTAATAAATGCAGGACAGATGTATCAAATTATCTCCTATTTACTGTATTGCCTTAGTGTCCTTAGCTAAAACAATAAAACAAAACCAACTCTTGACTGGAGCAAGTAGTAGTGTCGTAAGAAAAAAAGCACAAAAATATGCACCAAACCTAGGATTTTGCTCAAATGAGGAAAAAAAAAAAGAAGGAAGCTTGTTATTCTTCTACCAAGCAGCTGCTGTGATTGGTAATTAGGGAAAGAAATGAAAAGCTGTCAGGTAATTTCTGCACTTTGTTTTTAATGCACCAGTGGAGGAGCAGACACACCAAAGCCTGTGAAAGATTTTTTTGCTTGATCTTCAAAGGGCTGGGAAGTTCTCTGCTGAGCAAGGTAATTCTGCTTCTAATAACAGGTGTGAACCTTGCAAATCTATTGAGAACCTACTTATTTTCTCTTTAAATTATCTAGTTTTGGGATACCCCCAAAACAAATCTAAAAGCTAGTCTACTCTCCTTACTGTCCTTCATCCTGCAACATACACGTGTGAGCATGAGRCACGCTTGACATTATTGTCAAGTTTACTTAAAATGAGGCACACATTGAACTCAGTGATTTGTAGGACTGAGTTTACAAGGCTCTTCTGAGGGACAGAATAATACGTAATCTCTCTAGCCATGAACACAGGCACACATACCCACTTCCATTAGTCTGTACTGCTAAGGAACTGTACAGGTGCTTGCATATTGCAACTACAAGAATAGCATAATCTGTGACTAAACCACAGGACTGGAGGTCAGAAGTCTGGTGACTTCACCTACTTGTGCCATCACTGCTATTTGTAACCGTGACTTGCTTTACACCTACCACGCAGTGCAGCACGGTGGCTTCTGGAGGTAAATGTGTGGCTGAATGAGRCTGGCTTTATAGGGCCTCTCGCGGAATACCTCTGGCTTTGCCGGGTTTCAGCAGAGGCTTTTTTTGCAGTGCACTCACATCTATATCTTTATTTATCTATCATCTGAAACATTTTCCAAACAGTTCGGGAGTTTCAGTACATCACTAGYGACATCCTTTTTTCCCCCCTCCCTCTTCTTCTTTCAGTTCAGTTCTATCTAAACAACCCTGAGTTCATATGCAGTTTTTGAGACTTCCCCCAGTAATAGTTYGGAATTCTACTCTATTCTGCTAAATAGAATAGAGTGGAAAATATGGCATTGATTTTCTGTAATTGTACTGCTTTAATTGCCAGTAGGTGTGTGAAGGGGCAGAGAACAAAGAAAGAAAACTCTGTCCCAGAGGCCTTACATGCCAAGAAGAGACCTGTCAGGGGAAGCTGGGAAACACAGCGGGGAAAAAAACGGAGATAACATTTGCTGATGACAATTTTGACAYTGATCATCTGTTCAAACTACTTAGAGAACTCATGGTACAGTTGGTTTCGTTTCAATAAGAGCACACTAGGACACTGTCCTCATTATACAGCTATTATTATAAGGTGCAAGTTACAAAAATACTGGGCATCTGACAGAATAMATTTTTTGTGTCACTGATGCGTGTTGTTTTCCTCTCCCCTTCCCCAGGCGCGGTGGATGTAATCGCTAACTAGGCTTTGTAACTAGAGAGGAGACTGTGGGATGTGCCACTCGTCTGGCTTTGGCAGAGACAGGTTCTAATTGCTTGGATAACTGAGGAGGGAATTAGGAGGGATGGTTAGTTTTTGAAGACAAGGTGAAAAGTCATTACCAGGTTTTCTGTGAATGTTAATGATCGTTAAAAGAGAGAATCRGTTGCATCCATTCACATCAAAGTGAGGATTGCTGGCAGTCAAAGACTTTGCATTGGTCTTCTGCTTGTGTAGGAGGGCTCATCTTTGTGGTTGATTCAGAAGTTTTGCTTTTAGATGAACTAAAGGCTTGAATAGAACCAGTTATCGATGTCATTATTTATATCCTGATGACTCTATGGCATAGGTAACTGAGTTCTGAACTGTGYATTTATTTTTTTTTTAAAGCCTCTATGCTAACTGGAGATTGCAGATTGTGCAGATTACAAGATAGGTAAAATAATGGAAGTTATTGAGCACTGCTTGTARCATGCAAAGCTCTTTGGCCAAATTCATATCTGCACTGACCCAGCTGGTCTGTGCAAGGCAGAGGGGGTCCCTTAGCTCCCTGGAAGTGCTTGTAGTTCCTTGATACTCAAGTGCACTCTGACAGATTATAACTCCTTCTCACCATTGCTGTGGCTTGCTTTATTAGTGAGTGATCCTTAYCTCTCTGACTTTTTTTGTATGACAGAATTGGCTGGTGTTGGAGACAACTTTGATGTCCCTCTGCCATGTAACGGCAGCCCTTTTCTAGGAAGTGGAGAGAGATGCAAACAGCATGAACAGAAGTTCAGAAAAGGTCGTTGTAGAAACCAGTATCTTTCCATTTTTGGATCCCTAAAAAGGAAGCCCTTTGAAGCCTGAGTTTTGCATCCTTTGTCACCTCTTCTTCTCAGTAAACRTTGGGTGGAAAATGAAATGCAAGCCTTCAAGCCAACAGTACTAGAAGAGACTGAAGCAGATGCTTATTTAGAATTATCAGCAGTTGGACAGTAAAAACCACATTAATGTTAAAAGTCTCCTTAACAATGCAAAGTCCTACTTTCACTAGGCACTTGTATAAAGAAATTTGCAGTGACACTGTTAAATTTTGAGAGGACTGAGTCCRGTCCCATTTACAGATGTGATGTATGTGGGTGGAAATTACTGCACATGGACTGCAGTGTGCTTTCCTGCTTAGGCCAACAACATCTATTAGGTTTCCTTGCATAATGTTTGTTAGAGACACATGATAAATGCTTGTTTGGTCAATATTCCATGCCTGTAAGAGGATGAGCTGAAGGAGATTAGCTAGCAAATAATCACCATTGAAATGCTTGAGTTATGTGAAACAGAATTAACTGGGAAAATTAGTTTGAGTCTGCATCAACCACACATAACTCCTTGGAAACGAGAGCGTGAGATTCTCTGCYGGCTGGTGGGAGTCCTTTGGGAGGAAGCAGCTATTAATGAACATTGTATTGCTTACTAGCTATGGATTTTTTTTGTTTGGCATGATGATTTATTTGTGCCTCTTCTACAATCTCCCAGTCAGCCAAATTATGATCATGTCGAACTCTCAGTCATAAGCATTACAGAAATGGAGGACTAGTAGAAATTAGCATAATTGCTTTATGCAGTGGATCAGGAAAAGATTTTGTTATTTGAAGTACCAGCTGAGATACAGAATTTTATGTTATCTTGAAGAGAAGCCTTTGCGATAGGTGTAATCTGTTTCTTTGTATGCATTATACATTCATATAACAGTGACATTTCTTATGTATGAATTGCCTGAAAATATGCCGATTATAGTAGCATGTTTATCAGCAACAAAATATTATTCTATGCCTGCAGGTTACATATTAAATGACTTAAATTAGAGAAGACGGATTAATCTGCAAACTCATGCAGTTTAACACCATAACATGGATGACACAGTATTTGTAGGGTGCTACTGCAACCCTCTTTCACAATTGTAGTCTTTCTCTCTCTGYTGCTGCTTTTACACCTCCAGCCTGATTATTGTGTTAGCAATTCTACAACAGGGGCAGAAGTTGGTGATAATTCATGCCAGTATTTTGGAGTAGTTTGAAGCTATCTGAGATATATATGGTAAGAACYAAATCCTGATTTCATTAAAGTTGATGGCAAAATTCCCATTGACTTAAGTGGGACCTGATTCCAAATAGGAAATGAGTTGTCCTAAGTGTGTGTACTATAAATATGCAAAGCACCTCTGAATAAATCGAATGGCATAGGATTGCAAATAAAACATCTCTTTAAATTCTCACAAAAATTACTTGAGTAGTATACTTTCTAAATAACATCAGTTGATGACCTCTCTTTCAGAAGTGGTTGTGTTCTTTTTTTCCTTCTACTGTGTATTAGGTTAAATAACCTTGATGTGATGGCAATCCAATCACAATTCCTTCCAAATAAATGGCTTGAAAATACAAAGTATATTTAATCTCATTAAGGGCGACCACATGGAAAAAAAATTAGCATCCCATGTAATGAAGCTGTCAGTGATGTCATATGGAGGGTGAATACTGCGAATCAATACAAGTTGTTCTGCTTGTCAGCATTCAGGAAACAAGTATGTTAAAACCTGCCAGCAAAATCTTAAAATATTGACAGAAATKAATTTAATTTTAAAACTATTAATTTCCCTGTCTTATAGTAACTTGATTTGGCTAGATTTGTACCAATCGTATTACTAGCTGCAGAGAGAAGAGCTATTGAACAGGCACACAGAGTGTCACAGATTAACACAAATATGAATAAAACTGAAATTTCATTAAGACACTTAAACTTCACAGCTCCCCCAGAGTCAGTGGTAGACCTGCTCTACTTTTAGGTGCCTGTGTTGTGTACAGAGTAATTATCATCTGAGCTTTCACATCTGTATATAGTACTCAAATGAAAAAGACCCAGAAAAGTGGCATCAAAAATATTCACTTTTAACTTTTGTAGCTTTGTTTCTGTAAAGTGAATTTCCTATCTTGCTACCCTTTGGCTTCATAGCTTGTTCTTGGGCAAAGTACGGAGTGATTTTCAACAGCAAAAGGAAGGACATCATATTTGAGTGCAGCATAAATAAGTTTCTCTGAGCCAAAAAAACCACCTACTTGWATGACATCCTTGGAATAACTGTTCTTGGAATAACTGAACAGAAATAGCAAGATGAGATCAACAAGTAAATATTATGATCCCTATAGCAGGAGTCCTTTTTCTCCCCAAAAACCTGTTTGATTCTTGCATCTTGTACATATGAAAGAGGTCAGTTGGATTTATACCTTCATCTGCTRTTAATTAGGTGGTATCTCTACTCTCCTTCTCACTTGCCCATTTTTTGCCGAATATCACAATGAACTGCTCATATTGATATGCTGTAAGTCTGCAGGGTTAACTTACAGTCCTAGGAGGATACAGAAGGTAACTTTAAAAGCCACAGTTTAAAAAGTAGGAGAAATTGAGAAAACAGGAGAGCTGGTTGATATTGCAGAGTGCCTTGTAATAAAAGCAGCAGAATCAGGACCATGCCTGTCCCCTCAGATGCTCATTATATGTTTCTAGATGACAAATTGCAGACCCACAGTAACATTTTGCCCTTTGGTTTACAGGTGCAAACAAAKGGCTATTTTACAAGCATTTTGTCTGAGCTCAGATAAAAGTGTTAGTAAATAGTCCTTTATTTGCAGGAGTGATTAATGCTTCCAGCTTTGGAGCAGCATTTGTGTTATAATCACTATGGTTCAGTTTTGATGGCTAAGTCTTTGTGCCCTATGCCAGGGTGATGCTTCTAAAAATTAAAAAAAAAAAAAATAAAATTAATGGGCATGTGAAAACATGGAGCTGAGACACTCCACTATTTTTTTGCCATGGTGGGGAAGATAGATCGGGTCCACTAAAAATGTAATTGTGATACTTAGCAGTTATATATTCAAAGGACTTTATAAGCTTTACCTGAGCGTACTCACGAGGGAGAAGCTATTGGGAAGTAGGCTCAGAGATGAACTGGAGTATAAACACTGTCCTGCCCTACTRCACTGGAATGCTTTTCCACTGGATGGCATCTAGAAGCGTAGCCTGCTCCTACAACTGATCTGGACAAAGAGTGTGTAGGATCACCTGAGCCACCTGAATAGTCCTTTCCTTATCCATATCRTATCTTGAGACCTGTATTAAATCCACATAGCTGTGTGGGTTTTCTCTGAAGAAAGACTACAGAAATAAGGCTACTTCTTCAAGTTTRGGGGRAAAAAAAAAAGWGAGAAAGCAGAAAGCCAAAGGCAGGGAGATAACTGAAAGACTCCCTCGGCTCATTTTTGCAGGGCCACTCYGGAGGGACAAGACTTGAAAATCAGCAGGGACAGGCTTGGCTTCAAATTCTGATATTCAGTAACGCTTCTGAAGAGATGGGCCAGCGTTCAACTAGCGATTGAACTTTGAGGCTTTCAGGATGTAGCTGGTAGATAGGTCTGGGCTTGAAGGCCACCTTGACTAGTTGGTGTAAAYGCAGCCAAGGCCAGGGTTACATGCTGCAGTGCAGCATTGGTAGAAATCACTGAAGTAACTCCAGACAGGCTGGGGTGGTGCAGTGCTGTACAGCTCAGGTCCCCAAAACAGCAGAAGCAAATGTAGTGCTGCGGCCCAAGACAAGTAGCTCTGCTCCAGTTAATTTAGAAGCAGCCAGTTTATCTAGCAAGGCYGAGGGAGCTCGGCGCCAGGCTGCATTACGCACAGCAGGATAAAATGCCCAGGTGGTAACCAAGATGCAGGTGTGCTGCGAGGGCTGCTGCACTTCTCCGCCTCAGTGAGACCTTTAGTTTTATCTACACACAGTTTGTGCTGGTTTAACCACTTCTTTGCTGCAGTGGTTCTAACCGCATTAATGTGAAAATGGTATGTAAATGTGGTGGGTTGACCTTAGCTGGATGCCAGGTGCCCACCAAAGCCGCTCTATCACTTTCCTCCTCAGCTGGACAGGGAGAGARAAATCACTAGTTAAGTGAGTTAATCATTCACAGATTTTGTGGTCTATGCCAGCCTGCTTTCTTCTTAAGGATTCTCAAAACACTTTCTGTACTTTAAGAATATAGAGGTGATGACTTTGCTACCAAACTGCTGTCACTTGTAAAGCAAAGCTTGACAGCTACTTAGCTGCTATTAGCTCTGCCACACTAGCACAGCTGCTTACATACAAAAGAAAAGTGGACAGATAAGTAACAGGTACATTTCTTAATTAGAAATTTAAGRTTGTGCTAGAAGGAAGTTGTACATTATGGTGAACTTAAATGTCACTCTATGAGCTGTTGCATACATCTATATAAATCTTTTCATGGAGTTCTTGGCTTGATGTATCTACTACTGGTAAAAGTAATTTGAGATCCTTAATGGGCATCRCAAGTATCCCATTCAATGGGAAACAGCATCATTAGCACAACATACAGAATAACCAGACTTAGATGTCAAGTAATTTTACCAGCTATCATGAGTTATCGGTTCCAGAAAGTGCTTTAGGCGTATTGTAGGAATCTCCYACCAATACAGTGGTATTGTCTAACTCTGCTTACTGGGGAGGTCTGAGTGGCTTGTTGCCCTCAGTAGTAGGCTGCATGGTTTAGACAAAGTGGTCTCTGACTTTAAGAGGAATATTTTTTTTTCTCCCTGGTTGTCAGTTTATATGCCTTTTTAAATGGACACATTTGTAGCCAGGCAATTATCCTTTTGTCATTGTGGTTAAATTGAAAAGAGCATTGTRTACAAATGGCAGCACTATGTATGTTTCAGTATTGCTGAACCTAAACAATATGCTTTTCATCTGATAACCATATCCGTCTGCAATCTTCCTTTCCCTCCCCTGTCTCTAGAACAACAGCAGCAGAGCAGCTGCTTGCTCACATGTGGAGAGCGTATTGTAAGGCATCTRACTTGTATTCAAATCATGAGATGATTTGCTACTTACAAAGCAAAGGATTCCTTGGGCTGAAGGTATGCTGCAGTCTCTTGTGGAACTGGAGACAGCACAGCATCGACAGTAAGTTTAGGTTGGATTTTCTTTTGTTATGAGTAGTTATTTTACACTCGTGCCCTATTTATTCTTAGACGGGAGCATATCTGAACAAAAACGTGCCATCAGCTAATCATAATCCCTTACAAAACTAGGAGGCTTGCAAGCACGCACTTAATAGCTAAAGGACTTTCATCAAATGGAGTAAGTTAAAAGCCAAACTAGAAATGCTTAGTCCCTGTTTTGATCTGAATTGTCACAGCTCTGACCTTACAGAGCACTGATCAAACTGCAGCAACATATGTAACGTACCTGGTCTAAGTATAATTTGGCTAGTTTAGGCAATATAAAGTGAAGATATTGTAGGAATAACTAGCTTGCACTGACGTGTGTGCTGCCTGCATCYGCTGTGACGTTTACCTGGAATGCCTGGGCAGCAGCCGCACCCTCCGCGATGSTGTTTGAGCAAGTTGATGACTGTTCCTTCTCTGGGAAGGTGCAGGGATGCTTCCACCCCATAACACTCCTCACTCAGCCTTACCTCCTAGCCTGGTGCTTGCATGTCTGAAGGATGCGTGGGCTGGTGCAGAGATGCTGAAGGACCTGGCTCRGAGCAGTAGCACGACAGCTGCTGCTTCTGGGCATATTCTCCTGCTGCGGGCCCCCCTAACASCGCTGCGATGCTTTCGGGTGCCAGGCTGGCATTTCTGCGTGCTGCTGCTCTGGGCTGCACAGGCTGGCTTCCGAGAGCTGCCTCAGTGGTAGGGAACCCCGGGTGTGGGCCTCAGAGGAACAGAGTGCTTTACTAAATCTCTGAGTGGCAAATAAATTTTAAATTTAGCAGAACAATTCTTACTTACCCTCATTTTTAGGAGCAGTTGGAATGATGTGGGCAGTGAGGCATTAGCCCTCCTTTTGATGCTTTGGCTTTTGTCAGGTTCTTTTGGGAACTAACCACTACGGTGAGGCAGAGTTTATTAAAGCCAATGACGGTTATAAATCAGTTCCCGAAGTTGTGAGGTATGCGTAAATTAGTTCCCTGCTGTGTGTATTCCTTTCCTAATTCTTTTGAATCAGAGAAATGCAGGAACTCTAAGGAATTAYATGTATTTTCATGGTCATCAAGAAGGTTAGAGAGAAATTACTTCTYCTCCTGTTATGAGTAATCTCTTCAAATGAGAAACCCAGTCATTTCAACACTGGCCCCTTAAACCATGCCGTGTGGAACACAGATTGGAAATACGCTGTTTTGTGGACATGTGAAAAGGGGGGTGGGGGGTTCCTGACAGAGCCTGTATTAAATTAGAGGCAGGACTCTGAACTGCACCTTCACCTGCCTGGAGAGCGCACAAATTGCTGTGTAGTATTCTTTCTGTCCATACATCCCATTGATAGATATAGCCCATAAAGAGATAAGGGTGTTGGAACTGTCATATTGTTTAGACCTCTAGATCAATATTGTGTTCTACAGCAGACGGTATGGAAGAAAGGTACAAGAAATAGAGTAAAAGAGCTCAGCAAGGAGTAACCTGGATCAAGACGTATACAACCCTTCAGCCCATATCAGTTACGATTGGGTTTTTTTCACTCTGAAACGTATGAACTAATTCTCCCTCCAAAACTCCTTTGATGAGGAGATGGATTTAATTTTGTTATCTGTTTTGTAACATGTGATGTTGTCTGAGCATATATTTAGTTACAAGAACATCCAGAACAGCATCTTACAATCCTGTTGAGCTTTTCCACCATTCTTTTTTTTTTTTACCTTTCTAATTAGTAGAGCTATTTATAACATGTGGGAGAGGAGTGTAAAAAAACAAAACAAACCGCAACCAACCCCCCCCAAAACCCTCAAAACAACAAAAAGGCATTGTGTACTAGAGAAAAATATGTTCTTACAAGTTTTGGTTTTTAACTGAAATGTTCAAACAAGCTCCCATRACATTTGGAAAAATCAGACATGCTAAATATCCCAAAGCTTTGGGATTCCTGCTCTTTTTATATTTGTGAATAACACCTTCTCATCATGCTGGAACAGCATAGGTGAAGAGCCACAGACCCTTTTTCCTCACCACTCCCTCCCCACCTTTGGTAAAGGCCRGGTATCTTTATCTCGGCTACCTTGGAGAGGACATCTCAGTCAAGCATATGGTCTAGTTGTAACACCACCAAGGCTCAGTCCCTGTTCTCTGAAGGTTGCAGTCTTTCCCACCCAAGGACGTCGAGGGAAATCACTTCCCTGTGTTTCTGTCATGTCCCAGGCAGTTGGCAGAGCGGGGAATGGACCCAGATTTCCTAACGCCAAGTGCAGTGTTCTCCCCGCTGCGCTACATTTTGCATAGTATGTGATGTGAACGGGCTTTTAGTTTACTTCGCACAGTCGTTAACTCTGCAGTCAACTTAGGGAGTGGAACGTGCTTGCTGAATTTGTGTATTTGCTTATTTCAGTCTTCTGTAGATATGTCTGTATAATGAAAACTCAATAAAATTTTAATGGTTAAAAAAAAACAACAACAGACAACAAACCAACCCTTTCATCAGCAGATCATTATCTCATCGCAGGCAGGTCATGCCAGGGTGTCACTGGCCCAGAATCTAAACAGCATCTAACCAGGAGAAGTCATTCTTCAAACACGAATCCCAGAATGAGCCAATGCATTATATAAGATCTATGAATTATTCATCAGCTCTGATTTAACATTCATCCTGCCACTGAGGCTAAAGCCAGCCATATATTTGCTGGTAAAAATAACAATTTGCATTACAATGGATAATAATGCAAATTGTTATTTTATTCTTAACTGACAATATCGTTACCATGATAACTTTACGTACAGATAGAAATTGTATCACTTCATATTTTGAAGTCCTATGAGACCCAATAGTCATTCTTGTAAAGTTGTTTTATATATGTATATATGTACGTGCCTGTGTGTTTTTATATGCATCTACAGTCATACGCAGCTGAAACTCTGCCTTTGGATTTCGAATAATACCAGAGAGGCAAAATAAAAGGACTGTGCAAATAACGATATATTCAAGGAGCTAGTATTGCATTATACTTTTGGCTGTATGCTAAGCAATCCTTCATGTCTGCTTGTCTTTCTTTCTCCATTCATTTTTCAGCATGACTTTTCCTTATGCAGTGCACACTGTGCGTTCAGTATCTCCCTTTTTTTCAGCTGCAAATGTTACAAATTATATTCTTTAACTTTTTCCCTTTGTTTTTGAGTAGCGGTTGAATACATTGACTCCTGATGATAATAACCTACAGTGGCCAGCTCTGCCTGGAATACTGAATGTATAAATCCATATCATTGACTGGTGATATTAATTATTTCAGCGAATTTTCCCAGCCCAGTGTTGCAGCTTTCATTCAATTACATGTTATTTAGTTCCCCCGTAGTTATGTAGGACACCGGCAACGTGGGTTATGTAACCTAAAGGACAAGTTCTTTCTACTTTCAAAGTAATTAGTGCTTTCTTCCTCCAGTATAAAGGGTCAAATCCCCACCCCCAGGCCCATTAGGCTGGCTACAGAAGACACGAAATGCATTGCAGCACTCTGAATGTTGGTCCATCGACTTCAATGGAGCTTCTCCAGTTTTGTTCTGTTTCATTATCTTGTGGGACCAAACGGCAATAAAATTAACTCTCTGCAGTTTGCCCATCTGGCCTGCGTAGCCTACGTCCTCTTCATCAGCACCTCCAGAAAACTTGTAAAAGTCCTTGAAGCAGAGGTCTGAAATAGAGCAAAAGAGCAAGCCCTCACTAGACCCACATGCAGGTGAGGAAAAGTGTAATGTTGACTTTAAGAGGCAATATATTTAATTTTAAAGCCAGATGGAGTTTATCCGAGATCCCTAAACACATATGATATAACTTAAAAAAAGAAAATGATTGGCAAATATGGTTGACTAAGGTCTCCATTTTCTTGTGTTGGTGAATAATGATGGTGAGGGAGAATATTGCGGCCGTTCATTACACTTCTCCTTTGTGTTCAAAGCAAAATTCTGCTTTTTTGTACCATTCACTGAGATTTTGTTTTCTTTGACTTTGTGTGGAAAGGTTTGTACGCCGGGTGTGCTGCAAAACAAAAAACCACCAGCACTCCAATGCAAAACCGGTGTGAACTATTGTCTGCCTGCTCACAGTCCCGCTGGGCTCTGGACGTGCAAGCCAAAACAGCTTGCACAGACATCGTTTTTCTTGGCACCGTTAATGTTCTGAGCCRAATCTGGTTTGCTCTTATTAGCCTTCAGCCATCAGAGAGACAAACATCACTGTTTATGCACTGTCAGAAGCAGATGTTTCTCCTTGTGCRTAATGGAGGGACTTTCCTATGGAGAAATAGAAATGTTTCTGAGGAGAGCCACTTGCCACGAGGGCAGGAAGAGCTACATTTACTGGTCCATGCTGCTTATCTTGATCTATTTTGTATGTTTGAGGTAGTAGAAAATCATTTTTAACCACTATGGGTAGAAGAAAATAGGTTTATGTCCCCTTTGTCACAGGTGCAAGCTGCCTTCATCAGCGGAGGCCTGCTCTGTAAAGTAAAATCCAGCATGTCCAGCCGTTTTCATTTGCACGYACAGGCTTGCTTATATGGAGAGACCGTTTCTGTTACTGAATATTTTTGCAGGTCTGGACATGAGACTGGAGAGTAGTTTGCTGGCTATTTCTAGCAGGAGTATCAAATGCTGCTGTATACAGGGCCTCCGGGTCTGTTAGAGAGCAAACCAGCTCCTCCTCGGAGCTTTCGCAGTCTGCCCATCCTAATGCGACCACTCCTGCTTCCCTTTGCTTACCCCTCCTCCTACTTGCCATACCGAGCTATCGGGCAGGTAGGAACTAGTAGCAACGCTAAAGGACAGGCTGGAATTGTGAGGGCAGAGAGACTGGAAGAGGAACAGGCAGGTGCCCTCCRGGGACTTAGTGGTTGCCGGAACCCAAAGGAATGACCCCTGTAATGATCCCGTTCCGGGAGGCAGGTTTGGGTCCCTACAGGCAGTGTTTTCAGAGCAGTTTACAGCTCTGCGGGATCGGCTCCCCTAGGCTCTGGGGCTGGATATCCCCAGTGCCTGTGCAGACTATCCAAATCCACATTTAGGATTTCAGAAGAGGGCTAGGAAACGGTGAAGATCAGCCTGTCTCATGCATGCATCAGACCTAAAATTTAACATTAATGGTCCTTRATGTATGAAACAGTAGGAGCAACCCTACATGAAAATTCAGCTTCTCCCTGCTGTTGTTCATTTTGAAATACCTGCCACTGCTGCTTACATACTGTGCATATCCACTAAAGCAATGTTTCATAACCACTGATTAGATTGCTTTTGTTCTCTCCACAATTTCTTCCACCTTTCTCTTTTTTTTTTTTTTTTTTATCCTTTACCATTGTCCTAACCCTAATGTTAACATGGGAAAACTTTAGAGAAGTCACAGATATATTATTATGAATTTAGCCCTATACTTTCCACTTCGGAATAAAGCTATGTCACAGAAGGCATCACAGACGCAGCTCCTGTCCCGGAGGACTTAGTATTACTGTAGAGGCTATAAGCAGGGGGATTATGATGGGACATTTGGTTTGATACCATGCTGCAATCTGTTGTCACGTTCCTGGGCTAAGTGTGCAGCTCTTGAAGAAGCCAGATATCTTCAGTGGTTTCAACAAAGTGGAAAAAATCTTCTTCAAATTTCCCACATTGTTATTCTATGCTATTGCTTGTCATGGTAGAACTATAATTCTTGCTAATTAAAATGGGTACTAGCAATTAAATTAAACCATGGCTTAAAATGCCCAGCTTCGCATAATATTCAATAATGGCTGTTTCTGCAGGGGATACTTTCTCGTGTGTATATATTTTTCTAAGATGATTATGACATGATTTCCTTTGTTTCGGAGCACTGAATTCTTTAAGGGCTTGAGCAGAACCTCAGCCTCCTAATGAGATAGGTAGTAGCAGAAAGGGAGGAGGGAAGGAAAGAGAAAATAGTCAGCAAGCTGATCAACTTGGAAAGTAAAACTGAGAGGATCACATCCTCAGATTATTGGATAAGCAGCTAATTTCAGTTTTTATTAAGGCCCATTTGATCTATGAGTCAAGGATATATAGAACATTTTTCTCGATCTTGGTACTTTATTATTCGTAAAATAGCCAGTCTTTCTCCATTATTTCTCAACTGTTATGGTGAGGTATAAAACAGCAGAACATTAGATAATGTGTGTACCAGTATATTTAGAAGTGTTGTAGTAATTTTTATGTTATTTCAGATTAGAATCCAGATGGGTACCCACTGCTGAAACATATTTTAACTGGCAAAACTGAAGTCTATGCAAGTGCTCACTGCAGAGGGGAGGACATATTCAGGTAGATCTTGGTGTCCCCCTCTCAGTTGTTTCAGATGTTGCCCATCAAAGTATGTTCTTCCAGCACTGAATAAAATGAGATTCCTCTCATCTCTTCAACACACAAAAGGAAGCACAGAATTACATACAAGATACGGTTTCACTTGAAAGATCAACTTACAAATGAACCATCAATAACTACAGGTGTTTTTTTTTCTGATTGCCTGTCTTACAACATTGACCTTAGGACTAGACAGTCACTGTGGGTTACCTGTTTCAGGTGCCTAACAGTGACAGGTCACCAGCCAAATTCTGCTCTATAATCTCCTGGAATTTCTCACTGACTGTTGATGGTGTAAATATAGCATGACTTTTATGGTTTTATTTCAAGAACTCCACTAACATTCGGAAACAAAACTGCTGTTCAAGCCACGTTCTCATCTGACTTTGTATGACTGTCACATAGCTTACAGGTCAGAAGATACTTTGGCAAATTTGAACTGAATTTGTGGAAGAAAATCAAATGGAAACCTAGGAGTGTACATTTTTTTTCAGTGCGACTTTCTAGCCTAGACCATCATTATAAGATGGGGTGAAGTTACTTATTGCTGGACCTTTTCCTGATGGACCAAATGATCTATGTTCTGGGGTTTATGCCAGTAATTTTTATGGACCAAATTGGAATTCTGAGTATAGAGAAGTCAGATTCACATCTGCATTTGACCTCTTCAGTTTGTATTGTTTCCCCCTCCGTTTCCAATTCTATTTATCCTATAATATGCTGTGTTGTGCCTTTCAGTTGACTGCCATGTGGAACTGAATCCTAGTTAACTTTGTCACATTGCTTTGGAAACAGAGCCAGCTGCTGCGGCATCCACCGTGAACAGCTTGGCAGTTAGAAAGCCCAGCTAGAAGAAGCGGTTACAGTGGGTTTCTGTGGAACCCATTTTAAGTATTTTGTTTTGTTTCTCTTCTAAACGGTATCACAAGTAGGCACCGAGCAGAGATTATTATGCTAATACTTCCAGTTATAACCTCCTGGGACTACTAGTATTTCTCTCTTTGGAGACCTCTCCTGAGAGATGAACTGCCCAGCTGGAGTCTCCGCTTTCCTGTTCAAAGTGGGTTTCAGCTCCTGCTCTGAATGCTATTTATTTTGGGAAGGAAAGGACCCAGKTTTTTTTACTAGATTTATCTAGTAAAAAAAAGAGATTCCTCTCTTGATTTAGACCACACAGACGAATTCACAGACATAGTGGCATCTTGCAGAGCTGCGCAGCAGAAAGCATCTGTCACCTGCGGAAACCGTTGGAAAGCAAAACCCATCCTTCTGAGGTGTCTTTGATTTTTGTAAGCCAAGATTTTTCTGACTGCTTTCTTATGCCTTCACTTGCCCAAGTTTTCTTTCTCTGTGCTCACTCTTGCTCTACTGTAATCAAGAGCACAACTTCCGTCAGCTTCACCAAATGGGAAGGCCAGGCCCATGAAACCCCTGTCGTTACAGGGTACAGCGCGCTTGCACACGGTAAATGGTCTCTGTGGAAGAAACTGTTGAACAAAGCAATGGGCTCAGTCCTTTTAATCCCATGTTGTGTAATCCCAGGCATATGGTGTTGGTAGAGAAAGAGACAGGAGCATAAGACTCACCAGCCTGGGATCTCATTTCATTTGCAGCTCTGGGGTGGGGAATGCCAAACGGATCGCAACGAGGGCAGGTTTCTAGCAGCAGCAATCAGCATGTGACTGGTTTTGTGGCTGGCATCTTCCTGGCTGCTCTGTAGGTTCCACTTTCTGTACAGTTGCTAGAGAGCTGTGAAGAGAGTGAGAATAGGTGAGAGAGTGTGAATTTGCTGCTGCATCATTACCATTTATTTTTTGTGTGTGTCTTCCTTTAATCTTCTATGCCGAAAACACTTGCATCACCATATCTAGAAATGCTTTATGGTAAAAGCAGCCAATTCTTCCTCTGCTTACAGTTCCATTTTCTAGAAAAGTGCATTTAGTATGCCATAAACACCTCTAAGCTGATGAAAATGGTATCTCTTTCATTACCTGGTTTGCAAATGCCACAGCAGGTCTGGTGCACATTCCCTGAGCAGACTGCACAGGAAAAGCTCAGCRCAATTTGCATCACAAGGTCAATGTCACCCTGTTATTCCCCTACAATCTCACTACTTTAATGCTGATGAGTAGCAGAGAGTCTATGACTGTAGGTCACTGCAGGCAGGGTCTCAAAGAAAGGGACGGAAGGCGTGGGGGGAATCRCTGGCTGTCGTAAAGAGGGCAGGAGTAAGACGTGGTGATGACCRTCTCGAGGCCGAGGCAGACTGAAGGGAAGGAGATAATGGCGACTACCAGTTTTTCAAGTGAGGGCTGGCTGCAGGAAATTTGGGAATAGCAGTGCTRATAGAGATGGCATAAACTTCTGTTTATTTGAAAGCTGTGCTGAGCTCAACAGCTGCTTTCCCAGCACTAGTTTCTTCCACCTCGGCTGAGCTGCAGTATATTTGGTTGGCTTTTGGAAAGGACTGGGACATGGTTTCTCTTTTGAGACACGTCCATTTTATTCTTGGCTAAGTGATGCCAAATCTTTATGCTAGTGTCCTGTCAGATGAGCACCAGAGCATCCTTCGGGAAGCGTGCTGGCATTTCTGGAAGTGAAAACTGCTGGATCCAAGCGCCTCTTCTGGCAGTGATAGAAGAGGGCGACATTCMGCTGGCAGCACAGCACAGCCCTGCGGTGAGCAATCATTACGGAGATGATTTTACTCTCTTTTGCTTCTCTGTTTTGTATCACCAGACAAGAACACAGCCTCTCAAAGGAGAATGTGGATATTAGCTCCGCACATTTGTGCCCTAGTTGAAAGCTGTGTGTGCTGGGCAGGGGTTCTGTCGCTGCCAGGACAGGGATGGGGGAGAGGTGCAACCTCCTTTCTCTCAATGGAGGCTGTAATTTGGGTCTTACTCCCTGTAAGCTGCCAGTTTTTATTAGGCCTAGAGGCCTTTTCGTCTGCCAGTTTTTTTGAAACCAGCCAACAGGTTCAGAAATGAGGTGAAAGGAGTATTAACAGCACATGAATAGGCAGATGGCACAACCGTGTATGCTTCATTTCCTGTGGGAAACCATGCACAGTTTTCCATCTGAAACTTGCAGTTTTGAAACATTTAATGGGAAGTCATTCAAAGCAAACTCCTGTAAATTGCAGAAACTTTGTGCATAGTTAAGTGGTGTGTGAATAATACATATAGTAAAAAAAGCATGTATCTTAAGTGACTTACATTTTGCTAAATTTAGCATTGCCTCTGTGCTGGCATTCCCCATCTGTGAAATGGGAATAGCACTACCTCTTACCTCCTTTCAGCACTGTAGGTTTAACTTCRCAAAAATACTGTAAGAAGTGCTACTGAAAAGCTGACAAGGAAATGGAATTTTGTTTTCAAACTAGGATTTACCTATGATGCAGGAAGAAGGGTCAAATACCAGGCAATAAAACAAAGACTGTATGTCAGTCAAACTGAATGCTGCTGCCCATTCTGTGCACTGAATGAGGCTGGAGTCCTGAGGAAAACCAGTATGTGGTCACATAAATAAAAGCACTGACATAATGCATTTGTACAAGATGGTTTAACTAAGGTTGCATAAATAACATTGGTTCTGGCATTTCCCAGTGCCTGAATGCTTGGCTTTTTTACTTTAATGCAAGCTCCTTTGCATGCACATCTGTATAACAGGTAACTTCTTCCTCCCCTACCAAAGTGCCTCTCTGCACAAGAAATGCAGGGACATGCTCTGGGTAATGCAGAAGGTCAGCAGAAACAATCTGATTTTGGTTAGCATTTCCATCTCTCTTTTTCATTTCCCCTGTATGATTTTCCCTTGTGCCTGAAGTTAACACATCCTCTGTGATAGAATTTTTTTCCCTCTTCCAGGAAGTGGCCCTTTCCACCGTCAGTTTATCCTGTGTCAGCATCGCACCGAGAGATCAGGCAAAACCTTTTAAATCCAGGGGATCAATAGGAGAGAAAAATGGAATTCATTTAACCCATCTGTGAAATATGTACCTGACTATAAAGCAGTTCCAAATCCAAAATTTCACTGGAACATTCATGCAAAACTCTCTGCAAAAGAGAGAGAGAGGAACACCACCTGTCCTCTGCTTCCTTATACCCAACACACTGGAAGCAGAAGCTGTGAGCAGTTCTTCTGCATTTCATAGTTGGAATTGGTTTCACACTGCATTGATACGATAAAAATATCTGAGAAACTGCCTGCCACAGATATAGAGCTGCTCTGTATAATTATTTTTAACTACACAGATCATAGATTTCAGGACTGAATAACTCGGTATCCCACCATTCTTTTATGTCAACRGTTTGCTCACATCATGAGACAACATTTCCAAAATGCAGTGAAAGAATCAGTCTTTGGTGACATTCTCCTAACTGACTTTGACAAATGGCGTGTCATCCTGAAAACATATACTCGACAATTCCTCGCTGTATCTGGAGTGCTACCAAATGTGGCTGCTCTTCCATGAGAGCTTAGATCTCCCTGGGGCTAGCAAGCCTCATCAACTTTTTAAACGTGAGTTTTGAAGATCAGTTTGCCATAAGAGGAATGATAAATAATGTGCAGGTCTGACACAGGAAGGAGTTCTTGTGTTCTTGTTCTCAGTTGGCCGTCAGCATGTGGTGAGGACATGTTGGGAACACAGGCTTTCTTGCAAATCAGTTAACTTACCGGTGGCTGAGGCCTGGATAGATTATGGAAGAGAAAATTACTGTCAACGTACATCTGTGAAAACCTGTAAGAAAGTGTTCTACAGAGATTAGCTAGAACATGCCAGGTAAAACCTTTCTTAGTGATGCAATAGTAACTTCTTCTGCAGTGTTAACTGCCAGTGTAGAAGTCTTCTTTGTTTACAGTCTTCATACTTCATATCCTATGGTACAAAACCTGACGTTGGATTGCTGACACCTTCTGGAGACAAGAACACTTAATGACTTCTAGGCTGTCTTGGAAACTCTATTTTGGTTTGTCAGTAGTTTTACAGTATGTGCCTTTCATGTCAGTGGTCACTTCTGAAACATTGGAGAATAACTGTTACCTGCCAAAAGGACACAGCTCTTTTAATAAGGACTTTTGCTCCTTAACCATGTGCTCAGAAAATAACCTTGCAATCGTTACCCTACACTGCTGAGTTATAGTAGAACAAAGACACAAATTTTGAGATTTTATCCTTTTAGTGCTCACTGCTCTCTCTTATTTGGCTTCATCTTCTGAAGGGCGCAAGGAGGAAGAAAGAGGTTAAACCTGCAATGGTTTTCTGTGTTCATTTCTTTGACTGMGCAAGAAGGCTAATCTTTGAGCTGATGTCAATGATGTCAGTTATATGTGGTAGGTAAGAGAAATAGGTGGTAGGAATCTCACATGAAAAGATTATTCCAAGTAAAGATTCACTGCAGCTTCTCTCTTCCATTCCAAGGAACGCATCTGTCTCACGGGGACTGTTATTTATTAGGGCTGTGCTGAAACAGGCCTCTTCTGCTGCTTTGCTTTCTCCTTTGCTTAATTTCATGTGCAAGTTCCTTTATTCCACTTTGAATGATTATGTGCCCCAAGATGCTGGAGTATTCCAACATCATGTCATGCAYGGTGTCATCCATAGAGAAGTAAATGGTGACCTAAAGAGACAAAACTGTAGGAAATGAGTACTTCGGACAAGACCTTCAAGTGTGACTGCTGACTCTGTGGTACTTCAATTCAGGTACTTTGAAAGCATAGACCACCTAATCTCCAAAAATTGTCTTTCTGTGCTGTCTCTAAATTGGTATATAAAATTGGACAGACACTCCGAAAGTCACTATGCTCTCCTGTTTTCTAGCAAAGGCTTTTATCTTAAAAAGAGAGACTAGGTAGTAGGAAAATCTWAAAGGGAGAATATGGCAAAGGCTGAAAAAGTTTATTCATAGGAACTTCCCAAAATTCATCACTGTCTATGCACCAGAATATATGACTGCTGTTTTGCCCTTGAAACAACAGATAGGCTGTTATTAACTAAAGCTTTTATTAATGGGGGAAGGAGGGAATGTAGACACCTTAAGAGCCTCCTGTTCTCATTACTGAAGTAGTATGTCCTTTGTTTTCGTAATCTTTGTCAGAGTAAAAGGTGCAGCTCCTTGATAAGAAGCAATATCTAGTTAAAGATGTACCATCACTTCTGCCTTTCCAGGGAGCTGTTTCAAATGAAGAGGCAGTGTCTATCAGCTTTCCGTGAAGAAAGGTCAGGCCATCAGCCACCTTGCTTGTCTTATGCCAGCCAAATGAATCACGAACAGATTGCTGCTGCCTCACAAGTTCCTCGAACGTTTTGAAGCTTCTGTTGCCAATTAGGAGCCCATATAGGTCCCCCAAACTGCTGATTCCTCTTCACATTGGGCTGTATGCTACAATAGCTATTTTTTCCTCTCTGATGATTCTCTGTCCATATGTCTGATGTGCTTCCTTCTTACACGCACAGAAGAAATACTTTGGGGAACAAAATTATCCTGCAGAATCCTGGGATGTGCTCATGACCAGTGTTTTGATTAAACTGTCTTTCTAAGGAAGCGGACTTCCTTAGCAGTCAGGCTGCTGGACGTATGTCAGATCAACTAAGGCAGCAGTTTGCACAGTCATGTGAAACCGTGAAGCCTATGGGCTCTCGGGCAGTATGCATGTTATGCCAGTTTTGTTTCCAGCCCTACGTGCRTCATACTACCTGCTTTGTGGGTTGGTTCTGGTCGTCCTGGTGAACTGCKAGATGCTCGCCACAAAGACTGCTTATCTGGGAGTCTGGATTAGTCAGTTGTCCTGCGGGAGTGAGACTSTAACATCAAATAATGGTGGTTTATTTTAATATTGAAGCATGCTTTCCAGAATGGTGTGTTTAAGTTCACTGTGAATTAAGAATGGCAGAACACCAAAGATGAAGATGATATTTTGAGGCAAGAAATCAAAACTGACAGCCTCCAAAAATGGATTAAAGGGGTAGGTGACTCGTCACAGTGCCAAGGAGCAATGATAGGCGGCTGTGTTTGCTGATGGAAGTGAGTAATGAGAAGCAGYCAACAGAGGAAGTGATAGAAGGCAATAACTGAGGTGAATAGCAAAGTGTTTCTAATTCACCTCGGCTTTTTTCCATATTAACAAGCCAACAGCCAAAAAAAGCCCACCCATTCCTGAACAGCAATAGCTATGAGACTGTATTTCTAAAGAAACCTTGCAGTGTATTAGAAGCTTTCACTGTATTTTGGAAAGGTTAATTTGCACAGTGTTCCTATGAACTGGAATGAGTTTTACCTCCATGTTATATTTGGGAACTAAGGCACAGAGGGGTGGGACCATGAGGTGATTTSTTTAAGGTCACACAGAGATGACTCTCCCTAGCTTGGGCATGGTCCTTAGTTAATGTGTCTAAATGACTTAGTGCTGATTTCTGCTCTGCCACCTGCCAGGCAGGAGAGCCAGCTCTGACGGTGTGGCACCCCAGCCAGCACAGCTGATGGTCAGCCTCACAAATGCCCGCCCGAGGTGCTTGCTTTCACTACTAGTGATCATGATGGGTTGTTGCTTGCATTATAGCAAAGACCAGGGATTTAAATATTGGTTTAAATTACACTGTGGAAAAATTTTGTATGAACACAGTAAAAGTTGGCTGCTTGTCCTAAAGGTCTCATACATATGATCTGAAAAGAGAASCAACGTCTTCATCCTGCCATTAACTGGCATCTTTGCTTGGATGTGGATTTTCACACTGACTGCGGAGCAGTTAGGATTCACCTATTCAATTAGTAGTGTAACTATATGTGATAGACAGAGCTCCCTTCAAATATAGTGAAGTGAGGTCTGTGTGCCCTGTCAGTGTAATTGCTACATGGGAATAGCACCTGAACTAATTACATCTTCTGAGGAGTTTTCCTAGGGATACCAACAACTAGAGGAATACCAATCAATGCATGGGGTGACAGAGGCATTAATCAGTTGTTGCTGCTTCTATATTGTCTAAGGACTCGTCTGTGTGAGATAAATTATGCACAAAGAGAGGAGACTGTTAGTGTTCTTCATGATATATGAAGTAGAAAAAAAACTCCACAAAGTTTGAAAACTATTTTGTATTTAAGTAATTCCCCTATTAAAAACTAGTAGAACCTAAATAATGCAGAATCTTGTGGCTGTTCTRTTTGAATCAGCTCCTCTTTTGCTTGCATTTGTTTGCTCAACCATAGCACTCAGTGCTAGCCATTGACTGCACAAGTGTAAGTGATGATAAGTGTTTCTTTATGTGCTTAAGCCGTTTATTGAAACTTTCACCTTTTTTCTTTCTTAAAATACTTAAAGAATTAGATGCCCGGTTCCATTTGAAATTCAGTAGATGATGGACATCAATTCCCTTAGGCTTCTTTGAAAATCCCATTTACTCTGTCTTGTGACAATTACCTAATGTCTGTCTTTCAGCTAATAAATAAAGCTAGGCAACAAACAGCCCGTGTCCTTCTTTGACACAAAGGAAATGGCACCTTTCCATGCAACTGTGGGAAAATTGTGCAGGCGGAATGRATAGTAAACAATTAGAAAGGCCAAAATATGGATATCTTTTGATATTGCTTGTCCCACCTTTCCTACATACACGAGAGATGTTCGCATATGCAATGCAATGTTTCCGTGTGAATTTAATAGTAACAGCTGAGGTGTTAATGTCTCTAATACAGTGGTGTGTACAGTGTTTGGCAAAATATTGGTGGATCTGGCTTTACACTTAGGTGTAAGAAATTAAGGTCATAGTTGTAATTTGTCAAATAGTAGGAGGATTTGGTGGCATCTAGGGAAAGCCAGAAAACAGGAAAGAATCATGAAAATACGAAAAGCCTTGAATGATTTGACATTACTTTGGACATTAGGTGGCAACGATATGTGGTCCCTTCCTTCTGCCCCCAAAAGTCTATGCTCCAGTGGAATGCAGATGGTTATTGAAAGTCACAGCAGAGCATAGGCCAGGGCATGTCAAGGAGAGATTATGATTTATGGGAGAACAGCAAATCTTMTTTCACACAAAAATGAGAGATGGGAAAGAGCTGTAAAAAGAACAAGGAGTGTTTTGTATAGGTGCTTAATAGATTCTGCCTTATCTTTGTCAAGAAGGTCAAATGAGGAACATACATCTCCGTCTTCTCACCTTACCATTTTCTCCTTTTCTTCCTGTGTACGCTCTTAAAATGACGGATCCATGTTGGAGAAAAAAAGATACTGAGATATAACTGACTTGGAAATAAGTTTTTAAGAGGGAGATTAAGAAATAAATGGTGTAATTTATGCACTTAGATACCTTAGTTTCTTTTTCTCAGTTGCAGATATAAAAAGTGTATAATATGTTAGCAAAAACCAGTTCCACTCTTAATTCATCTATAATCCCTTCAGATGGGCTCATTTATTTGGAAAAGTAGAGGTTATAAGAGCGTAAGTTTTTTCTCTCTGCATCTACTCATTTTCTCTGTAAGTGGTCACAGCTTGGTAAGAGGAACAGGTACAATTGGAGAGGATCAGTTCAATGGTTTTATGCTGCAGACAACTGACCAAAAAACTTCCCAGTTTTTGATGTTGTCTCTGCCTCTTTCAGTCATGCATTCAGCAGCTTCCCAGTAAAATCTTGTTGGGCAACTTCGTGGGGTTTGTGTTTTCTCAATATTTATATACTAGTAACGTGTAGAGGTCCTAGAAACCATGGACACACAAAAGAGAACTATTTTTCCTCAATTATTTTATTTAAATCATATTGATAATGTTATCAGCTTGATATTTGTGCTTATAACTCATGAATTAGGATGAGATCTAGTCCCATGTGACTTCTCGCAGCTCGGGTCCTGAAGTCCCTCATTCATGCATAAAACAAAGTTAAATTTGATTTTGATATAGAGATAGCAATCTTTTTAACAGGGAAGTAGCGATTGTAGAAAGGGGGAAGTAAGCTTTTCATTCTTCAGTAATTTGTCTAATAAGTTTGGAAAAATTAAAGGAAAAGTGGTCCTGATACACATATTACTTGTGAGCTACGTGTTTAGAAAAAAGTGCTCCAACCTAAATCCTGCTTCTCCTACACTATATCTGTACCTCAGCCCTTCAATCTTTTGTCTTAAGTGCATGGTTTTGTGTGTGCAATAGAGGGTTAATTAATAATCATTGACATAATTGGTGACTGTAGGCTGCAGTGGGCCACCTTATAACTATTTCAGTTTATGTGTTTATAACCACTCTGTGCCTCCTGTCTATAATGTAGTGAACATACCTACGATACTGTGAGATGCTCAAACGTGAGGGGAGGTGAACAATCTAAGGTCTGAGATCGGGAGGTTTGTTTCTGCAGTTTCTCTACGTATTTTTTTTTAATAGGCAAAAGGATTTTTTTTTCTTCATGAAATCRCCTTCCCAACTAGCCATAAGATGGGACTGTCTTTCAAATGGACTCATTCTTTCTCACGAAGGAGCATGTGTGTTTTTAACAAATGTAAGCAAGAGGTCACAGGAGAGGATCGCCAATAACAAGGAGTTTCAGCTATTAGTTTTTCGGGTTCAGACTAATGTCAGAATCACAGACCACCATTAACTTTCACTCTGTAATGGAGCATAATACTAGCCAGGGATGGGATGCTTGGTTAGCATATGTCAGAGTAATTACAGAATTCATATGAAAAGTACAGCTCTTAATTAGCTGTACAGTCTAAAGGAAATGAATGACAAACTATCTGTATAATTCATGACCTGTCTCTGTTAATTTGATGCTGTCATGCATGAAGTTCAACTCCCYTGTTTCCTACCAGTCATTGGAAAAGTATTTATACTGATGCATCTCTGAAAGGACAGAGATATAAAGGAGAGGATGTTGTASACTGTGACAAAGAATGAGATGARCAAAATGTTCATAAACTATTGTGCAATGTCTCCCTTGTTTTAAATCATGCGCAAAAGAGATACTGCTTGCATAAGCAATTGYCCTCAAGRTGTTATCRGAGTCTTGATTAGAATGGAGTTGGTCCTTAAGTCAGTCTTCCTATGGAAGTGCATTCTGGTGTAACAAGTGTTCGCATTAAACACCCAATGCTGCTGAAGGAGACAGATGTCTTTGCAGAAGACTAAGAGCATTGTGCTTCTGAACTAAGGTAAATCACTTTTTAAGCTATCATCTGGCTTTAAAAATACCACAGAATTTTACTGGAATCTTCTTGGTGACGTGAGTGAACGTTGCATCCCGCTCTGAAATAATGAACAATCTAGCTATGTTCATGTTATCCTTTCAAGCAAGATAGAAAAGTAATAATTTTGGGTTGAAGTTACTTTGTTGCTGATGAGATGCTTTTTATACAACTTTGGTAAGTGTAAAAAGGAAAACTTGTCACTTCTTCTGACTGCAGATGAGAAGATTGTGAGAAAGTATTAATGGGAGAAAGCTTTATGAGGAATGTTTTTTTCCCTGTTTTATTTCAAGGCTCCTCAGACTTTTAGACTAGTGCCTTGTGAAACTCCTCCACCTCAGACGTCTCCTGACATAACACCATTTCCATCCTTATCCCGACATGAGCTCCCATATAGATTGACAAACAATTTAAGTTTCTAGGAGTGCTCATTGTTCCATTTTTATAGGGAAAATTTGAAATAAAAAAGCCACATCATTTTTCTGTGAGATAATGAGGTAAAACTTATTATCCTTCTGTTGTACTCACATTTTAGGTAGCAGATTTTTGTTATGGTAACACCACAGAGGCCCTTGAAACCCGCAGGATTGGCTTGGTTTAATGTAGCTCCCCATGATTCTCCTGCAGCCTTTTGCTTCAGGCTTCCTGTTGTGATCTTCCAAAGGCAATGAGAGTAATTGCATCCATCTCTTGGCACATTATGAAGCCCTAGTAAATGCTCTCACTGCTTTGATCTGTCACGTTTCTCCAAGGTGTGCAGCACACATGCGTACGTGGAYGTGGAGGAAGAAGGGCTCGGAAGGGAAGAGATACAGACCGCTGGTGGAAACGTAGCTGCCCCTTCATGCTGCTGTTTCTCTTCCACCACCCCAAGCCCCCTCCAGCCCCATCTCTGCCTTTGAATGCAGTTTGAAATGCAAATACATTTATGTTACCCTTTGATCTAATTTCGTCTCAGTAATTTGTCATCATGTTATAAACCACTCAGAGTGAATAAACCAGTAATTAGACATTATGACTGGAGTTAGGTATAATTAGCTATTTAAAGGAGAGCTAATAATGCTGTTAATGGAATTTCTCATTTTGGGGAGGGAAGGGGGATAGTGTTAAAACGTGTCTATAAGAAACTCCAGTTAATGCATAGAATTAGCACTCTACTAATTTTATGTGTTCTGTTCTGTGTTTTACTGACAGATTAGCTCTAACTTTAGTTTATGGGAAACTGTTTCTTGTTAAGTTAATGATAATATAATTTTTCTGAGCTATGCTTCTCACACTACAACAACTGCTTGCTTCTAGAGTGGATTTTTTTGACTGATCATTTTATGTTGGTTAGGAAAATGTATGATTATGTAGCCTGGGTCCCATGGGAGGAGACATTTGTATATTATATATGAAACCTGCCTTAGAGAATGTTTTTACATCGTGTATCTTGAGCCAGCCTGGAACATACTGAACAAACAGAGGGCAACCAACTTAGCTGAAAACCCATTCTGCATAATATGACTCTCTCTGGCTGTCTTCCTCACTCTCCTTGAAGCAAATTAACTGAAAGTGTTGCCTAGTGATGGGTACTGCTTCTTCTAGCTGTACCTGAAAAAGCCTGGACTATTACTGGGTTTTCATTTTCTGTTTTGCTTCCCACTATGCTCCTAAATTTCATTTGGCAGTAAGTGATCCTCCCTATYTTAAAAATTCTGTCTATAGTTTATTCCATTTATGTATCAAATGGCTGTGAGTAGATATATTTAACTCCCAAAGTGCCATAATTTAATTCAGKAAAAGATTAGCCTTTGATGGTCACTTTTTCCATGTATGAATGTTAACAAAAAATACCCCCCTCCCGCCTTCGAAATCATTATAGAAGAAGTTATTTCTGTTTTGTTTTGAAATGCTTTCAGTAACTATTTGAAAAGGTCATGGAAGCTCTTAGTCAAAATGCTGAAAACATGTTTAGGATCTGATGCATGTGGAGGTGAGAAGGTTAGACAAAAACTTCAGTTAAAAAAGGGTGTGGAGAATGAGGTATAGAATCATAGGATAATTCAGGTTAGGAGGGACCTCAGGAGGTCTCTACTCCAACCTCCTGCTCAAAGCATTGTCAGCTGTGAGGTCAGACCGGGTTACTCAGGGTTTTATGTAGTCTGGTCTTAAAAACCTCCAAGGATGGAGACCACACGTCCTCTCTGAGCAACTTGTTCTATTGCTTGAATGTCCTGGTCACGCAAAAGCTTTTCTTTCTGTCCTGTTTGAACCTGTCTTGTTTCAATTTGTGTCCATTATTTCTTGTCCTCCTACCATGCAATACCATGAAGAGCCTGGCTCCATCTTCTTGGTGACCTCCTTCTAGGTATTGGATGATTGATGTTGGGTCCCTTCAAGCACAAGATGCTAGTGGCCAGGACTGTGGTTACTACTTATGCTGGCTCYTCCAAACAAGAAAARGATTTTAAAAAAAGAAGAAAAAAAWGGAAGACCTTTCTTAAGAGAAGGTTAAGAGAGAAATGTGCCCACACAGGCTCATGACTCYTCTTGAGTAGTGTCCAAAGATTTATGAAATTCTCTAAGTTTTGTGCAAAATAATAGCTTAAAAATAGCAGCACTGGAGGAAAGGAAAATGCTGGTAACAAGCTTGGAAAGATCAATTTTCTGTGAGAGTGTTTCCTATGATAAAGAGCTAACAAGCTTCCTAAGGGCTTGGTGATAGAAACAAATGATTCAGCTATAGGATCTTAGGGGCTGGGACCATATTTTATTTGGTTTAATGGGAGTGAGGGCTTGAACTACTGTGATACAAATTATAGTATTAGCAAAATTATTACTTCTTAAAGTAAATTCTACTGGGAGTTTGACAAGGACAGTGTGAATAACTCCCTGAAAATAAAGCAAGGATCAGTTCAAGCTACAAATCTTCATTGACATGGTTTTTGTTTTTTTGACATGCAATCTCTGCCATTAGTCTTCTCAAGTTCTTTCAAATCCAGTTTGCAATATCCAGTTGCGGGCCTCATTGCAGGCTTGCACATCCAGCTTCTTGAGTATAGACATGCAGGCAAAGGGGAAGAAAACCGGAATTTCCTTCAACCAAAACTGAAGGGGTATGTTTGCGCAATTCTCTGTTGGGAAGATTGTGATTTTGCTTGACTGGCAAGTTCTCTGTCTCTCCCTTTTAGTGCCTGCTGTGGACAGAGGAATCTCTGCTGACCACAACATTGAATAAAAAGTGGGAGACTGAATGGGAGGGCAAAGTCCATCCTATCCCGTGGGCACCAAGTGTGCACAGATGTTCCAGACTGTTGTGGTCTAAATGGAGTACAGCAGGGTTTCTGTATGGTGAGTTGTCCACCTTCCATTGACCTCTGGGACAGTTTTGAGGACTCCRTGTGGGTGTGCAAGTGGGAACACAGCTAGCTGGGGAGCATAAGGCAGACGTCAGTTTATCAGAAAGATTATTACCACACGTTGCAATATCAATCACCAGCTCTTGTCCTGTTTTTACTGTCAATTTTATGTCAAAATAACGTAAAGCGCCCCAAGGAGAGAGAAGGAGATTTTGGACAACTGCATGTGCATGAGAACTTCTCACATCCACCCTCAGCCTGACACAGGCAGCTGTGCACACCTCGGACATTCGATTCACTTTGACTGCGGACCCTGGAATGAAAGTCAGTGTAGCCATTTTCATGTCTCTGGAGGTTTTTTCTGCATTCAGCTGCTTCTGATCTTTCAAAAAAACTGTGTCAATAGTAGAGTGGTAGAAGGGATGTTACGCTGCTCATCATGGAAACAAATGCTAATTACTTCTACATGAAATACAAGGACATCGTGAGTGTATTTAAAATCAATCACCAAAGGCAAGKATGTGTTTTCAAGATTAGGGTCAGCTGGATTGGTTGTAGAAGGTTGAGAGGTTTTTTTTCTTCCAGAAAAGACCACTGGGCTTTTAATTTGGGATAACTGGGGAATAATTTTTTTTCTTTCCATTACATTAATGATTTATTCCACATAGCTTCCCATTTAGTTTCACAGTGAAGAAAGCTCTCTTGTGGCTCTCGGTAGTCTAGTCCCAGAAGAAAAGAAAAAAGGGTGGCTTGTTTCTGTCCCATGTTAAAGATGATATGTGCTTGTTACAGGTATTGTTTAGCCTGTGAAGTCTTACCTGTAATCCAGCTACTTCAGGCTCCATCAGCGTCTGTTGTTTTTTCCCGGAGCCCATAGGGAAGGAGGTTTCTCTCTTTCTTATCTGCTGTGCTCTGAAAACAACAGCTGTTCTGTCTTTGTGGGTCTTCTTTTTCTCTGCTAATTCTTCCTTGAGGATTCATGGATGGAGAGGTACACCATAAAACAGCTAGCAAAAGGCAGGAGAGATGAATTTGTCCTTAAGCTTCTTCAAGAGAATCCCTGCTCCTTATCTGGGGTATTTGAATGACAGCTATTGCTAGTCAGAAGTCTCTGGCATAAAAGAGAGTTGACCAAAATCACAGTAGATGACTCTCAAGTGGGAGCTGACAAGACTTGGCTGCTAGGAAATTACTGCAGCGTCAGATTCACCAGCTCGTTGAAGCTAGGTTTTTGGGCAGGAATTCTGAAGATATCACAGAGGGACACAGGTTTTTTAAGATTAAAGAGATGACACACAACACAAATGTGGCATTAAAACTAAATTCAATTTTTAATGAACACATGAGGACAATAGATGGCAGGACAGGAAGTTGAGCCAATTTTTGTAAAAAAGCGTAGATTTGGGAGTATTTTAGAACAAAGCAAAGATAGCTGGGTCCTGTGCAAAAGATATTAAATAACTTAATCATACATAGAGATGGGATTTAGTTTCAAGTGAAAGGTACATCAAACCTAAACTCATAATCACTTTAAAACATAAACACTGAACATTAACCAGAAAGTGACTGAGCCTCTTCTATTCATGTTTTAAAAAAATCAATTTAAATACCATCTGTCTGATTTTGTGGAGCAGCGAAGAGGAACCAGTACAAAAACACCAGTCAGTGCTTTGTACACCTTCCARACAGCCTGTAGCTCCAGATAATAGATAATGCCCCTTTCACCTCCGTATAAGGTGGCACGTTTTTCCAGGAGAGCTGCCCAACAGCCCTTTTGTCCTCTGTCCGGGGTGACATTGTGGTGAAGCTTGGCACAGACCTGCAGCCCYCCTCCTCTACCGTGGAGGCGACAGTGAAGCTCGGTGGTTGGCCCACCCTGTTGGGGAGGGCAGGTGGCACCGTCCCGACGGGGGACACGGGGCGGCCCCGGCCACGCGTTTGGCCCGGGGCTGCAGGCTGCAGCCGTCTCGGTGAGTGAATTCCTCAGGCGGGTGCTCGCTGCAGGAGTGAGTTAKTGACAGTGGGGGTGGCTGGGGAAGGCAGCGACCTCATGCCCTCCTCTTCAGCTATTCTGTGATTTCCCTTTAGTGCTTCCCTGGCTGGTGTTTCACTAGCAGAACGAATTGCTGCTTCTACCATCTCCGTTGTCTTGGGGAGAGCAGCAGCTGGATAATAAGCAGTGATGCACTTGAGGGCAAGCCCAATACTTGCTCTTCAGGTATCCCAAATAATGGAGTCTCTACAAATTCTTGAGGGGAATAGACACGGTGAAGGTGGTAGAGGTGTTCCATTTTATTCACCCTAGCTTTGCATACATTAACTTGTCCATATTGCTTTGTGCTTCATAGTAAATAATTATTTGTTCTCTTTGATGTTTACTTTTAATTAGATAAAGCCTTTTACCCCCATCAACATTACTTTATTGCTCATAAATAAATTTCCTTAAGTCCCTGGTAATTTTTTTTTTTCTTTTTCCTGAACTGCTTACAGTCTTTCAGCACCTCTGTGGTAATGAACAATAATGATGATAATGATGATAATGAAACTGAGTGCTTACAGCAGGTTGGACAGAGAGAAAAGTGATGTGATTGAAACCCCACTCTGTAGCCCTAAAATATTTCAATATCTTCTGTTGTTGTGTAACTGAACGTTGTATCTGATTTGCTGTCTTTTTATGCTCTTGCACTTCTTTCACTGGTACAGCTTTCCCTGCATCTCTTCCACTGAGTTTTACATTTGACGTGGTTTCCCTGGACAATGAACTGTGGTTTTTTTAAGTTTACTTAACCTTCCTGTGTTTCCAACCATATCAACCATGTTTCTTTAGTGTACTCTTGCCATTGGCTTTTATTTCAGTTTCCATGTTAGGATAGTCTGCCAACTSGTAAAACAATTTATAGGTGGTACTTTTTTCTACTGCAATAACACTTTTCATACACCATGCTGAGGCATTTTGTTCCCTGGGGCATGGTGCTGCCACCAATCTTGCCAAGGTTCCCTGCTGAATCCATCCAAGGTGAGGCTGGAAAGATGAAATCCTTCTCCCTACGAGTTGCTCAAACTATCTATGTCTACAATTTTCTCATAGTAAGATCAACAGCAATGCCAACAGACTAAATATGAATCTCTGCAAAGCTTTAACACCTCTTTCATCTCCCATGTTTTCCAATTTTTGTCTCCTTGCCTCTATGCTACCCTTTCCTTCAGCCTCAGCTTCTTTTGCTGTCGTTTCATCAGGCTGGGAAAGAGAGAAACAGTTGTTAAAACTGGAATGGTGTAGTTAAACATGTTTCGAGACGTCACACTGTAACTGCAACAGCYATTCAAGCTTTTCTTTCTAATTAGCATAAGTAATTAACAGCTACCCAGGAGCAAGTTTCAGATTAATTAATTCCCACCACAGTTGTCATCCAAAATATTCCTTTGACCAAATGTTCAAGGTAACTCATTATAGTTTGAAAGTAAGGTAGGAAAGTGTTATTAGCTACAGTACAAATAGCAATAAGGTTAGTAACTTTGCTAAACTTTCTTCTGCCGTTTTCATGTGCTTTTTGGTGTGGTCCAGGAAAAGGAGAAAAATTAAAACTTTCGCACTATATAAGGCTGTATTAGTTTCTATTTCTTACATTATCCCGCTGAATAATTCAAAATGGTATAGTCATGTCTTCATTAAAATCTTAATATAGGAAGGAAGAATAACTGAGTTCCCTTACTTTGGCCATTCAAATGGACAAACCCTAGGTTATTAGCCATCTATTAAATTATTTACACAAATGTGGACAGTGAAGAAATGAAAGTAGACCTAGGAGGTCTTTGCCGTTGACCTCATTGGGACACCRCTGATTTTATCAGAAGCATGATTTATTCTGCAGTCCATACCGTGTCATGTAGAGTAGTGATATGCTGCATCGACAGTGCTAGCTAATATTTGCTGCACTGAAAGAAGTTTAGTGATAAAGCACTAAATTTACTRTTCCCAAATAGAGCTGTTATTCAATTCAATCTCTCCCCAGAACATGAGCCCAGGTTCTTTTCCTACCTTGCAATACAAGGATTTTCTGTGTATTTTATTCCAAGAGTACCTGTTTTTCTTTTTTGAATCTTGGAACATAAATTAACTGCAGATTATCTTAAACAAGAGGCCTGCGTAGTGATACTAGCTATTGAATATTTGCAGGAATAACTAGATCAACATGGCAGTCTTCAAACTTACCAAGTCTTTAAAACTGCACTGGCGATAAATACTTGAAAACTTTTTTCCCAATGTTTTTGTTTTAGGTGTTCAACATTCACCCTGTCTATCAAACAAGATAGATGAGTACAGTTCCAAATCCTCTGTGAGGATTACATCACCGCAAATGATGAGGCTTTGGGGAGACTGTGTCTGCCCTTATCCCTTAAAATCTGTCTTGGGAGGATTTTTGTAATCTCTCTGAAATCCTGGATTTCCAGAACTCTTCACAGAATTCCGTAAAACCTCTCCTTGTCAAGAGCTGTGCAGGGAGGCAGTCACATTGCTCCATTGCAATCTGGCTTGATGCTGTTAATAGTTTCTCTACAATTCCTTACAYCATCATGCATTTTTTAGAAGTCTTTTTAAAGAAAGAGTGATCACATGAAGTAAATACATAGAAAATCTACTTTGAAGAGTCTGGGGTCTAGTTTTCAGGTTATGCTTTTATTTGGAGGTGGCACTAGACATTTTGTTTGTTTAAGAATACAAGAAGAAAAAAAGGTTGTAGGCAGAGGTAAAATATTTTAATAGATCACGTGATGAAGTGCAAAAAATGAGTCTTATGTACCCAGGAACTTGTCTGGAGAAGGGATAAGAAGTTAAGAAGAACTTGTGTAACTAGATGCTTTTCTAATTTGTCCAACCAAATCAGCTGGTCTAATATAGTTACTTGCAAACTCTGCCTTTTGTTTAATGGAGAATTTAATAGCTTATATTCAGCTGAATATCTGCAGTTCCTTTGGGATGATCAAGGCTTTATGTAAAAATCTAATTATTATGTTAATCACTATTCAAATGACAAGGAGTAAACTACAGAGCTCCAATTGCAAGGTAACAATAGGAAGATATCAATCGTTAGAGTTGGTTCTGAAATACATGAATTTTCATGGTTTGTTGAAAGCAAACCATCTCTCTGGAGGGAAAAAAATTGCCTTGAAAATCAATGAAGTCATTGCAGTTGTAATTTAGTGTTTTGATAAAACTGAAAATTAGCCAGTTAAAATTCTTGTCAATAATGAATAAGAAACGTGAATGATTGCATGTGCGGTTTTCTGCGTGACTGTTTATATATATATATATATGTATATATGTAATTTTCTTTTGCTCTAGTCACAGAAAAATAGGAAACATTATTAGCAATGGAAAAGACAGCTCAGAATCAAAAGATGATTAAAAATGTTTCTTTTCTTGATAGTGCCATTGTGTTAGGGTAGGAATTGAAGAGAAAGCGCCTTCAGAGACTGCATCGTCATGACACTGCGGCAGACAGGCAGTAACAAGTCTAAAAATAACAACGTATGGGCGAAGTCRAGGAACGCGAAGCTGTGTCTCTGCAAGACGTTGAGCAGCTCCTGAGTGTTTGGTACCTGGCAGGGCTGAACTCCTGAACACTGACACCAGGGTTCTGTTCCTCCACCTCACTTTGGTTTTATCTTCGTCTTTCACAAGCATTGAAGATTAAGCAGAGAAACAAGCTGAGCTGAACAGGAAAGTTTGAAATGTGTAAAGTTATATAGCAAATTGAAAGTGAAGGGGTCACTGTGATCTTGCTGAAAGGATTTACCTGCAAACATGAGGCATAGAGAGAATAGCCCAAAGCTTAGAGCACAAGAATACAACTTGGGAGAAAGAGTCTCAAGTCTCCAGATTTCTCACAACTTTAGAATAGCAACCGGGTTTCATGGGGATCAGTCCCATATTTCTAACACTGACGTGGAAAAAAAACTCTTTTCACCTTCTTCTATGGAAGAATAAACACTTTCCAAACCTGTGAGATGTGCTGAGACTATGTTGTGGCAAGCTGCATGGTGTAATTCAGTCTAAGCATTTAGGAAGCTGGTCAGATTTGGTATCTAAATCACAGCCATGTCTTCCAGTTTCCATAGTGAGTGACTGAGATGAATAATTTTTCGATGACATTCATTCATAGGAACAATAATTCARGTGCCTTTTGCTTGTCTAGAACTGCTTGCCATAGTGCAGCTGCTGCTGTCTRGGTGCAGAATTCGCCATTGTGTGTGTGAAGAGGTACCAGATACCACATTTCCACTGTGGCAGCTCCTTCTCTGAGGGAGGACACGGCCAGTGGCTTTTCTTGTGGCAGGATAGGAAAGGAGTCTGTTAGAAGTGCACATTTACAAGTAACATCACACTGAGTGTGCAGGGTATAGCTCACATCAGTCATTAAGTGGGCTGTCTTAAAGAGGAGCCTCGTTACATCTGCTCTGCATAGGAACCCTGTGTCTTAGCAAGGTGRTTGTGGATGGTTACCTGAAAATGTTTCTTGGTCCCCATTAGGGAGAAGAGGCAGATTCTGTGTGTCAAATGAGACTGATTCCTCCTCCACTCCTCCAAATCATTCTGCAAATACTTCCTCCTTGAGGTTAGAACTCAGCTACCTGCTCAATAATATGTTACAGGACATTTGTTTCTGGGGCTGCTGTTTTTCTGATGATAGACAGAATCTTGTTTTATGTCAGCATATACACTGAAAATCCCATGCACTTTACACAGAAAGGGGGCTGTTTCCTGTGTTCTGGCTCAATTCCATTCCACAGAGTTATTTCATTTCATGTAATTTCAATTAATGCTTGTGGGCATGTGTTGACATAAATTGAGGAATGATTGAAAAGACTGCAAGTGTTCTAGAAAGCAGAGAAATATTTGGGGATATTGGTAGACACTGTGTTTGCACCATATTATACACCTTTGTCCAAAAGCAGAGTCAGGAGACTTTAAGCCGAACTGAAGATGACAAATTCAAAACCCAATGAAGAAAATGCTCTTAATACACAGCATTTAATGCTCTTAATACACAATACAAATAACTCCTGCTTCTTGGAAGAAGTGCAGAATTAGGTAACCTAAGGACTTACCATTACATAAAAGAGGAAGCAAAAGTATACCTGTGTAAAAACTCCCTCTTCAATTTGCCTCAGAGAAGTAGTAAAGCCCAGACTTCTAACTCATGGAATCCTTGATTTAGTAGACTGCTTGAGCATCCACCAGTGTTTTAGGCTCTAAGTAATTCCATTGACTCCATTAACATTCTACGCTCACTTAAAGTAAAGCACATGTGAAGGGGTTTATTAGATGTTAGCCTAAGAAAACTGTTAATTATATGGCATAAGGAAGACTTTTTCCATGAGAGCTCTTTTGGAATTTGTTCTGGTGTATTGCTTTCTCTTGTTCTGCTCATTAGGGATGAAGGGAGACCTGAATGCTTTTGTGGAGCTTGTTAGCCTTATTAGACTATGTCTAACATAAATGTCAAACAACTGAAAACTACAGTAAATGCCTTTCACTGGATTCATGACAAGCTCTGCCTGACAAAGACAGTATTAGTCCTGGTGCAGGTAATGTTGGTTCAAGTAAAAACTTAAATCAAATTATTTAGTATGAGGCTAAAARTATTTAGCATCACATTCAGGTTTAGAAGTGAGAATGGGGCTTTGGTATCTTTGCAGAGAGGATGCACTTTATTTAAAATGCAAATTAGATCAATCCCAAAGTGCATGTTCATTTGTTTTTAAATCTCTGTATGTTGCTGCTAGGCTTGCTTTCTTTGCTGAACTTCAGAAAGAAAGCTGTGGTCCTCAGCCTAACTTTGTACTGGGGAGAGTTCCTCTTCTCCATAACCCCCTGCTCCCATTATAGGAAAACTTCCACTGCAACCCAAGATGCTGATACTTCAGTGGGGTGGGTAAAGGTAACTTGGATCTAAAAGAACTTTTAGCACCTGCAGCTCTTCTTCATTGCTGGTGTCTATTTTCTATACATGTGTATGATTGATACACCTTTGCATGGAGAAGGCAAATTTCATTGTCTTGTGTATTAGAGCAGAAGTATTTACTACTCACAGGTCTTCATCTGTTGGCACTGGTATAATGAGAATCACTGCAACTTCTCCCTTTCTTAGTCCTACCCCTCACGCTGAAAAGGGGAGGGCAACCACAAAAGAAAGAGGTTTTTTTTAGGGCAGGTGGGAAAATTCTGTGCTTGACTTCAGTGCTTAGCATTTAAGTCTCTCGTGTTTTGGACAAATACGCATAACGACACAAGAGGCCAGGCAGAGGACTCAGAACTGAACATTCTCAGCCAGCACAAGCTTTACAGAATGTGGTTTATATTGGTAATTTCTGTGGGTGAATTTCTTGAGACTTGTGCAGTCTCTTGTGTGCTCGGGGCCACGTCTTCATTCTACCTATAACATCAAGAAAGTAGGGTACTGATCAGCGTTGGTGTAGAAAAATAACTAACCCTTAGCATGTATAGTGCATACCTTTTTTCACCTTTACAAAGCTGTACAGTAAAGTATCATAAATGGCCAGTGTCTACAACACATAAAAAAGATCACTGAGGAGGAATATACTGTCCTATTACCTTTCTCTTATGCCAGTCATTACAAAATCAGTCACGTGTTACAACAGAGTCACAGCACAATCTATCAACTTCATTGTGTGTCAGTGATAAATTTAATGTACTCTGTACAAGAAATCCCATTATCACAATTTTATATGTAATATATAAATATATGGATTCTATTAAAACCAAAAGAAACAGTAGCACTGATTGAACTCCTTTAAAAARAACTTACCTTAAAAAGTAACATGGTGTGATCCCTAGTAAATTCTTCCAGCTTAATTTTCCTTTGCAGTGTTCATTTTTATAACGTGAGCTTTAGTCTATTAAGCTGTCAGATAAAAAGGGAGCTAACGGCCTGGCCACATTTTCATCTAACAAAGGATACATTTAGCTAGCTCAATTACTAGGGGAAGCTTTAGATAGAAATACAAAAAGAAGGACGACAGAGCAATTTATTTTTGCAATAAAACCGTTAATTCTTGCACCCTCCCCTCCTTACAATATTCTGATGCTTAACACTACATTAATGAGGCACTTTTAATATAATTATGGCTGCTTTTGTTCCAGCTTTTCCTGATTTTTAGATGTGGCCTTAGAATTAACTGTCCTTGGCCAGAGTTAAACGTTTCCCTTAATTTGAGCTGAAACTGTCAGCTTTTTACAATTTCCTGCAACATCTTTTGCTGGTTTTTACCATTTGGATTTAGGGAGAAGAAAGAGAAAACATCATTTCATGATGCTCCTCTCCTCAGATAATTTAGCCAACCTAATATTTGTAGCATCATCGCTGGGATTTGCACAGTCCAAAGCTCAACATATGGCCACCTAACTGGKTTTCTTTGCAATCTTTAGGTGCAATATAATTTATTAGCTTTTACAGCAGGCTGAAGAATACAGGATCTAACTCCTAATACAAGTAATTCATTAGCAACAGGCTGTGTTGATCCTGAAACCAAATATAGCAATTACCCAAAAGGTCTTTAAACTGCCTCTTAAACAATTATTTGAAGGAGTGGGTTATTTGCACAGCCTGTAACAAGCTGTGGAGCATTTAATCTTTTAGTTGCTGTTCTGCTCCTCAGTTAGGGTTGTGCTGACTCTTATTTGTTTGTGTCCTATGACTAAGTGGGTTGGTGCCGCACACAGCCAGCTAGTTTGCAGCCTCAGAAGGATGGAGGAATAAATGGACCATAGCAGCTGAATTCCCTTTTAATTTTTAGCATGCTGCCTTCTACTCAGTGCAGGGAATGCGGTGCTTTGTAATTCAGCTCACCACCTTTACTGTGGTGTTTTCTTCATCTTTATGCATGTTGCTAGCTGTAGCCGTCTTTGATATGGTTATGAAATGGCAGTATGAATTGCATCTCTCTCTGGATGTATGAAATTTATACCATTATCCCCTTACGCATATTAAGAGAAAACTAGTCTTTTGCTTTGGACGTAAGGTGATCTTTCAAACATAAATGAGGAAATTCGTCCTCACAGTCCAATTCACCTATGAACTTTATGAAATGGTCATCATCACCACACTTACAGCCCCAGCAGTTTCAGGTACGTTGAATGGGTGGTTGATCTTTCTCTTACGCATGCAAGAGAAATTCTAATGGTTTTGTTCTATATTGTGGACACAAACCCAGAAACTGGCTATGTTCCCCCTGMTTCCCTTAATGTATACATGAAGCAACAACATGAATGTGTTGCGGGACAGGACATTTGTTCTCTGCTGCCCCTTCCCTAGTGAGCAATTTGGCTTTACACCCCTGGACATGGCTCTTCCAGAAGCAGGCATTAGTTTTTTGTCTTCTGAGGTTTGGCTCGAGAAAGAGGACTGGTTAGAGACACAAACATCCCACTGGAAATAAGGCTTACTGCTCTTTTTCATAAAGGTGTGAGAAAAATTCCTTCAGCACTCCTGGAAAAATTCAGGGTATTTGCTTCCTCAGGAGGAGTATTTTAAAGCTGTTTCTGTTCTGGTGAACTTTCATGCAGTGATTGGTAAAACCAAGTTGTGCAGCCCAGGGGTAGGATAGAGGTAATTTGATAAAATATGGAGTAAAGTGTGGTGGGAGAGCACTGATAGGAAGCTAGAGGTTGTGCCCTGAAAAAAAGAAAAATGCTAAAATAATAAAAAGTAAATATTTGGTTTGTCTTGGTGGAATAAATGGCTTGTTCAGATAATCCATTTGGGATCTGAAGGGATTCCTTTGGTTGAAAAAACTGGTAAGAGAGTTATTAGAATTCCCCAGGTAGAAATATATGAGGTGGATTGAGGCTGTGTGGATGGAAAGATGAAGGGTCCATCTGAGCTGCCTAGGCAGAATGCAAAAGCAAATTTTTAAAATTAAACTGAGGCAGGAGGAAGCAATTGCTCTTACGGAAGCATGGAGAGGTTCCCTGGTGTGCTGGTTTGGGCTGGGGTAGAGTTGATTTTCTCCATAGTAGCTAGTATGGGGCTATGTTTYGGATTTGTGCTGGAAACAGTGTTGGTAACMCAGGGATGTTTCCGTTCCTGCTGAGCAGTGCTTACACAGAGCCAAGGCCTTTTCTGCTCCTCACCCCACCCCACCAGCGAGYRGGCTGGGGGGGCACAAGGAGTTGGGAGGGGACACGKCTGGGACAGCTGACCCCAACTGACCAATGGGGTATTCCATACCATATGACATCATGCTCAGCATATAAAGCTGGGGGAAGAAGAAGGAAGGGGGAGAYATTCGGAGTGATGGTGTTTGTCTTCCCAAGTCACCGTTACCCGTGATGGAGCCCTGCTGTCCTGGAGGTGGCTGAACACCTGCCTGCCCATGGGAAGTGGTGAAGGAATTCCTTGTTTTGCTTTGCTTGCACGTGCGKTTTTTTGCTTTAYCTRYTAAACTGTCTTTATCTCAACCCACGAGTTTTACCTTTTTTCCGATTCTCTCCTCCGTCCCACCATGGGGGAGTGAGAGAAGGGCTGTGTGGTGTTTAGCTGCCGGCTGGGGTTAAACCACGACACCTGGGMRCAAAGGTTTATCGGTTTCACAATCAGCATTGATGTGCTGCACTTGCGCACGGCATCGCTCCTCTGAAAACTCCACAGCTGTGTATTGTGACAAAGACACCGGGGAGGTGATTTTGTGTTGGACAAAATGGGGTTTTCATTACCAAGGCTGGCAAGAGAGGATAATGGAGACTTTCCTTACTTTCCTATCATCAACCCTTGGAGACTGCCCAGGTCTTGAAAAAAATCACAAGGATCGCTTCTTTTCCTTCAATGCCKAAGGCCGTGCGCTCTGGTTCCTCTGGGGTAGAGATTAATATTTAATGACAAATCACTTTGAAACTGAAGAAAAAAATTAATAGTCATGTTTGGCCTGCTATGTTCAGGGTTTAGTAGAGTGTAATCCTTTATAAGAAGAAATCTTTACCAGATATTTAAATCTGGCATTGTCCAATGAATCATTCAATGATGAAATATTCTGGAACCATTATAATTTTTAAAAATTAATCACGCATTAGACTTTTTGCACCACTCAATTTAGCAAAGAAGGGTACTATTTAAATATTACAGGCTTCATTAACTGAAACTAAATTATTGTTCAAAATCAAGTGCATCAATCTCATCCTGAGAGATGTGTGACCTGTATTTATTTCTGCTACTGGAATATTATAAAGGAAATTGTACTGTCATTGTTAATTTTGGTCTTGTTATCAGGAAAACTTGTGATGCTCACTATTCACTGCTTTGAGGTATAGGAGGGGTTAAGAGCTGTGTTAGCACTGAGGGAGAGATTTCCTGAGTATTCCCATTTTATTTGTATTTTCTTGGACATTTTTTATAAATATGCAACAACCCCCAAGAAACTCAGTTCTGCACAGTACCTAAAAGATAGTCTAGATCCAGAAACAGGAGTAAACATCCGTACTCACCTGGCTTAATCCTTCATGGCGTGTGATCATTTTTATGGATGAGGTGAGAATCTGATTGATATAATAAGCCTTTTAAATCTATATACTCTTTGACTGTAAGATTTCCAACAAGAATAAATTTAGGCTAGTATTCTTTCTTTTTTGCTTTTGTAGATTGTCTGTCTTTATGCCACTTTTCAGTAACTTAACTATAATGTGACAGAATTATACACTGCTGTATATAGTTGAAAATGTTATATAAAAAATGTTAATTTTCTCTTACAGAAAAACAATGATTAGATTCTGTTTTAAATGAGGTTATATGAGTGCAATTGGTGACAGTTACCTCTTCAGATATGTCTATATTGTTATAAGATCAATAACTCATTGATTGAAGTGATAAGAGAACTACTATTAGATTTCATGAAGGCGTTAATTAGCAAACTACCAGTAGGGCTTACTGAATCACTAGGGTATTATTGCTTAATTATATGCCTAACTAAGCATACCCTCTGCTGTAATTAGTGGAAAATGAGTTAAAAATATACAGGATATGGCCTACTTCTGTAGCCAGTCACAGCTTAACTAATTTTCTTTAATTTCCAGATATTATATCAACATTATAAAATATTCAACCCATGTATTTCATAGATCTGCTACCATTAGTGTCAAATTTGTTGATGCAGCTTACCTGGTCTAGAAGTAAGTTTAGAAATTAATATTAATATATTGTTTATGAAGACTGCCAGTTGAAAAAGTACTTTAATCGTAAATAAGGCATATTAATTTCAAGTGTCTGTGCTCAAATATGATTAAATGCCAATGGGAAATATATTCAAGAAGACCAGAGGTACACTTCAGAACCCCTTTTTAGTATGACAGTGTGATTCTTCAACTCTTCCTATAGTAGGCAACATCCACTGAGGATCCAAAAGCCTCCCTCTCACAAGAGTTGAGTTTGGCTTTAAATGATGCCTGTGAGTTGAAAAATGTGTTGAATAGATTCGTACTTGTGAACAGGTTTGGTGGTGATTAGCTGGTAACTTCGAGCAGTATCTAACACTCTGTCAGCCTCAGCACATGCTTGGTGTGAAGGAGGCTCAAATCTGAATTTTGCCCACCTTGCTTGTGTTGATTATGGTTTGGTTTTTGTTGTGGTTTTGTTTGATTTGGTTTGTTTTGCATCTGTTTACAAACAGTAGGAGTTTCAGGTGATCATAGTTCTGAAATTCAAGCTCTGTTCCTGGTTGTACCTCCATTTACTAACCCAGAGGACGCTTAGGAGGTTCATGCAATATTCTAGGTAACTGGCTACTGGCTAGGAAATGTAAAGTACAATCAGTGAAGGAGAAAAATTTACGGGAAAAAGAGTTCATCTGAGGCTGTAAAACCAAAGATACCACCTCTGACCTGGGGAATGCCCGAGCTGCAGATGACTGAAGGCTGAGATAAGCATTGCGAGGTRTGTGCCTTGTTCTCGTAGCCTTCCTTAGGCATTCGCTGCCGGAGGCAGAATCCTAGGCTGAGTGGGCCTTTGATCTGGTCCAGACGTCAGGGTGTAATTAATGCTTGTCAGAGCCTGCAGCAGTCTGTAATCCACTGCATTGCTGTTGCTGGAGGTGGGCTAATGGGTGGTCTCTTGCTCTAGTCTCAAATAATGTAAATTAGTGTCTCCACTGAAATCGTACTTAAGCACTGATGTTAAAGGAGCTTCCTTCACCAACACCAGCTGATAGTTTGGCCCATAAATATGAGAGTGTACCAGAAGGACACTTTTTTTCATAAAAGATTTTTGTATGGGTGTATGAAGGCTGTCAGCTATAAAATTAGAGTGGATCATATAGATATAAACCTACTTTGAATAAATTGTCTTTACTGAAATGAACATTTTAAGTATTCCTGTGCTTCAGCTATTTTCATTTTAAATATTTTGRTTATCATTTTAGAGTTTTGTCTTGTGTGAATGTGTAGCAACTCATTTTCAGTGTGAAGTCTTCTACCCCTTTAAAAGATATATCCTACAGCAGGTTTGATATAAAGTTTAACTTCTATGCAGACAAAAATCGCTTTTAAAATTGCACATCCCAAACTGAAGGGTGCAATGAAGCTATTTACATGGAAAGCCCTGGCAATTAAGACAAAAAAATCTTGACAGCATGGAATTAAGCATGACAATAAGAAACCAAATAAAATCTGTAAGTATCAGGACAGAGGGAGAGTGAGAAACATGCTAGAAATTTGTACAGCGGGAATTGATGTAGTCAGCTTGAGTGAGAGATATAAAACCAATGATGTGTGGATACCCCTGCCTGAACAGCGCATAATTCCTGCAGAAGGGAAAAAGGTTTTACGGAGTCATGGTAAGCCCTCCGCTGATCAGAGTAATAAAATCAGTTCTTCTCAGGTGATCCCACTGGGCATCTTCTAGTGCATATTGTCAGGACAGGCCACTGAAATGGCTCACTTGTGAATGCTTTATTGGCGCTCTCATTCTCCACCTCCATGTATATTCAGGGCTTTCTTCCCACTTACTCCCTATAGGGGACTGCAGCAGATACATAACCYGGTGTTGGACCAGCGCTGGGAAATTGTGAAGCCATCTCACCATAAAGGTTTCCAGGCAGAGATTCTGTATGGAGAAGCGGAACRATGAGCTAAACCTAAGCCCAAAGGGCAAGTGATCCCTGCCAGAGGCTGAACAATGTCCTGAGCAAGCCGCTCTGTTCAACCCTGCTTTGAGCAGGGCGTTTGCAGTAGATGATCTCCAGAGGTCCCTTCTGACTTCCACTGTTCTGTGATTCTGTAAAATGAGGTCTATTAGTGTGTGTGTCAAAGTGAGTTTTCTCGGTATGGCAGAACATCTCCCGATAGGAGTACAGAAAGAGTTTAGGCTCCTCTAGAGAAGTCAGCTGCTCATAACAAACATCTTGATATATATGGCAAATGCCTGTGGGGAGATAGGCAACTCTGTTATTGTCTGCTGGCAATAACACATTTCTGCAAGCAGTTTTATTGCCATCAGCCATATTTCCCTCAAGTGCGCTCAAGGGGCAAACATGTCTTGAATATCCAGGAGATGACTAATATACTGGTGTACAAGCAAACTTCTTCAATAGTGTCAACTTTTGGCACTTAAAATTGTTGCCATGAACGTACATCTGTGCTGCCACCCTCACAAAAAGCATTCCAGGGAAGCAGAATATCCCTTTCTGCATAAATCCTCTTTCCCATTAGCTAGATTTCGAGTTTTGCAACAGTCCTGAGTYGTACTGATCTGAAACATAGAGGAAACTTATATACCACAGGAATTTTGTAAATTATCAGTGCCTGACATGTTTTTATGCAACTTTTCCACCACCTAGGATGTCTGATGCATGACCATTCCTATATATAACAGGTGAAAGCCCCAAATGCTTTCCAGTGTGTACCTTTCACAAAAGTGCCCKATGTACCGTTTTACAAATTCTCAGTAGTTTGAACGCTGCTTCTTCTGCATGGGCCAGTCCTAAACCCCCACGCAGTTAAGCTCATAAGCTTCGATCCAAATTCCATTATTTCCTTGGGATTGTTTGACCTTGTAAACTTACTTGAAAATCTGGTCACTTAATTTTTATAAACAAGTAGAACCCAGAATGCCTTGAAATCTGGAGATCTTTTGAAGTTTTGTCCCAAGCTGTCTAACCTCAGGCATCAAAGGCAGAGTCACCTTTTAAGCCTGAACCTCAGGCAACCCTGTGTCCATAGTCATGAATTTCAGGTGTCTTGAAGAAGGTCATTGTTAGGAAATCCTGAAGRGAGTCTCTGGGACCGAGTTCAGAATCCCTGGGTAAAGCCAGCTTCAAGGTCTTCTTAAATAAACAGTTTATAAAGGAATACATATCTTCTCAATATAGCAAATTCCCCTCAGAAAGCATTTGTCTTTGCAAGCTGCCTCCTAAATGCATTTGGACAAAACCTACAATATACATAATAGCAGGGAAGCCATCGGAGTGACTGACTTTGAAAGAAACAAGAATGGTAAACAAATGCCTTACCTGTGTGCTGAGGTTTTGCAGCTTGACAGACCGAACAAACTCACAGAGCCTTACATGACTCTTCTGATGCAAGCAAGGGAAGGTGAAAAGTATTTCCACTGAGATGCTTGTGGCTCTTAGGTCTTTTTATTAGGCCTTTTATAAAATTCTTTGATAAAAGCTATTTAAAGCACTTCTAAAACCTGTTTTAATAACATGCTTTATAAAATCATGCCGTARATTAAAATCACTTCCATTATTAAAAGGAGTTGAAAGGATATCTAAAAACATATGGGCAGTGCTTTTGTAACTCATATGAGCAGATGCCTGAAAATTGAGGGAAGTGACTGATCAGTCTGACCACCTGCTCTGTTTACTTTTGAATAATGSGAAAGTATATGCCACACAGCCACCAAGATTTCTGACATCAACATCCCTGCTGAAATATTGCCAATGCAGACACTTCATATTCRTCACTATTTTCCCCAGAGGTCCTCGGGAGAATTTCTCTTTCACGTGGCTTCCTTAACAGGTTTGTGAGCTTTTGTTATCTGGTGAAGTCAGTTGTAAAAACTCAGTGTTGATTTTGCTGGGTTTAAGCACACAGTAATGGTATTTGTTTTGGCATTAAGYTGCATGAATACATGCACATTTGCAAGAGCTGGTGAGCAACCTTCATCTGAAAATTGCCATTAATGCTTCATGGAATTAACCAAAAAGCCTGGTGGATCTATTTGATTACACATATGGCAGTCCTATATGATGCCACTACCTATAGACACRGCAAGATTACTAGTTCATCCATCACTTACAAAATCTCATCTTCCTCTGAGCTTTCTATTCTTTGATTATGCTATCATTATCAGAAAGGTGAATCTCACAGTGCCTCAGTGGTATAGTTTCTCCCATGTAAGTTTTATCCACATATATCCACTTGGAAGAGGGGAAGAAATGCGGATAATGTAATCTTTGAAAATAACACAGAGAAGAATGATCATAATGAGGAGAGCAGACATGTTATGGCAAAGGAGACACTGGCCAATGGAAAGCAGCAAGTCTGCAGGCTCTTCTGATGGAAGAAGAGCCACCTACTCAAAGAAGCAGACCTTAGCATCAAATATTTTGATGTGCAGTGAACTGGGAATGCAACATTTTCCCTAACAGCTACCAGCAAGTTTTATGCTGACCTCTAAAAGAAGGGAAGATTATGTAGCCTGTTTGTCTCTAGAGGTGGGTAGGTTACACTGACAGATGGCTCTCCTGGAATGAGAGGTGATCTCAAGATGGTGGCTAAAATGAGCTTGCAATATCAGCGTTGCTACCGGCCAACTGCAGTTGCTGGCTGGCTGGTAAGGGACGTTTCCTTTCTTGCCTTGGCACAGAGTTGTAAGCCATTTGTGTTAGCAGAATATTGGAAAAGGCAATGGCTGTATGCTTTATTAAGCACTAGAAATATGTTAATTTTTATTGTCTGAATTAAAAAATTATTAATACCTAAATATATTTGGTTTTATTTGTTTTTAAATGCATTTGATTTGCATAGTTTAATGATATAATTTGTAGCTGTTTGTTTACCATTCCTCTGTTGATAGTTCAGAGAAAAAAAAATAGTTTATTTATCACAACAGGTAGGTCTTCAATTTCCACTTAATTCAAGTCTTTYAGAAGACAAATAATTTCATTCTTTTCAATTCACAGGAAAGCAAAGATAAATATAGTCTTCCCTACCTGTAATTGCACTGATAAACTGTATATATATGTGGCCACAGATAAAAGTATCACATCTGTTTTAGTGACTTCAGCGTTATGAAGATTACCCTATTTATTTCTAACCATATGAATTTGACAGTATCCCCTTTAGATTTCTATTCTACAGCACGTCAATAATCTTTGAAAAATGCATTTCTTTGCTCTGTGAGACAGGGTTGATAAGGTAAACTACTAGAATGGAGTTCAAGCATTTGAGGAAACTTCAAGGACATCTTCCAGGGAGGAAGAGACTTCTTGGTTTTCTCAGTCTAGCTGATATTATTAGGTGCATACATGCCATGGATTAGTAATATTTAAAACTATTTGCATTATCATATTATCTTTAAAGGGTTGCTGTGAATATGCATATATGCCTAGAAACTTACAATTGGGCTTTATAAATTAAAGAAGTGCTTCGTCCTTCCTTCCATCCTTCCTTCCTTCCTTCCTTGCTTCCCAGCCTGGGATTTGCAGGCGACCTCTTACTCACCCGACTTTGCTCTCTGCTGCCGTTCTCTGCCCTGGGAAGCCGGAGAGCCGTCTGCCCACAGCCGCTTCTCTGCACTGGTGCCTGGCTGGCAAAGAGCAGTTTTCCCCCCTCAGGCTTTGACAGAAGCAGCAGCACTTTGCCCACTACTACCTTGATTGCTCCTGGAAACTTGTAATTAATTGGACAGAGCGTTGCAGACGTGTCCCTCCTTCCGGGTAGCTACCTAACAGGCATAGTGGGAAATGCCTCAAAGCCAGGGCTACCCGCTCTGTCAAACAGAGCAGAGCAGAGAGGGAAGGAGAGTTGAATCAAATTATTTATTCCCTTCTACATGAAGCATTATTCCTAGTGTTTTTTCTTCCTGTTGCTTTGTTCGGTTAATCAAGTGTTGATGGAGACTTCCCACTGTTTTCTCCTGGAGCCTGTTTCATAGTCATATGGACCWTAGACACTTTTTCCTGGAATTCAGCCTAAAAATTTCTGTCTTTCTCTTGGTGTCATTACATTACTCTCGGTTGCACGCTCACGGATCCCCTTCAATGATCTCCAAATGCACGTTAATGTATCCCACAGAAGTGTTGGGTTATCTTGATGTAATGCTTTCAGTKGGGCAGGGGGGAGCAGAAGCACAGGCTTTCAATACCCCAGGCTGTTTTGCCCTCCGTATRGAGTGCAGTCGGCCAATGCATCATTTAACTTTTTTTTTCATTAATGTGGGAATGTAGAAGGTGTGTACGCTTCATGACAGCTGTCTGCACATAAATGAATTTCATCCCCAGCAAATTTCTAGAGGCTGGAATTGAGCCCAAGAGTCCTTGTATTCAATCTTAGACTGCACTACCTTCTAGTGGCATATCACAATATTTCCTCCCTTTTAACTTTTTAGCACTTGCTGACAATGATCAGGAGAGTCTGAGGCACAGCTAAGGTAGCTTTTCAGTTTCTAATAAATTACAAAGCTTTTATTTTCTCAGGAGCAGTAAAAATAGCATGCTAAAAATCTCATTCTATTTCATGGACTTTGTTCCCATCAACCTGTAACTGAAATTTCAAAAAATGTATTTGCTCCCTTTTAATGCCAGTCTGCATATCACACAAGATTTGATTGACATAAATGAATTCATTGTTGATAGTTAGGCTTAATAATGGATAGGTTTGCTGAAATGCAAGCAAGCATTCTCCAAATACGAAGTTAGAAGTGTTGAAGTGTTTAGGAGTCCATGAAGTGATATTGGAATAGATACTTGCTTGTTAGTGGTTTCATTTTACTTTGTGAGATATTTTTCTGCAAACCAGAAATAACAATAAATTATAAACCAAATTGGTTTAGATTAAATTATAATGAGAGTATTTCAGGCTGTGTTCTGCATGGATGACAGTGCAGGAAGACTGTAACTCTGCAAATGTGCTTGTAAAGRATTGGATTCTGGCCCAGCTTTTAAGCTTGTGCGTGTAAATTAACAGGTAGCCCAGGACTGAGCTGACGCACCAGTTCCAGCTGAGCACACCTTCTCATTGAACGTGACTCACTGGCTGGTCTCTTGATTATTAAACCATCTTTTGACCCAGAAGATGCAAGAGGCATAAGAATAGGAGTTTCTTTCCAGGGCTAGCGGGGCGGTTTTGTCTACTCACATGGTGCAGCCTGCATGTAACAGTGTTTTGGACAGCAAGAACTGAGCTTACAATTTAAGTGAAGAGAAAGCACTGATCTTTCTGTGAAAGAGCCACATAAAAGCTCATTGAATTATTTGGCCACGGGCTGGCAAGGAGGGGAGGGAGGAACAAGTTGTGCTATGCTGGATTAGTCAAGGTTATACTTAATAACAATGACAAAGGTGCAATGGCATAAACCGTTCTTTATGCCCCTGAGCAAAGAAAGTCTGTAAATTATGCCTTTTCCAACTCTTCATAGTAACAGGGTATTATTACCTTAGCATCTGGTTCCTGAATGTATAAATGTCGCTGCTTTAATTTTCATTTTTTATGACGGAGACCTGTTTAGAGTCTGGCAGCATTTTGATTAAGTAGCTAGGTGCTACAATGCAGTCAGGTGGACAAGGAGGTGAAATCTATATTCTGTCTATCTGGTGTGTGTATATCAATTGTATATATTGATTTATTATATTATATATTTTATATATATTATATAAAATATATCTATATAATGAGCTATGAAACCAGAGTGCACAACTTGATAAACAGGGGAATAAACTGAAACAAAACTGGCAGCAATATGTTGCTCTTCCTATGGACTCAGGATAGCTTTGTTCTGGTTTTTCATCAGGCTATAATGCTGAAACTTTGGTACATGAACAATAAGCCGTGGAAGCTTATTTATTGCTATCATCAGCTTTGTGGAAAAATGTCATCGTCTCCAAGTGAGACTAGCTGTATTGTTTTCTTTTTTTTATTTCTGCCTAAGCTGTAAAATATTACATACCTGTTCAGATGTATAGTGTCGGACAGCTATATCCCACTGTAAAACTTAAATGTTGCCTCTCTTGAAATTTGGTCTTATCCTTCAGAGAGTTATTGCTTGCACAGGACTTACCTTATTACTTTCCCAAGTACAAGGAAATTCAGTGGTTTTTAAAAAATAAGATTAAGTTTAACAAAATCTGTGAAATATCATAGTTTGACTTTAGAAGAAACCACAGTGGAAAATGTTAAATTGCATGTTCTTATGATCATCTAAGATCAGTCAGTAGAAATTTCTGTCAGTTTAGTAAAAGTAGAATTACATCTGTAAGATATTAGGGCAGGGGGTGGGGATGTGGTACAAATATAACAAAGTTGTAAAAATATTGTGGTTGTCTCTGATGTCTTTACTTGCTTCGGTGGACAATAGGAAAGTCTACAAGAAAGGTGCCCAGATCAAGATGCAATTTAAAATACTCAGTATAGCAGCTGATACAAGGCCAGATACCTGTTTCAGGCCATTTAAATCATAAAAATCATAGTTGCAGCACACCTCTTTCCAGGACCCTAGGTGTTATACAGTCCTTCCATCTAAACCCAGTGGAGACTTTGTATTTTATTTCATTAGCTAGAGCTTTTTAGCTGGCTTCCTTTAACTGAAGCTTTTTAGACCTTTACAGAGATATTTTCAAGAAGGAAGCACTGCAGTTGTGGTTTGATTGACCAACTTCATGAGCATTTACTCATGAGAATTAAATGTGATCAATAAAACTTCATAGATTATCTATTGATAGGTTATGTAACTAAGTATTAATTCTACGTGAGTTTTATGTCTGCTCTGCAAATTTCAGTACGCCAAGTGCAGGACAGAATAGGAGAAAAGCCTCCTGGTTTGCTAATAAGAAATTTTTTTGTTAAGACTGAGGGAATTTTTAATTCCTTAACCACCTATGTCAAAGCAAAGTGGGTATAACGCACTTCTGTAGTGACACAGAGTTTCACACTGAAGCTGGGTTTGCACCGAGCTATACGAAGCACTCCAGCTGCCCGTTGCTCTCTGTCATCCTGCGTTACCTGGGAACACCGTGTGCGACTGTTTGGCAACGCAGATCAAGGGACGATCCCAGTTAAAATTAAAATGAGCCTCAAAACGTGGGAGCAACACAAGCAAAGGGTGACCGTTGCCGAGAGAAATATTCCAGGCTGACTTTTTTATTGACTCTGCATTGATGTGGATGACTACGCAAGGGCAGAGCAGCAGGGACTTCTTTCCCTTCTTACTCTCTGTTTGTTACGGTGGCAGCCAGAAGATCTGGTCACGAGCTAGGGGCAAGGTCATCTTCATTGCAGTACAGAGGGCAGATGTGGGCCTTGTCGTGAGGAACTCGGACGTAGGCGTATGTATGTAGAATCAGCCTTTTTTGTATTTTACACTCCTCAGTTAATCTGTCCTTTTCTGAATCTGCCATTCAACTGGGACAATGAATGATACGTTATTTTGCTACCCACTCCTGCCAGTTAATTTAATACTTAGGCACACATACCGATGGACTTTTTCACGACAGTGAAGAAATATGTTTGAATCAAAAAGAAAAATCATCTTTATTTATATCTTAATACCATGAACATTTGGTGAGTGGGGTTTTATATTATTATTATTATCTTAGTGTAACTTGTTTTAAGAAAAACATTTCCTTGGCTGGAAAAGTAAAAGCCTCGAGGAATTTCTTAAGTCATTAAACAACTTGAATGAATTTAACACTAGATAATCCCATTACCATCACAATCATTGTTACGGTGCAACTGGAAGGGGAGCAGATACTGTAATTCAGATATTTGGAACAGAGAAGCAGATAGCAGATAGCCTGTTACCTTCTCATAGTAGCTGAAAACAAGTAAAAGAAGAAATAACCTAATCTTACGGTTCTGATGCCCGAAATTAACATTTACACCAAAACATCTGAATGAAATTCCTGTCAAAGAGTTTGACTTCTAAATATTATTTTCCTACCTACATCTCAGCTGGTTATGGCTGAAGGATTCTTCTCGGTTTTATAATGAATGGTGATTCAGAATCCATCTCAATTTTTGTTAAAAGTATTTGTGAATTGATGATCTAATAAAATAAGCAGATAAACCATGATTTTTGAAAAAATGGATTTAAGTAATTGTTCTGATCACTTGCATGCTAAGGTTCATCCTCCTCTCCTTCCCCATACTTAATTAGCAGATTAATTCAGTTGTGAAGCTTGCAAAACAGAGATCTGAAGCAAAGGCAGCAAAAATAACCTTAGTGCAGTTCTAACACATCACCTGGGCCTTACGCAAAGAGTCAGGGAGGGAGGGAGATTCAAGAGGCTTTCATTATGAACACTACACTTAATACATGGGCTTTCCGAAGAGCTCTGGATAATCTAGGTCTGCGGTGCTGCTACGAAGGGCAGAGTGAGCCTGCACCACAACCTAATCCTCTCCCTTCTCCCTGAACCAGTTTTTGTGCAGCCAAGCAATCAGCCAGTTCAGGAAACTGATCTGGCCCCAAAGCAAAAAATTATTAATATTCAGCTTAATCAACCTCCTGATTAAGCTGGCTGCAGGGCCCGGTATGCCGTGCTGCTGCCAGCACAAGAGGGAGCGCATGCAAGCTTGCAGATGGGGAAGAAAAAGGCAAGATCAGCATTAAATCAATTTGACCATGAAACTGCACTTCAGCTCTAATAACCCAGATGATGAACTGCTGTTCAAAGCTCTGGTATAAAAACCTTTAATGTGTGTCTAAAGCAGAGCTGTATTCAAAAATAATTGGCAGAGAATGGCCAGTCGGGGGATGGTGTGCCTGCACTGTGTTTTTTACCAGTCAGATTACTGGAGACACATTCACCCTGTACCTGCATTTCTCTGTCAACACCAGCGAAGGATGACTGCCAGTCCAGCCCGGCTCTGGTGCGGCGTGGATGATGGGCTCCTCGCTAGACACATGTGGGTAAGCGGGAGCCCCTTTATTTGGTGAGTGCACCTGCAGTTATTTTCTGCTCAAATTTCTCTGCTCTGTCTCTTGAGCATTCTCTGGGGGCCCTTCTACACTTCACTTCCAAGACTTTCCCAGATGGCTACTCTGCAACCCAGATGTTGTTTATTTATTCATTTGTCACTTTAAAAGGAACAATACCAAGAAAAGAATAGAACGAGACATGTTTGTTCTCCATCAAAGGAAAAAGCAGGGGACTTGTCAGAGTTTCCAGCATGTGCGTTTTTGAGGTCGAGAAGGTTGTCACAAACTGTTGCTCCTCTCTTAAAAGAATCTTTCCCGTTCTTTTTATACTAGAAGGCTTCTGCTAAGTGAGAAGCTGGGCTTTAGAAACTCCATTCCTAAAAAGATGTCAGCGCTGTAGGCACTCAACAGGAGCTATTTGCATGTCGTATCTGGGGTACTTCTCTTTGCTAATGATTAGGTTAATAACAACTCTGTTTCTGACAGCCTGTGGTAGAAATCCATGAACATCTCTGGAATGCCTCTGTGAGGTATGACTCTGCTCATGGTTGTTCTTCCATGGGGTTAAAATACACATATTTTGTAGACATGCTAAGGAGGCTACATGTCACATTAAATGTACGCAGGAAGCAGAAGAGTGTTGCCGTTTCATTTTCAGGGACCTATTTCAAAGGCACAGTTAGCAATCCACTACTGACAGCCCTGTCAGATCCTAGCATCTCTTATTAATATTGCAGAGAATTCAGTATTTATGAGATCAGCCTTTTGCAAGAGTTCAAATAATAGCGAGTGAAGAAACTTTGGGTGCAAATGTTCAAGCATCAACAGCCTTCCCTCTGGGGTATTCAAGACCATTCAGTTCTCTAGGGCATTCGAGACCTTTTCTACCACACTGCTGTGCTGAATAATGGGACTTCCAGAATTGCATAGTTCTTTCAAAGTGTTGCTAAAGAGATTGAGGAGGACTTGGGCTGCCATCAGTCTCTTTAATGATATTACTATAAAGATTGTATCTCTTGTCCATTCATTTGTCAGAAGGAGTTTTTACTGCAGATATAGCTATAGAACAGTTGTCATCCAAGACTAAATATAATAGAAAACCTGGTACTTCACATGCAACACACAGTTCTCTCTCTTCCTCTGGACGGGACATAGGTGTCCAAGCAGAGACTGTGATCTGTGACATTTTCGTCTATTGATGCTGTGGCTCATTTTCTAGACTGGAAATAGATGCGTTACTGTCTGAATGAACATATGTCAAAGAGGCGGTCAGGTCTTCCATTTGGTCGGCTCCTGTGAGATCTATAACAGCATCGCTTCTTGTTTTGCTTACAGATACAAGGAGCGGAGGGTTGATGTATTTGTATCCTCCGTACCAGTGATCACAGCAGCAGTTGGAGTAAATTTCGATCTCATATTTAGCAATGCTCAGAGCCTGAAGATAAGTTTTAATTGAGCTTGCAGAAGCTTTTCTTTTGTTGGAAATTGTTCATATTCATTTGTTGCAGCATCTTCTAGGAAAGCTCACGGGCAATTTCAGGCTTTGACAGGATGGAGCTCATTAACTTCCACCCAAGCTAAATGTCAATTTACATACTAATGTCAATTCTCTCTTACCTCTGTGTCCCCAGTCACATTTTTTAGAAAACCAAATGCTTAAAGTAATTTTTAATCCATGAAATCACACAGTTAAGAAATCGGCCCCAGATGTATTTCTCCAATAGGAGCTATTGTATAAGGGACTGCAAACTGTGGGCTTGTTCTCTAACTGCCTCGGAGGAGAAAGGGGCTCTTTAAGGAAGTGTAGTAAAAGTAAAAAATTTTAAATGTAGTAAAAAAGAATTAAATATGCAAAAATTCTGGAGAGCACTGAATTTTTTTTTTTTCAACTTTAGATCATCAGAACAAATCCATCTGTAATTGGTAATTAAAAAGATTAATAGCGATGGTGTAGGAGGCAATGAATAACAATGAAAGAGAAGAGACCGTATTTCTCCTTTTGCAGTACATGCACATGGGAGGTAAATCCATAAGACAAAAAATAGGAAATCTTTTTGCATCCATATAATAAACATGCCAAACTTGCTCCCAAGAGATACAGTTAACAGAAGCTGGTTTACATTAACTTAAATGTCCCACTCCTTTGGGCAGAGATTTTTTGTTTTAAAAGGAAATTTAGTGGTCAAAGACTCATGCCATGAGCTACGTAACAACCAAAAGGGAAATATAAGAAAGGATTTTAAAACCATTTTCTATAACTCTGTTTTTTTGTGTTTCTTGTATCTTTCTTTGAAGCAGCTTGTGATGCTTGGTCTTAAGGTGGGTTTTTATTTTAGGAAGGCTTTGTTACATTTATGCTGCATTTTAGAAATAAATTACCTCAAGCCATATTTGTGGTTTGTATTCCTTTCGAAAAGAATAATTTTGCTGTATTTCACTGGTTCTTGGAAAAGTCAAAGCAACATGTTGCCAGGATCAGGAAAAATATGTATGCAGAGCATTTGAGCCAGAAGAGATTTAGCACTCATCCAGACAGGAAACAAAAAATGTACCAATTCTTTGGCCACTAGCAGCAACCCGATGAGACTTGTAAAGTGAATATTTCATATTCATAAAAATATTAGCAATTGATTTTTAGTTTACACAGTGCAGCAAGGAGCCCTGTTTTGAGAAAGTCTGCATCAAGAGGTGGCAATTTCTCTTTTTAATGAAAATTTCAAAAGAAGGAAAATATTTGTTTAACACTAGAATCACTATGCATAGGTATATTTCTGCTCCCATGTAAATAGTAAGGGATTTACCATGATTATGAAATTTTTGGTCTTTGAAACCTTCCTCTCAAATATACAAGGTGGGATTTGTTGCTTCTTCTTATTGCTCTCCTTCAGTAGGACCCAGGAGTTGCTAGTATTTGCAGATTAGTGGGTGCTCCCGAAGAAGTCAATTAGTAAGTTCAGCCAAGTAATATTTGCACCGCTGCCATTTTTGGGCACTACTTCATATAATCTTTGTACACATGCCAAGAACTAAGAGGAAGTTTTCTTGACCATGGAGCAGATTCTTACAGGTAAGGTGAGAGGGGAGGTAAAGTAGCATGACTAAAGTTTTCCATTTCTGCTGCTAATAGMTTCTGGTCTTGGTCCAGTACCCTGTGATCCAATTTCTAGGTTATGGTGTGTGTATGATATATATTTTTGTCACCTTAGAAACGTGGAAATACTTACTAACTGACTGAAGAACTTCATGGTGACTGGAAAGTAATTTTTTGTAGCTATGAGCACCCTGAAGTTTATAGACCTAAGCATGGTAGAAGCTACAGATGAAATAGCTGCATATGCAGATCAGCACATTTATACAACATGCTGACAGCACCAGCCAGCTAGTCCATCCTGCACAGGAAGAAATAACCTTGTATTCAAGTCATTGTATGTGACATGACAAGGCTCACCTTCTGTGTCGCTCTAAGCATCATGCAAGATTTCAAAACTAGTAAGTGTGCAGGTTTATTTTCTGAATATCAAATCTGCAAGTGTTTGGTAAACTCTTAGTGTTGGGTGTACTGTAGGTACATTGAAAAATCTTTGGTTTACTATGCATCTGTGTGAGTGTTCCAACATTAACATATGAATATAGTTTGATGACAATATGTTCTGCAAATAAAAATCACATATAAGGGAGACACAAAATGAGCATCAGATAAAATGCAATCAGAAAAATGAACTCCAAACAAATAAAAGGATAGTGCAGAAATATAAAAACCATTTTATTTTCAGATATACCTGCAAAACTGTTGTTAGTCCCATCAAGTGATGGTAGGTCATAGGCTGAGATGCATCTCAGTTGCTTTATGTCAGGAATGAGAGCTACCATGTTCCCAGACGACAATTCCAGGCTGATCTCCAGAACAGATAGGGTTTGGCCAAGCTCCAAATTAATCTCTTTTTAAAAAATGCTTATTGCATACAATGTCAGAATAAAGTTTAACAAATTTCATTTCCCCTTTTAAGTTGTTCCATGATGAATATGGTAACTGAAGACACAGGGGACGAGTCCACAGCCCTTTACAAATGTGAGTCCATTATACATACATTATTTATATTGCAGACTGAGGTGAAATTTTGGTCTGTTGAGCACTGGATTTTTACAGTAGAGTGCAGAGAAATTATTCAAACCAGGTGTTTCTGTAATTGCAGTGCACTAGGGACAGTGCCGAGAGCTGAACAGATCCCAAATTTACCCTTTCAGCTGAATGATACAGTGGTTTAGTGTTAGCACACAAAGCAATAAAATAAATTGCATTGGAAAATAAGGCAGGCTGGCTGGCTTTAAACTGCTGAGTTTTGATTGCACTTTGTGTCTTTATCTTTTGTTTGCTTTTGTTTAGGCCTTTATACCAGTATAACGATATGAAGAGAAGAACCTGTCCATTAAAACTGAGAGAAAACTACCTGTAATGGCTAAAATTCAGCACAACTACAATGTGCCCTCTACTCTGATCATTGGCCTGATGTATGGTATTCAGCAAATAATACATTGATACGCCATAGCAGGGTTATTTGCCTCCTTACTCTGCGTAGGAAGAAAGGAAAGGAAGAAGAATGGAAAAATTGAAAAATAAAGTATTACTTCATAAATTTTGAAACATCGAGTAACACTCCACTTCAAGTACATTTTAATGCATTGCCACAAAGTACTTGCACATAGGCTGGGCTCCTTAATGCAAGTCTGATTTCCTCTAGAAATATAAAACACAAATTTTCTACCATACTAATGTGAAATTGAACGTTAGTTATCTACATCGTATGTGTACCAATTTTTTTAAAGAAAAGACCTGCATATGACCTGCAGTATTGCTATGCCAATGATGTCTTGGTCTTTTTAATAAGGTGTTTATGAATACTTCCAGTGAAAATATTATCTCTTGGTGGAGTTTTTCATTTGACAGCCACATCTGGATCTTTCTGACAGAACATGAAATCTCTGACTTTTGCCACCTGTTTTATACAGTCAGCCTGTGTTTATCATTTCCAAGTGATATTTGAAAGGGCAGAAAAATATGAAGAAAGCAATCCATGCGGATAAGTCTCTGGAAGACAAGAAAAGATCATTAAACCTTTTAAAGTTCGGCCAACTGAATCCCAGATCTTACAAGTTAGCCACGAAGATAGGTCACCAAGCTTAAAAGTAAACAAAAATGAAGTCAAGTCTAACTTAGCTGCTGCTGCTACCATGGTTTTGGCTTATCTTTGACATCCGTCTTGAATACTCTTTAATTAATTAAATGATATAATTTATTTTGAAGTTGGATTACCATGAGTTTTTTTTCTGCCTATTTCAGAAAGATTTAATAAAGTTGCTGTGACAAAATCTACAGGAGTAAAACAAATTAAATCCCTGTTAAAGAGTGGGCGAAGAGTGTATTTGCTCTTACTCATGAGACCCAGCTCTATAGAGGATTTTATCCCTTTTTCTCAGAGCCAGGACAAAAGCTATGCAGGTTTTAGTTCTATTTAGATATTTGGCACTTGCATATGATGTGATTTCAATGTGCTGGAGTAAAAGGCATTTTGAGAAAGTAAAAGCATGGTTTTTACATGTATGATTCTTACTTCACTAAAAATTTCTTGAACTGGTATCATGACTGAATCTGGCATGAGCTCTCTTAATATGCTGAGGTCTTCAGACAGAAGGTTCATTTGTTAAACTGCATATGTGATCAAATCCTGAAAATAATAATGCTGCAATGGTGTCCCATGTGGAACTTTAACATCTAGAAAGGAAGATGCACCAGACTATGTAGTGTGCTAGAAACTTGGTTATTGAGTTTTTTAAGTAGACAACACTAATATACTATACAGACTGTTCTAGGATAAGTGGATATTAACAGCTATGCCCTGCTTTAAATCGTATTTTTGTCACAGTAATAAATAGTGGAGGGAAAATAGACTGCTATTGGCTGTGGGGAAAAATATGTAACCCTTGTTTCACTTATGAATGAATGTTCTCTCATAATTTTGAACATTTTTTCTTACAGTCCATAATGAAGTAAAAAACATTCTTTTAATTGCAATATACTTACTAATAATTTTCAGTTTCCTTTGTACTTCTACTCTGGTAGTTTACTATTACACTAGATTTTATGTAATACATCATGAATCCTGCAACTTGCTTTTAAGCAATTTCTCTTGTATTACTTGAGTACTAAGAATGAATTAAAATTAATGTATGTAAGACTCACCTCATAAACATGGATGATTTTAAGTAAACATGTCTGATTCCTGTAAAATGAAATCTCTTAGTTTAACCTGCCCTAAGCTAGTTTTTGAGTGTTAGTATGCAATTATGATAAATGTGGGAAACGTACAGTCTGTATAAAGAGCTTTGTCTTTGAACCAATACGATAGATAATCCTGCATTGGAGCCAAGGTGAGCTGGATCAAGGATGGGTATCGAGTGAAATTTCTGGATCAAAACCCCCACATTATTCTAAAACAGAAAACAAGATTTTCATTAATTAACATTTAGTATTTACGAATTGAGCATCTTTGCCATACTAACTTTGATAATCTTTCCTTGTTTACAGGCTGAAGTAATTAAATTATCTGTGAGAATACTTGTATTCCTTTCATGTATCATCTGCATTATATTGTTCATGAAGAGGACAGAAGCCTTCATGCTTATAAGTCAAGTTCTTTCACCTGAACTCACTCCATCATTTTCAACTGACTTTTTCCAGTAAAATGAAAATTTAGCAGTAAAGGAGGTGTCACGAATTTCTGGGGTACGATGTATTCAGACAGCCTTGGAAGTGAATCCTGCAAGGCTGTTTCTGCAAGGAGTAGGGATGTAACCCTCAGTGCTTCATTTCATTAACCTTTCAAGCTGTTGAGAGTTTTAAAAGCTTTTTCTTCTACCTTGAGTACTAAATGTTTAAACAAAATGCAAATACACAGTATGATAAGGGTATTACAGGTGCACAGGAGATCATGTTATGGCTGACATACCGAGGTAGTGTTCACTCCTTGTAAGAACTTAAGCAGTCTAAGAGTCTTAGTGCAGGCTGCATTCCAGCTTGTTGAAAGATCCTACTTTTGTTAAGAGAGGCTCCCAGTTAAATTTACTGACTGTCTGCATGATGGCATTTCAATTCTATACTTGCCACAAAGATACAGTACATGCCTATTTTCTTTGTTTTCATCCCTCTCACTCAATTCCTGACAAATGGCTTAAAAACTGCCAAGTATAATCCCTTTCGCCTGCAGCTTTCCTTTTTCCATTCAGCATTTAATTGAGACCTGGAGCACCAAAGGGTGCAGGGAATTTAACATTGTCATTTGAAGGCCATTGCAAATGCAAGAGCCACCACTTCTGTCCATTAACTGTCTAGGCAATATGTTGTAGGTGCCCAAGTGAGGTACCTGCAAGTGGTTGGTATAAACACTCCCCTCTTCCCCAGTGAGAATTTCCAACCTGCATACATAGCGATTTGCCGTCCCTGTGTTGAAAGACTCTGCTTTTGCTTCCTGGTGGGAAACTAGAAGTTCAGCTTTATGCCTCAGCAGAGATATCCAGAATCCTCGTAAAATATACTATGAAGTAGACAGTCTTGCACCCAGGCATTACCCTTGGGCTGCAGAGCCTAGGATGCTTGCTTTGCCTCATAGTTCCTGGAATAGGTCACTGATATCCTTCTTCAGTTCCCCAAATGCAGGAGGCTGAGATGTTAACTCAGTAAATGCTATTGTTTAGATCCTAGAAGAAATGTTCAGATTCTAGGGAAATGGGACCTATTAGAAAATATTATTAGCCTTTAATAATAGGATGAAACCTGTGTTTAAGAAACATCCAGAGAACATGCAGAAAGTGCAAATGAGAGAAACTGTTAGAGCAGCCACAGCAACCCATATGGCAGAGTAGGGATGTATGCTCAGGAGGCTACTACATGAGCCATCTTCTGTAATCTGTAACTGTCAGATATCCAGAATCAATAAAGGAAGGCAAATATAATGAGCCTGAGGCATTCAACAAACAAAATTTATATCACGAAGCTTAGGAGCTGAGGGCCTGGCACAGTGCAAATTTTACATTGCCTTTTTCTCACCTTGCTCTCTGGAAGAGTAGGGTAGAATAGCAGGCAAAGAATATGGGGGGAATATATAAAGGAGAAGAAATAAGAAGCCAGGGGATGTGATTATTCCAGAAAAGAGAATAAAATAAAAGCAGGGATAAAGGCTGCAAGATGTAAAAATATTTGGGGTGACAGCTGTATCTCAAAGGAAATGTAACAGTGCAAGCTAATAATGCTTTCTACACCGACAGCATATCTCTCTTCTAGTTTACACCCAATTATAAGTTTTTTTTTCCTTTGTCTCACTGATCCTTTTATGATAAAGAAATAGTTCATCTGTCTTAGCTGGTTCCAGGACACTGATTGGAGTAGTGCTTCCAGCAAAATATTTAAAAATGTGCTTAATTTGAAATCCAGGTGACTGTAATGGGGTTACTCATATGCTTAACAGTAAGCGCTCACTTAAGTGCTTTGCTAAGTTAGGCCCAGTATTTACATCTTTAGTGTTTCCATATCCTAATAAGAACTTAATCTTCTAACCACGTAACACGTTGAGTTTGCATATTATATGAAATACTACTGCAGGGATTTGACTGGCTAAATTTCATTGTAAATAAGGAGGATTAATTCAAACCCCATCGGTGTAATTAAAAAGATTCCTACTGATTTCTATAGTTCATGCATATAGACAAGAAGAATTAAATAAATATTCCCTAGGAGAAGAAGTGGGACGTTCTTATAAGCTCCAAACAACAGATGTCTTTGTTCTATATCAATCATTTCGTTTGTGATTAATCTGCAGAAGGACTCTGCCCATGATGATTTAAATGATAGCATCTGCGGAGGCCTTAAAAAGAATCCTCACTGCATTAACTTTATGTGCAATGTTACACCTGAACTGAGCCTGCCTTCTGGGAAGCATTGGGTAAGATGTGAGCATAACACAAAGCACAACAAGAACATCAGTGGAAATCCAGTCATAAAATACAAAAAATATACTGAGATATTTATAGCTCATATTGCTGGTTTTGGCTATTAAAAAGATAAATCTTTATACTTAGTTCTTTCTGTACAGTACAGTGTTGCATTGGCTGGGGTTTACTTTATTTCTGTATTAACAAAATCTTGTAAGGAAGTTCTGGGGTTTTTTTGGTAGAACTATAATAATGAGGTGGGCAAATATAAGCTACGGTTAACAGTGCATCTCTGTTGTAATTTTCAACATCTGAAGTTATTACAAGGATAGCCTTAGTCCAGTGTTTGTAATGCAAGGGACTCTTATTTGTCTTTAGTTTTCCTCTTGAGTTCTATTTTCACATGCACCTGGTGCCTTTGCTGGGGATCTGAGAGTTATACTTTGAAAAGCAGATCACAATTCCAAAATCAGTTCTCTCCCCAGTAGCAGTTAAGATGGCACTGGGAACAACATGAAATGACAGAACCATGGGAAGGAAAAAATTCTTTTCTGTATGTGGAAAAATCCTAAACAAACTGAAAAGCTTTTGTAATTGATCTGATAATAGCTGTGTTTTCTGAATTGGGCTAGCTTATCTCTAGAGAAGAGTTCACAATGTTGTTGCTTCCTCTGCCTCACTCTTTCTTCCTTCCTTGGTTTCTGTTAAGAAATTTGTAACATCTCTTGTCCATCCATTTCTAGTTCTTGAGACCTGAATTTGTATTTTTGCCTGTACAATACCCAGAGTCTGATTAATTCATAAAATGAGACCCACTGAGTGTAGGTAACTCAGCTGGCAAGGCTGTAAAAACTGCAGGAAGAAGATGAGGGCTTTGGCAATTAGTTATTTATTTGAGGCATTTAGAATTCCTAATGGCACCATTAAGAAGCTGAGTACCGTTGATCTGTTTGCTGTACAGTGTCACAGGGAAGTGCCTTTACAAAGAATTTAAACGAAGGATAGGGCAGTAACTGTGTCTTATTGGCTTGACTTTTACAAACCTCAACAATATTAGTCAGAGAGGTTGGTGCAGTTATGCCAGTTTAATTACAGCCAGGACTGGATCTATGGTTTACGTGACGTCCTTCCTTCACGAGGAGGCTGTGTGTGCTCTGAACCACCAGGTGCTGTACTGACAAAATCTCCTTGCTCGCCGGGAACAACACTTCTTTCTGGACTCGGTCCAGAAGCTGACTGCTGTCAGCCCTCACAGATTTCGATGGGAGCTGCTGTTTTGGTACTGTTGGTGAGAGACAGCACCACTCCCCATGTAAAAAAAGTGTTTTCCTTTGGCATTAAAGTTCTGTGCCTGAGTCCCACATTCTCTGCTTGTTGAGATATACCCTCCATTTCTGGTGATTACAACGTTAATATTCAAACCATGTATGTTGTGATAGGTAGTTTCAGAGCTCTTTACTAGCAAGAATGTATAATGTCAGATGAGGCTTCTAACTGTGAGTATTCTTTTAAAAATACTGCCCATAATTCTGCTGCAACCTTCTTGGTTTGTATACGTAAAACTGACAGAGTCATATAGTTTGTTAGCTACAACTGCCATATTATGTATATTGTTCTTACTCCCCTGAAAAATCACAACTGTTGTATATTCCAAAGAGACCCATTTTGGAAGAAGCAATAACACTTAAATCGTACATTCATTTAAAAAGTATTACATAGTGAACTATATTTTTTCTATTTTAATTGGGAAACTTTTGTAGCAGAAAGTTGTAAAGCACCAGGATTCCAAAACAACTGTAAAATGCACAACAATGTCTGGAACCATGTTGCTGTAAATTAATCAAATGTTGTAATCAAACATTTTTACACTCTTATGCAGTATCTAATTTTAAATTAGAAATAGCCAGGCAGCTAATTTACCTCCTTCCTCATTTTTATGTTCATCAGAGATCAACAATGGGGAATAAACTTTTATTTGGATCACTTATATTCCTATGGTCACGGACTGGATGTTCACATACACACTGTGGACATCGTGGGTTGTCATGTCCGAGGGCTGGCATACAACTTAAGGAAATGAAGATTAAATGAGCTGTGCATTGCAGACTGGCATGTTGCTTCTACTTTTGTGTTTGTATCCGCACAGCTGTCTTCATTAGCCAACCAAGAAATTTTTAGGCTTCAAATTTAGTAATATCTGTAAGGTGCTGTAGAAATCACTTCTCCAATTTTTTACTGAAATGTATATTGAAATGGAGTGTTTTAATAGGTTATTTGCAGCTGTTAGTTTTGATGCACTTCAGAAAACAAAGCTGTTTTTTAAAGATCTTCAGACAGGTATTGAAGCCTTGCTTCAAGTGCCCATTTAAAATATTCCTGCTTTTATTTTTTTTTTCAGAAAGTAGTGTCTTACAGATATGGAGTAACAAGCCAGAAAGAACATTTACAACTATCTAGTCTGACCTATTTCAATGTAAGCTATAGATTTTTTTTCCACTCATGACTCATTGACTCATGGATGTCTACAGAATAAGTGACCTGACCACTCAAATTCAGCTTAAGATGGCCTCAGTGCGTATTAGTTAGGAATGAAGGATTTCTTTGTGAAGATTAAAGTTAACGTATTCAAAGGGAGGAAGAGAGGCAGTTGGAAAGGAGGAAGCAAAGCAGCCTTCATAGTATTAATTTATGATGTCAGTAATTCAAAGTGTCTGTGTGTATCAACTACCCAAGAAGTTTTGAGATCAATTGCTCTGCACACCTTTACAGGATGGAGCAGGAGGAAATTCCTTTTTTTTTCCCCTCCAGATTTGAAGGTCCAAATCCCTGCCAGCAATGGGAAAAGCAGCAAGAGATGATCTGTAAGGAATGATGAACATACTCCCTTCTCTGTATTGTCTTCCTGCTGGCAGGGATGCTGTTCTCTCCTCCACAGGCTCTGTTTAGACTGTTGGATATGAAAGACCTGACTTTTATGCCAGCAAGAATGGTTCAGTCTGAACAAGTGCAGATAACAGCCCTGAATGACCCAGCACATTAACATCCTGTTGTAAAACTATAGGAACCAGTGCTGTGTAAACAACAGCAGTAAGTTGCTTCACTGGGTAAATCTGAGTGTGAGACACCATTGGCAAGAATGGAAGGAATGAAACTGTTTTCCTCTAACAGCCATTTGATTTTGAGATTTACATTGCATTTCATCCACAGCTAGTTAAGGTTACTAGTGGTAAGCACTAGTTGCTGCATTAATAAGAAGAGAAAAGCAGTCATTAGGAATAAAATTATCTGTATGGATCTATTAGGATTTGCAGCCCTAGCCCCTTTTATAGTCTGTTGGATAAAGATTGTATAACCAATGCAATATTATATGTCTAATTCAATTAGTTTTTGGACAAAAATTATTCTTCTCTGTTTGTTTTCACTTAATTGATATCTGCACTTATAAACAGCAGAAGGCTCTGTGATGACTCAACATCACCAACTGTGGTAAGAAACCCACATGTTGCTGGTGTAAAAAGGTAGGCTGTAAGGTTGGCTACCAGGTAACCCTTGCTCCTGGGAATCTTTTCTTTGCTACTTGAATGTTTTTTGGTAATAGAAGTCACAAAAAGAAATTTGAGATCAGAAACCACAGTGCTGTGCGTATTTTGGAAGAAAACTAAAATGCCAAACCCTAAACAAAACTTAACAGGCATAGAGGAGGATATAAGGATAATTTACCTGTGCAGAGTGGAATTGAAGATTTTCTATTACTGTCCTAACATGGCTTTCACTAGAGTAAATATGAACTTTTTCCTTCATTTGATTTCAATTAGAGCAGTTTGGAAAAGCCTACTTACTTTTACTGTGTTTGTCTAAGGAGAGTGGTGTGAACCATTCTGCCCATGTAAAGACTCAAATTTTCTAAAGCATACATTTAGTTTGGAAGTGTGGTATCTTTGAAAGCCAATGCACTAGTACCACACAGATGGCTTTCCCATCTTTAAAGGAACCTTTAGTTATTAGAGAAAGCTCTGTTCAGGTGATTTTGGGACCTTCAATCTGCACACTTACCCAAGTGTTCCTACTGTTTTTCTTATTAACGCTTACTGGAAGCTTTGCTTGCCTACAGCGGATGTGATATGTCCATTGTATACTCCTGCAGAGGAATAATGAGAAAAAAACTTTTTAAATGGAATAACAGAATTAAGAAACAAATGCAGTGGAGCTCAGTGGGAAACAAGGACATAGCAGGATCGTTTAATAATGTACAGAAAACTTTTAGAAGAAACAGGATTAACTAGGTTAAAAATCAATTTGTCTAATATAATATAAGAAATGCAATCTAAGCTTAATTTTAACCAAAGATTTGTTAAGCACTTGGTAAGCAAATATGGATTTTTATAAGCATTCTGTTTCAATTTTATGTGCAAATGACATTTGGCAGCGGTAATTGAAATACAGCATGACTTTCTCAGTTATTTCTAATTTTGGTTGCTTGTCCCCAACTTTTGGTTCTCTCTTTGGCTTTGCTTGTGAACTTTCCTATAGACATGTTAACTTGTCAGTTGTCTCCAATTGGTTCTTCATTTTTTGACTTATAGGAATGTAGATCTCATTAGACATGCATTTATTAATAAAATTTGAAACCTTAAGAAAAAAAACGAGTGGTTTTGATCAGATTCCCATTTGATGTCAATGAAGAAATTCCTGTTGATTCCACATAAAACCAATCCATAGGAAGCCAACGCTAAGCACTTCTATTGGCATCAGGGATTTTTTTTTTTTTTTTCAGGAATGATATCTAAAATAATATACAATATAAAGATTAGATAAATTTAGATGTGATTTACATACAGAGAGGGACCGAACAGAGCTGCAGAGGAATATTTTTGGAAGTGACATCCAGGCAGTGTTAATGGCAAAGGAAAGAGCTGCAACCCTCTTAGACTCTGCTTAAGTTCACACCATGACACACAGTTGCCAGGAGTGTGGCAGCTGAAATTGCAGTATTCCTAAATGCAGTGAAGTTCTTGCTGTTAATGATAAGCCCAGGATTTCATCCATTCTCTAAACTGGTTAAAATCACTAAAATTCCCTTCCAAACAAATATGGAGAGAAAAGAGAGAAAAGCGATTGTTTTGTTATGATTTCCTTTTTTCCCCTGGTTTAGCTTGTTCAGAAAGATGAGTGCTTAAAGATACAGAGTTTGGGCACAAACAGTGCAGTTAAATCATACGATATTTCAGTTAGTACGAAGCTCTTTCACAGTGCACTGCCCGATTAATAAATATGTTGTTTCCTGGGGGGCTTGGTGACTGTTGTTTGACAGTCCAGAAAAAAACATGATGGTACCTCTGAAGGAGGGATAGTAGAAACTTTCAGAATTTTTTGTTTCAAATTGGGTGCAACTTGAGAAGTTAAATGACTTCCCTATTTTATACGTGAGTGAAACCAGGCATTCATAGGTTAAGTTAATTGATTGAAGTTGTACAGTGAGCTAGTAATGCAACTAGGTGTCAAATACATTGAAATATGACTATGACCATATTTTTCTATCTATCTACAATCCCATAAAAAAGCAGGAGCACCCCACAATCTTTCTAATATCTTTCCTTAGAAAATCACTGAAAGGTAGACTGTGTGATCCATTATAGAGAGATCACATAAAGCCAAGAAGACTGGCCCATGATCACATAAACCTGTAGTGTACAGAGGAAATGAATTGGGTGCTTACATATCCCAGACTAGCACACCAGTCTCTAGACCACCTTTTTTCTTCCCCAGGTGCTATTCTGCCTCATACATGAATCAGTGTGAAAACTCCAGTTGGCTGTTATCAGACCTGTGTTGAGTGTTTTTTAAAGTCTGGATTATCCATGCTCTTGAATGAGGATTGCCTTTTTCTCTGATGGCATGATGTCAGTTGTAACAAGACTCTAAATGTCTGTCTGCCCAAACCTTGGGCCCCATCCCAACCAAAATAAATTTAAAAAATGCGATTTCTCCATGTGTATCACATTATTCTTTCAAAAACTTTTAATTTTGCTTCGACAGCCTAAGTTGAGTGAAATGACCATAATATTTACTTTTTTCTTTCATCAGAGCCAATTAAGAACTGTGATTGAGTATCATGAAATGATAAATGTTTCCTGGGTAAGGATTAGCAAGAGTAGCCCAGACTGCCTCCATCTCAGAAAGCATGGAAATCCAGTTTTTTTTCTGTCATCGGTGACTTAGAAAAACAAGAGGAAATTGAAGCCAGAATTTTGGTCTGGCAGGCAGAGTCTAGACAGGTCTCATGTATCAATAGAAAGATGAGATAAATATTAAAAAAATATTATTCAGCCCAAAACAAGATCCAGCTGCAGCTGTTGGAAGTGGTGATTTTATTCAGAGGCTTGTGGAAGAGTTGTGTAGTGAAAAGCATGCAGCAGAAGATATATGATTCATTTCACAATGAACCCCAAGTGCCGGGTATTTTATTACCTTACACAGGGAGTTACTTCCAGAGGTAGTAAATTTTTCATTTAAGCTTCCTTTGTTGGCTATAATCCCTTTGATTTCTTTCTTTAATTAAATCATACAAATTTTCTGGCTGTTTTTCCTTTGTTCTATTTAACCACTCACAATCTTTTAATGGTGATGGGCAGAGAAAAAATAAATGCCTGACAAATATACCTTGGCAGCAAAGCCAACTACAGTAAATCCTGTGACTGAAATACCAAGTTGTACTCTGATGGATATTTATTGCATTTAGCCACTCCAGAAGACAACTCTGAAAACTCTAATCTCTCCCAGAATCCCAGATTAGATACAGTAATATGATAGGAGAGAAATACAGTGTTCAGGAATGGATTTTATTCTATATATTGAATCTCTGGTTAGTAAGCTTTCTGTCAGTTCATACAATTTGAATGTGCCAGCAGTATTTCTGTAATTATAGTTGCTGGGTGTAAGTTCTATTTCATGTTCTATCTAGTGTAGTTATCTATTAATAAGATAGTCTGTGTTCGTTATTACTATTGTTTCTCTTTCAGTAATGCAATGTTGTTTAATGCTGCTTCTTTTACTCAAACCAAGTTTCTATAGACGTTAGCAGGCACAAGGAAAAAGATGGTTAATGGTTAATCTCAGAGCAATAAAGAAAAGACACTGATAATTAGTTAACTATAATTTTAAAAATTAATTATGTATTATGTATCTGGTATTGAATGTAGGAGATAAACCATTGTTGTTTAAGTCAGTTATCTGATTAGATATCAGCAGTGATGTATATTCTCTGTGAAATGAAGTGTCTTTCAGCACACAGACGACAAAATTCTGAATTTTGCATTTTGAATGAACTTGGAGTAGCTTTGACATTTGTTTTGACAGAGAACAGTTAACTTGGCGTCAAGTTTTTAATCGATAGATGAACCTTAATGCCCTCGTGAATTGTTTGCAAGCAATTAAAGGCATTTTGAATAAATTGTTTACATTTTAGTTATGCTCTGGAATAAATGATTTCTTGAATGACTGATTTACTAGATAGGGTGCTTTAAGATTTGTATGCATAGAAATTTTTGATTGGCGTTGCAATAAGCTAGGGAGAGGAAATCATCCTTAGATCTTCAAAGAAAACCAAAGCATGCTTTTCATAACTTGTTCAAAAAGCTTTGTTTTTACATTCTCAAATTACATTTTCTCTGCTAATCTGGGAACCTAGAATCTCTAAAACTGAACACTGATCTGAGCAGAAATTACTTGTTCATCTCTTAGTGAACCTAGGACCATGATGCTTATTGGGAGTCCTTCCTAGGACTTGTCTGTAACACTTTAACTGTGTTCTAGTTTATTGAGAAAAGTTGCAACACATTCTGTGCTAAGTGGGTTTGTGAGATTTCTCAAGACAAGTAGCAATGCCCTAGAAGAACTTGCTTCTAGAACTAGAAATGCAGGTTAGAAAACTCATTGTTAACCATGGCTCTTGTACTTGACTGCTGAAAATAGTGTAGTATAAATACTAAATCCCTGGGTCCCTAACTTAAGGATACAGTGAGAATCATAACTGCAGTGCTAAAACAAACACTTCTTGAATGGTTGCATGTTTTGATGTCAATGCTTGACCCAAAAATTCATTGTTGATACACAGTTTGAAAACAGCTGAATCATGGCCAGCATAACATTCACACTTTCAGAGGATCTCCAGATCTTTCTGAAGACAGACCTGAAGTCTGAACCTATTTCAGGACTGAGCTGAAATATTTAATTTGACTTCATACCATAAAGAATTATTCAGTAGCATGAACATAAACAGTTGATTGTGAGCTCTTCAGAAGAGCTTCTAGGCTTCAGGCTACCTTGGCAACAAAGGTTTGCAGGGAATGACTTTAGAACATCACATTTCTCATTCCTGGAAGAAGGGAGATTGAACCACATTAATGCCCTTTTCAATCATTTCCTTGTAACATGTTGCATTAAACTGTTTTTAAAATTATCCGTTGACTCTAAACTGGTTTATATTGAAATTTGTTACAGCAAACGAAGTTATTTCTGTTATTTGGTAATATGTAACTCATAACCATAACTAGAACATTCTCTTCATTTAATAGCAAGGTCACAATGGCATTACCTCCATTATAATAATAATAATAATAATACACTGTTGAACAATGTGTACTGGTTAAAAAAGAAAAGCTAGTGGAAGGGGTGACTTCAGTGACATAACCTTGTGAAAACCAGTGATTCTACAAATGCAGCACACCACCTGCATTTTCTTGATTAAGTTATGCAGTAACTTTCAGATGAATAATGGCATGGTATTGCTCTTTTCAAGTATTTAAGTTAACAAAGAGTAATCTCAGTCTTTGTACTCCAGAGACAGAGCAGGGGAAAGCAGAATGGGGAAAAAGGAGGGATGATTAGACAACTTCTTGTCACATGATCTGCAGTTATTACTAACCCAGCCAGTGCTAACAGTTGGTCTGTAGCTGCCTCAGGACCCCTTATCTGTTCTCAGGATCGGGTCTTCTATTCCCTGTGATTTAATCTGTCACGGCTACTGTTGGTTTGTGGCAAGGAATGTGTTTTGGCAGTGGAGTTTGCTCTTTAGAAGACCATAAGTAACTCAATGAYTTGTAAGAACAATTTACTTGGCAGTTTTGATATAGTGCCTTGTAATTAGATGTTGGTTCAATTTTCAAATCAATTCAAGCAATACTCTGTCCTCCCCAAATCCTGTAGAAATGCATGAGCTAAAGACTGTTAAATGACATAGCTCAGTTTACTGACAATAAGATGAAGTTCATGAGTTCAAGTTGGATCTGTATTGCTATAACTGATAATATTTTGTATTTCACATCTTGTGATAGTGTGACCTACCTCAAGAAAAATTGTGGTGGTGGGAAGGGGACGGAATGRTTGGCTCTTATGAAATACTAATTTGCTCATAGGTGAGTGGATTAGGGGGAGTATGGGGATTAAATAAATGAAATCTAGTTCAATCTCGCAGTGAGAATATTTGGGTTGTCTTTTACCCCTTCCACAGTATGAGGTATATGATTTGTATTTTGTCCCTTTAGATGTTCCAGATATATCTGTTGGTATGTGTGAGATGCTCGGATGGAATCATAGTGATTATCCTGAGACACATTTAAATAAGGTGATAAAATGGATTTCCACCTTAGCTCTACATTTAAAAGGATGCAACTTCAGTATTTCCCAAATCACTTTGAGCTGAAGAGCTGTTGTGAGATGCTGTTGCTCACCCATCTTCCTACAAGAAAAAGTGGACCCTTCCATACAGTTACCAGTAAAGCTGTTGCCAATGAAACATCTTTGATCATATAAACACAGCTTATTGTAATTTCAATAGCTCTCTTCCTACTAAGTGGTCCCTGATATCCCAAGATGCCTGGATCATTGCCTGGGGAGAAGCGCAGAGCTTGCCTGTTGTTATTACATTACATTAAAGCCATGACCTTTTACAACCGTGCTCACAAGGGTGGGTATGAAGTCAAGATAGTGAGTTGAAATAGTTAACTTTCATAGTTGAGACAGAGGGGCTAATTATGGTAGGAGATAGATAGAAAAATGTCCTGCTCAAATATCGCAAAATCTAACACTTATTACTTGGATAGAACTTACTGTAACCCGAAAAAAAAAAAAAAGAGAGTGTATTTTTATAAAACTCTTATTTTTTTTTGTCATGRAGAAACAGCTTTGCTCTCAATTCTGTTTGAGAGAGTAAGTGAAATTAAAGGAAGTTGATGTTTTGGGCCTGTACTAAATTCATAAATGAAAAGAAAAAAAACTATTTTTTGTTATGCAAAACATATGTGATGTCTTTGCTGTCACTGCCGGTTGTGAAGCTGTTGAGGAAAAGCAATGTTCCTTGGCAACATTGTATTGTAGAGTTAAAAGKATTGTGTGAGCTCAGATAAGTTTACCTTCAGAATTCTACAGAGGAATCTATCTAGGAAAGCAAAACCTGAAAGTATTACAGGTCTAAATTCTGGAAAAGCAAACCTTCCCTGTCAGGTGAAAAAAACCCAGGGTGTTGTTATGTTGAGGAGTTATAAAATGCCTTAAATGCAAGGAAGCCTCAGTGTTCCCTGGGTCAACCCTCTAATGCATGGATAGCATTGAACTGCCTTTGCAGATACCCTATCACTGTGTGYCTGTGCCTTTGTAGCTTTTGAGTAACATTGTTGTAAATACTCACTTCAGAATTAGTTATCAATTATCCATAAAATGCTCTGGTAACTGTATACACAGACATCTAAATAAATGTAAATCAGTGAGAAAGTAGCAGTGAGAGTCAGTTTATGTCTATGTATATACCAAGGTTTCTAGTAAGAGGCTGAGCTGGAGGTAGACCTCTAGTTTACGTCTTAAGGTATCTATAGGATTTTGTAAWTTCCATTTTCATTCTTTCACTTTCTACTTTTTGGGCCATTTTTTCTGCACYCCTATAATGCAAAGGGTTTTGATTTCAGCTTTTTATTGAAAACACTGGAAAAATTGTGTGKTTTTTTTTTTTTTCCCTGATAAATATGTTAAAGCAGAACTTTCAAGAAACTTCTGAGGTTTTTACTCGATGCCTTAATTGCCTCATCTGTAACACAAGAATCAAAATAATACTTGGTGAGATGCTTTGAGAACTTTGGGTGAAAAGGTATTTAAATTCTGATTGCTAGTAGTGTTTGGGGAATGATGCTCTCATTCAACCCTTTCACAATGAATTTCCTTTCATTATTGGTTTAAACATTCTTATTATACAACAATCCTAATTGGTCTTAAATTAATTCTCTCCTCTGGTTATGAGAGGGAGCAAAAGCCTGAGTATTACACATTTTAGATTTCTATCTTTATTTGCATCTGAAATTGTAATGAAGTAAAGGATTCAGAGATGCTTATTTGTCATGTTTGATAAAACTACAAAAGAATTTGTTTCCCCTTCCAAGACAGCCCATTGCTTTTATTATGTATATTAAGACGAATGCCCTCAAAACAAACTGTTTTCAAGATTAATCTCTGAGATTAAATAATTCCCAATGGCATCCCTTCACTAATGAGAATAAAAGGTGGTGCTCTAGAGACACTACAATGGAGACCAGATAGCCTCCAYAATAGTTTTATGCAAATAAATGTGCTTTGTATTGCAGTGAATGAGAAATGAAGCACCCAGCTACTGCTTCTCAGATGAGAGCAGGCAACRTTTTAGCACTGCTTTACTAAAAGTGCAAACATTTGTGTACTCGTTCCCTTGCTCTTTTCTACATCAGTCAAAAAAAAGTCCAGAAGGGATGAAATGGATAATAGTTTCCGTAAATTTGATTGTATGAAGTCCTTAGGCTCACCTCTAGGGATAACCAGGTGGAATATTCACAAAATAAAAGTAATGTAAAGGCCCCTCTGGCCTTAAGCAGTATGAAGTCATCTTTGGTGGACAAAACTCTTTCTGCARAAGGATCCTCAACTCTTCTGCAGTTTGCATGCAGCTCTTTCAGTAGTAGCTTCAAAATCTTGAAAAAGCAACATGATTAACAGAACGCAAAAAAACTTATTAGTTAAAACTGCATCTTTAAATTATGATAGAACCTGTACAATAACAATCAAAGAAAGGTTGTGCAGAGAAAATTGAGGCAATTTATTTATGATTCTGTTTAATGATGGAATTGCTGCTCTGTGCAGTTTCTAAAAAGAGAACATCATTRTACTGCTGAGCAAGCACTGGCTGATTTTAAGGCAAGTTACTGGAAACAAAATTTGTTCTAAATTAGTGAGTAGTTTGAAATATCTTTAAATACTATTTAAGGTAAAGAATRCATTGGGTCTGTTTACCACTGAAGCACTGTGGTGCTTCATATGCAGACTTGTTGAGTTTACTTTAGTAGTCCCAAATTTACCTTTTCTAGTATGGGTAATACGTTCCTCATCCAAACTCTGTTACTGTACTTTCCAGTACACTGTTCTGCTTTCATGATGGGTCTGAAAGGAATTTGGAAAAATTCTAATTTGAAAAATGTATATTCAGAAAACACAAAGGATATTCCTGCATCTCAAGCATTTCAGTTATTTCTCAATGAGTATTTATGCAAACTGTAAAGATTTTTACATCTAAGAAAGTATTTGTAGAATAATCCACTTCTAATGAATGAACAAATCCTCACGTCTCATATTTGATCCAAGAACTCAGTGCGGYTATTTTGTAATTTGTCTTTCTGTAATACATAAGGTTTGTTGCAAAAATACCGATGTTTTATTTTAATTATTTGTATAATCTCCATCAATTATATAGATAATCTACTAATTACAATTAAGTAGAATTTTTTAAAATGGGTTATAGTTTTCAGATAGCATTAACTATTTATTTTTATTATCTCCTTTACTTTTAATATTTTCTGCTGCTGGTGAGCTCTCCCCAGCCTATAATCCCAGCAGCACTTTTGGATTTTCTCCCTGCTGGTTCCTATTCTACTGAATTTTCTCTGAATAAATCCTGGTCAGATTAGTGGAAGAAATTTGTACTGGTTAGGTCATAGCAGAGGACAACAGGAGTAAAGGAAGCTTTGCAGTTAGGTTCAAATATCAAAACAGAGATAGTGTATAAAGTTCYGCTTTTATGTCCATTTCTAAAAGTTCTGGGAAGGTAAGAAGTGCTYATGTAAGGATGTCTCCTGCTGGTACCAGTACCTTAAGATATTCAGTCAAAGAAAATAAAAACTCATTGTTGTTTGAAGGCATAGTTTTATCTTTTCTTTCTGGGTTTTGTAACATTAAATCTTTACATAGAGTGCAGTTTCTATAGAAGAGTCAATTTGTTGTCATTAAAACATAGGGGTTTTTTTTGTGAAGGTTTTTTGTTGGCTCTCTGGGATTAGGAGAGGAAATGAGAATAATACTGAAAACAGCATGTTTTCCCCTTGAATTCTGTTACGCTAATCAGGACTGGGGGAAAAAGAGGAAAWGCCAGAGGGAAGCAGCAAAGTTATGAAAGACTTAAAAATATTTCTCTTGGAAATTTCTCAAAGATTGAGAGTTCTACAAATGAAGGTGTTATAAAGGAATAGAAGTAGTGAGATTTTGCATCTCTTGTCATGATTAGAAAATATAATTAAATAATGTGCTGTAAATTCTGTGAAAGGTCAGAATGCAAATGAAGTTCTTTGATTAAACAGTGTAGTATTTGATTCAAAACTTGATTCAGGAAAACACTTAAGTGTAGGCTTCAGTCCTGCTGATTTTGAATGTTATCTTCTATACTTAAATGTAAATTTAAGTATTTTTCTGCTGATATGCACTTTACTAAATTGAGGGCAAAAGGACTGAGACAATGATCRGGTTGGATTTTGAACGATATTGCCTGTTTATATAGTTAATTTAAAAAAATCTATTTTGGATTGTCAAATAGAAGAATAAAAAAAGCACTTGTTTCTTTAGGCTGAAACTGAGTCTACCACCAAAGGGACGTATTTCAGCCTAATTATGAATTTTGGGATGATCATGCTCTTCTGAGGTGTTTGAAACAATACGGTTTGGAACMGGATGTTGACTTAGGAGGCCCATTGACCATATTCTGTACGGTCCTTTCTGTGCCGGTACAGTCAGAGGGGAGGGAAAAAGAATGGAAGGAATGAGAGGCAAGATGGCAAAATAGTGTGGGAGTTTGTGGTGGGTAAACCTGCTCCAGTGTGGGCTCTCCATGGGTAGCGGTTCCTTCAGGAAATATCCACCCGCTGTGGCGTGGGTCCTCCACAGGCCGCAGCGTGGGTATCTGCTCCCCCGCGGTCTCCCAATCATGGCGGGTCCCCATGGGGAGTCTCTGCCCCGGCGCCTGCAGCACCTCCTCCCCCTCCCCCTGCTCCGACCTGGGTGCTCGCAGGGCTGTTTCTCACACTTTTTTCCTCACTCCGTGCAGCGTTTTGCCCTTTCTTAAATGTGCTTTCCCAGAGGCACCGCCAGCCTCGCTGCGGGGCCCAGCTGTGCCCTGCGCTGGGGTGCTGGAACCGGCTGGAACCGGCTGTGTGCGGCCCCGGCCTCCCCTCAGAGCCCCGGCAGCCCCCAGCGCCTGGGCACGGGCACCCAGTACAACACTGAAGAAAAAAGATGCCATTTTGGAAACCTTTTTAGCAGGTACTGCCGCAAATCCTGAAAAGACAGTTACAAATAATTGTGTGGGTCTTTTCAGGATAAGAAGGGGATGATAAATTCCATATTCATCTGCGGTGCAGCTTGCCTGGGGCTGCCCTGCTGGTAGTAGGCACTTACTTCATGTTAGTTATGGATCAGAGCATTAATTGGTGCTGTTTGGTAGTAAGCCCCRGGGCTGATACAACTTCTTCAACTAACAGGGACCTACTTACAAGGTGATTTTAGCATTAGTAACATGAATACGTTCTTGGATTAGGTCTTAGCTCCTACATCATATCTGAGACTATAAAGATAAAAATACTGCTTATGTGTTGCTTTATTTGAGGTAAATGTGTTCCAGAAAACAAAGCSTGGAGAAGGATTAATTAAGATAATAAGCTGCGTTTATATCAAATAAAGCTGAAAATCAATTCTGTTTGTGTTCAGCTTTGTTAATGGAAATATACATTATTTTATTAGTCAAAYGGCACAATTAATTATAAAGAAGATTTTATCTCTGGGGCTGCTTTATGACTCTGTTACACTGCTTACAATTAATCCTAATGGAAAGATCAGACTGAAAATTCATGGTCTCTTGTAAATTTTTATAGCCTGATTGTTGCTTCTAAGTGCCCAATACAAAGACAGTTGTTTCAGAAAACAAGCTTTCTAAATTTCATTCAGTGGAGCACAGTCCAAACCCATTGTTTTCCTGTGGCGTTGACTGCCGGGTCTGCCCTGCCRAGGTGTTCCAGCCTTCCTGCCTACAGGTGCTTGTTCTCACATCCCGTTYGCTCCCAAGGGAACTGGGAGCATCGCACCTTGCAAGTTTAGACCACTGAAGTTTCAGCTGCAGGGTTGTATCTGATGAATCTGTGTTAGGTGTCTACTAATGTGGTTAGAAACTGCATGTGTTTGAGGCTTAAACCACCATGACTATTGCCACCCGGTTATTTGATCTATGTAGACATCTAATGTATTAGAGATTTGTCTTTAAAGTTGAATTCAAGACCACTGAAATACTGTTAAAGACAAGTTGCTCACCCTCACTTTAACTGATCTTCTTGAAATACAAACAGACAGCTAATGACAGAGAAGGGGCGGGGAAGAAGTGGAAGGCTAATACCATATTCCTTTCATCCTGTTTTTCTTATAGACCTTGATGTGTCCTTCCAGTTTATTGAAATTGTGGTTACTTTTGTAGTTATGAAGGCTGGCATTTCTGGAATATCATAATTCAGCTGTGACACTGATGTGCTGCTAGCAAAAGTCTTGCAATATATTGTAAAGTGCTTATGATAATGTCTATCTCCTCTTCCCCAAATGAGGTGGGAGGACTTTTATGAATCTTTCAATATTTTGATCTAATTTCAATAGCGAATATATTATTATTCCTATMATGGGAAATGTAATGAATTGGGATGGCTATTTTACTAGGACATCTGCCAGGGAGTGGCTCTAGCTTAATGTGACTGAACAGTAATGGCGTTGCTTATTGGGGACAATGTTAKCAAACGTTCTACTTAGTAGAGATGTCCTTAACTAGTGCCAAGAGATTCAGTGGTGATCAGTGAGACTTCAGGAGTTAAATTAGTTAGTCAGAGAAGTGAGATTGTAAACTCAGATCTACTATTATATTAAATAAACATTAAATGCAGAGAATATTCTCATGTATTATTCACTATGGTATTTTATTGTCTGAAATCTTGTATAGGTTTCTCTGACCATTTTTTTTAATATTCTTTTTAATTCCTTGGTCCCAAAAGCTTCAATTAAGTGAGTATTTAAATGGTTGGAAGGATCAAGGCCAGGGCACATTATCTACTGCCGTTATTTTAATAATTTTAATAGTATGTTTTCAAGTATTTCCTATGTGACTCTCAATTTTGCCGTAATGTGTGGTGCGATTCAACCCAATAAGTAAAATGGATTATCATGGGCTAATCAAGGAACATGAATTTAATTTTCTTTATGTCTATGCTGAGCTCATAATTGTACTTTATGCAATATCTTCACTTAGTACGGTAGTCCTGCAGATTGGGGCTGACTAGTGGAGTGTACCCCAAGTGTGTTTTGGTCTGTGTCACMACATTTCCCTGCCACAGAAATGAGGGGATGTATCTGTGTCTGGGCAGTGGGAGGAAGGGAGAAGGGCTTATGGTTTGGGAGGCAGTCAGTGCTGGAAAATGTTTGCTGAGCCCAAACTAAAGCTAAACCTTAAGAGTTTTTGGGTATCTAATATGCTACACAGACTGAATAAAGAATTTTGAATTARTAGATTCACAGCTTGTGAGCATAAAAAGACACAAAGCATAAGTATTTTGAGATCTATCACATTGTCTGCAAAACTGTGGTGGTCCCTTTTGAAYGTGAAAGTAACAGGAAACTTTAAAGGCATGGATCAAAAATGTATTGAAAATATCCTGCTGGATGTATCTAGTCTTGACCGATTCTGAAATTGTAATACTTACAAAAGATGCAAAAGTTGGTTAAACGGAATTACCGTTTCATTTATTCCTAGTGATGCTATTTTACATGACTGTAATATTTCCTGTGTTGTGACAGTTAATGGTTATAGCATGAGTAAAGGCAATGTCTGTCATATTTTCTTTTCACAACACTATACTTCATAATTCTTCCAGTACATTCATGTAAAAAAGATGCCCGAAGAGTGGGCAATTTGGTACAGTTGACAGGCCTGCACGCTTGGGTTCAGTCCTGAGAGTCTGGAATAAAGGATGGCATCACAGGCACAGGCAGATTCCTTGACAGTGGATCGAATAACTAGGTCAAGGATCACATTSGTGTGGTCCCACACACCTAGAACACCACTCCACACACCTGGAACCCCCACACACCTAGGGATGAAGAAAAAGCAGAGGCATTCAATGCTKGTTTTGCCTCAGTCTTTARTAATACTRATAGACCTTGGGCTGCCTGGTCCMCTGAGTCAGAGGACCTCAAGTGTGGGAACAGTGACTTTCCATTTGTGGACACTGAAATTGTAAGGGACCAGCTATATCAGCTGAATGTTCACAAGTCCATGGGGCCTGACGGGATTCATCCCAGAGTACTGAAGGAGCTAGCGGATGTTATGGCAGGACCTCTCGATCATCTACCAGAGGTCTTGGGAGTTTGTGGAGGTCCCTGCTGGCTGGAAGCTAGCCAATGTTATTCCAATTTACGAGAAGGGTGTGAGGGAAGACCCTGGAAAATACAGACCTGTTAGTCTAACCTCAGTTCCTGGAAAAATTATGGAGATCATACTGGGTACTATTGAAAGGCATTTAAAGAACAATGAAATCACAGGCACAGTCAACGTGGGTTCACAAAGGGAAAGTCCTGTTTAGCTGATTTGATATTCTTCTATGGTAAGGTCACCTGCCTAGTGGATGAAGGGAAGGTGGTGGATGTAGTTTTTCTGGATTTCAATAAGGCTTTTGATACTGTCTCTCCCAGTATCCTTCTGGACAAGTTGTCCAACTGTGAGATGAGCAGGTACATGGTGCACTGGGTGAAGAGCTGGCTGAAGGGCAGAGCTCAAAGGGTCGTAGTGAATGGGGCTACATCTGGCCGGTGACCAGTCACCAGAGGTGTTCCTCAGGGTTCAATTCTAGGGCCAGTTCTGTTCAACATATTTATCAATGATCTGGATGCAGGACTTGAATGCACCATTAGCAAGTTTGCTGATGATACCAAACTGGGAGGTGCTGTTGACTCTCTTGAGGGACAAGAGGCCTTGCAGAGGGATCCAGATAGATTGGAGCATTGGGCTATGATTAATGGGATGAAATTTAACAAGTCCAAATGCCTGATTCTGCACCTGGGATGAAGTAACACAGGGCACAAGTATGAATTGGGAGAGCAGTGGCTGGAGAGCAGCCCTGTGAAAAGGGATCTGGGGGTGCTGGTTGACAGCAGGCTCAATAAGAGTCAGCAGTGTGCCCTGGCAGCCAAGAGGGCAAACCACATCCTGGGGGGCATCAAACCCAGCATAACCAGCCGGTCAGAAGAGGTGATCATCCTGCTGTATTTGGCATTGGTGCGGCCTTACCTTGAGTACTCTGTGCAGTTGTTTCTGGGCCCCACAATTTAAGAAGGATGTGAAGGTCCTTGAATGCATTCAAAGGAGGGCAACAAAGCTGGTGAAAGGGCTGGAAGGAATGTTCTATGAGGAAAGGCTAAGGACTTTGGGTTTGTCTAGTTTGGAGAAAAGGAGGCTGAGGGGTGACTTCATTGCTCTCTATGGCTTCCTGAGAAGGGGAGGTGCTGATCTCTTCTCCCTGGTATCCAGTGATAAGATGTATGGGAATGGTTCAAAGCTGCACCAGGGGAGGTTTAGACTCGAYATTAGGAAGCGTTTCTTTACTGAGAGGGTGGTCAAACACTGGAACAGRCTTCCTAGAGAGGTGGTCGATGCCCCAAGCCTGTCAGTGTTTGTTTAAGAGGCATTTGGACAATGGCCTTAATAATAGGCTTTAACGTTTGGTCAGCCCTGAATTGGTCAGGCAGTTGGACTAGATGATCACTGTAGGTCCCTTAMAACTGAAATATTCTACTTTATTCTATTCTGTTCTATTCTATTCAACRGTGGTGGAAGTATTGCCAATCTTGYGTTTGAAAACTRAGCTAAAATGYCCAGATTCCTTCCTTATCCTGGCTTACAAAGCATGAGTCCCAAGGCCTCCCTTCTGAATTTGAAAGGTGCATGYATGTTGCAAAGACAATAAAATTTCCTCTAGCAGTCACATGACTGTTAATTTYCTTGAAAATTAATTTAGTAGGGTACTTTGGTACAATGATCTGAAGAGTGAAGGTTGCCCTGTCTGTCACCTCTTATAAAATGAGGATAAAAATAGAAAATCTAGAAACTTGCATTTATTGTACTCTTTTTTGTAATGATGCTCATTATGATAGTTTCTAGTGTCCAAATTTAGTTATGCAACTTCTTGTAGGCATTAGGTGTTTTTCTGCAGTTTTGTATGATCTCCAGGCAGCTAAATAAAGAGATCATAGTGGCAATTTGTTGACAAACCCTTTTCTCTCTGATTTGCCCTTTCAAAAAGCTTGMATTCAGAGGCAGCTAAATTGAAGCTGAGAGGGTTGTGTGGGGCAGAAGGACAGGGCTGTCAACCTGGGGATGCTGGGAGGATAGGAACCTGTCCTAGGAGGGCTGACTGGAGACTACCTGCCTGAGAGAAATTGCTATATTTGAGCTGCTTCCTGAGGCAGAAGGCTCAGAACTCTGGCAACCATCTCAAAGGAGAAACAAGGGTGTTAGTCTGTGTGAGGGGGACTGCAGGACMTTGTTCTTCTCATTGTCACTTGTTCCTGTTGGGGTGTCAATGCTGGGCCTGAATGTGAGATCCATCTCATCCTGGGAGAGGCACAAGGGAGGATATGGGGCAGGAGTGGAAGGGAAAGAGGTATTTCAAAGGGCGCTTCTCTATAAAGTAGGCTTGGATTTTAATATCTGTCTTTCTGGTTGCTATTTGAGCTTTGGGAACTGTTATTTAGGGCTAGCTTTATCAGTGGCTTAGAAATTTTAAAAATCATAAGCAGTGCCCAAATTTGAGTGCTGAGGGTGAGTCCCCCTTGGTTGGGCAGTGACACTCCTCATTTGTCTTGTATCTGTGGCATCTTGGGCACTTCAGCCTTTGACCCGACATACCGGCATGATTTACAGCTGTCTTCAGCTCTGGTGTTTACTACAGTGAGATATAAGACAAATCAGTCATCCTTAACTTTTTGTTACCTCACATTGTTTCTTCCTTCCTGGCAGAGAGCAGGCTTAGCAATTCTGGGCTGTCTTAAGGTGTGAAATGAGATTTAGTTCTTTTGTTTTGTCTCTGTCTTTCTCTCTGTCTTTCTTTTTCTTTCTTTCTTTCTTTCTGTCTTTCTCTCTTTCTGTCTTTCTGTCTTTCTGTCTTTCTGTCTTTCTGTCTTTCTGTCTTTCTTTCTTTCTTTCTCTCTGTCTTTCTTTCTCTCTGTCTTTCTCTCTGTCTTTCTTTTTTTCTTTCTTCCTTTCTTTCTTTTTTTCTCTCTGTCTTTCTTTCTTTCTTTCTTTCTTTCTTTCTTTCTTTCTTTCTTTCTTTCTTTCTTTCTTTCTTTCTTTCTGTGAGGCAGGAGACAAGGGGGGAAAGAGGCCTCTCTTAAAATGGTGGATGTAGCTGTGCCTCTTATTCATGCTCCATTATTACTGTTCTTATGATCTTAAATAGGATGATACCATACAAAAAAGCCAAAGATTAGAAGAATCATTAGCCTTCATTTGTAATTACAGTGCACTAGCTAGGTCCTACATATTGTGAGAGCTATCATTTGTAATAAGAGTGTATCTATTTAGGAAAGAATGAAAGTTGTAACTGAGAGTATCTTTTCTATGACTTATCTACAAATACATTACAGGATAGTATTTCTACAGTAGCTCCCCAGCTATTTGGCAGTGGATATGTGCAAATCCTCTGCATAGCCTGAAGCAATAACAGCTGGTAGTGTGATTCTGAGAAGTACCACCAAAAAAGCCAGAAGAATAATGAGAAAACTTTTAACAAAAAGGATGGCACTGGTCCAGTAGTACCATCCCTTCCAGGATAACATTGACCAATAATGTGTATCGTACTTTTCTGCAGTTGAGATGAAATCTCATGCTGAATCCTGAACACTTCAGTGTGTGAATTCAAAGGCCCAGATAACTTTTCTTATTCCAAGCATCACTTGCTCCCTGACATTCTGACTAGATTCCAACTTCAGCAAATCACAACCTCAGTGCCTAACTTTTCCTCCTGTCTTTTTTTACTATATACTTTTAGCAAAATAGTTATGCAATATTATTTTAATATGTAATTAACATTTTGTATCAGCCAGAAAAGATTATCTTTTTAGCATTTTTTTAATCAGTTTTCCATATGTTTCTTTGGCAAGGGACAGCCAAGGAAAATTGCTACTGCATTGTGTGCAGGAAGGTGCCCTGTGGTCTTCCAGTAAATTAAATCACTACACGATTAATGCTCACAGTCAACAAAAATCCAGTTCATCTAGCTGTGAATGTGCAGCATGGAGTTAAAGGGCACCTTGTCCCTGCGGCTCTCATTGCCTTTCTTGAGGAGAAAAAAAATCATAGTTCTCTTAAGTTATCAACAGAGCCATAGACGTACATATGGAAATAAAGAGACTATTTTAATGAGTTATCATTTTTATGAGGTTAACTATTTGTAAGAATTATAAATAATTCAAAAACTTCAATCAATGCTTTAAACAAATAGTAGRAAATTTCCCTAGAGATCTTTTATGATCAGGGTAAATGGGAAAGATTTATAGCATCTTACAAARTATTGAACAGGGAACACTTTGTAGAAGTGCCTGAAGGACTATGTGCAGTGAGCAACACAGGCTAATGGGCATCATCTTCAGCTTTCAAAGGRATTACATAGAAAGCACAAGGTAGTGCGGAACTAGTTGTGTGGCAAGTTGGAGTAGTTTCTGCTGGTTTCTTTCAGAGCATCTGTGGGTGAGCTGGCATGATGACTAAACTCTAGGAGAGACAACAGATCTTCTTATTAGTTCATCAGGAAAACAAGTAGTGATCTGCTTAAAARATGGCTTGAGCTTGTGGTCTGAAACTTTATCCAAAGTTCTTCCTTTGCCTGTAAAACCGGCAGACATCTATTGGAATTTACACAATTATGGTAGAAATTGTCCAAAACTTTTGTCAAAAACAATCCCCCTGAATATATGTTAAGGGTCTATTGTCAATTGTTAACACCACCCGTGTGTCATGAGTAGTAATTAAGTAAAACACAAAAAGGAAGGTGAATTTCAGGTATAAGGTATTMGGGGTGTTGTACATTGTATTAAAAATCAGGATTGTTTTCCCCAAGACTGATTACCAAAAGAACTGCAAACTTACCTATAAAAGTACCTTTAGGTCTTGTTCACTTGGTGATCCTACTTGTACTTATATGGCAGGTCCTACCTCAGGTCTATTTTGCAAGAGATTTTAAAATAAGCAACACAACAAAATCCTCAGTGGAAAGTAGCTAAAGTGCTGTGTAAATCAAAATAAAGTCAGGCAGCTAACACTAAGCTCTTGAGAGACACATTAAAGCCTTCCATCAGTGAGGAATTTGTTGTTTTTCATTGAGGAAGCTCCTGCTGAGGAACAGACTGATTTGCTTTGCCACAGGTAGTAGGTAAAAAGTCTTGAGTGATGTAAATCAGATTAGTTTTGCAAATCTGTCCTTCTTGCTTATTTAAAGCCTAACACACATTTCTGTTGAGAATTAATTTGCACATGGAAATATAGTCAAATCAGAAAGATATTATACTGGAATATACAGACTACAACCAGARTTTTGACACATTAGTCCTTTGGATTTACTTGAAAATATCAGCTTTAAATACTGAGCATTAGTTTCCTTCCTTTGTTAAGCATACCATATTCATAAGGTTAGATTAAATATCCTTATTATGTGGCTGACTTTCGTGAATCTCTTTACATGTGTGAGCTTAAACATGGACAGGACCAGGTAAAGAATCAGGGCTTGAGATGCATAGATAGGAAGAAAAATGCTAAGTGTCTATTTTCAATGCTGCCTGATAGACAATGAGACAGGCTATAGTACTCAGGTTAATGTGTAAATAGGTGCTCAAGCAGAAGTAGTGCATGTTTTTGAAAAAAACCCAACATGTCCCCCCCWAAAAACAAAAAAACAAACATAAACCGACAACCATGAACCATGAATTTTGATGTACTGAGTTGCAGTGGAATACAAGGCATAACTAATAAAAAAAGTTCTAACAATTTGATTCATTAGATTGTGGCATGAAAACTAATGTGACGTTTAGTCTAATAAGTTATTAGAAAAGGATGTTTCTTTTTCTAAAATAAATAGATAAATATTGCAAGGTCTGAAGATGCTTGCAGATCTGGAGCACTGGGTGGAACTCTCAAAAAAGGGTAATGAACAGCATGTTGTATTTTTCCACCCAAAAGTCAGCAGATTATATGTCTGCTCTGAGAATCCCACATTAATCTTCTTCATTTGATCTGACAGTCTTCCCTCATATCCAAGTCATATTTAATATAGATGGTTTACTGAAGCTCTAAACTTAATTGACAAGATCGTTAATTTATGAAGCAAGATGTTCAAGAGTGTAACATTGAAGAGGAATACAATGCTCTGCATGGCTTTTACCTGACATATTTGGCTGTTTACTCTGAAGTTGGAACCATTTTTTTWAAAATAATATTAATTAAATGCTCCTAAAGGCAGGAATGTAAGGAACAAAAAGTGACAGAAGGAACGAAAAGATTTGCTCTGGTTTTAAATTGYGTGGTCTCTCCATTTTCCACTCTCCAGCTCATGAACTCCTCTGAAAAGTTAGATCCTAAGTTGGAGTTGGAAAATCTTTTTCAGAAAATGACAACAGAGTTTCTGTGCTTGTACAGAGCACAGAAAATTATCATTCCTGCCTTCACGGTGGTCAAAGCACTCCAAAGGTGACTTTTCAATTGAAGAGTGTTTTCCTAGAGATTTATCAGGAGTGTTTAGATTTTTGAGATATGTTAATGGGTAGAATATTGTKGGAGGGATAAATATTGCTGTATTGCAACCATAGTGCAACCAACACTTTTTAAGACATATGCTATGCACCCTGCAGCTGCTGTTCTACTTGGTAGTTTTCTGAGGTGCCTGAAATAGTAGGCATCATGATGTAGAGACCACAGAGCTTTGTTACACTGGCATTTTCAGAAAACCAAAAAACAACAAAAACCAAAACCAACTGTTCTTGAAGCTTTGTAGTGCCATTACAGTCACATTCTTTTCTACCTTGGAAACTCTTCTGGTAGATTAGTGGAGAATCCAGGCATCTTCTAAAACAGAGGAAACTTTTCCATTTGTTGTCTGCTCTGCATTTTGTCATCTTAGCTTTAGCAAAAATGTATTTAGACAACCTGGAAAAATTTTTTTTAGAAAATAGATGATTTTTACACACAAGCTGTACATCAACTCCTAAATTCAACAGATACAAGTACAGCTACTTGTGGAATTAGTTTGGCAACCAAAATTACTATGCAAGGAGCACGCACTTGCTTTGTCAGTTCACTGCTGATTTCCTAAATGCAGCAAACTTAAGAGCAATAAATGTCTGAGTAGACCTTGACAGACTTTTAGCCTGTTTTCCTGAGAGTCTAGGTACTTGGAAACACAAAATTCTTTTAAGTATCAGGTTTAAACTATTAAGTGTGAACTATAAAATACAAGGTTGGCTGGTTTAGTGACAATGTCTGAAGAGTATAAATGTTTGATTGACATAGAAGGTAGATGTAAGCAGCCTGTGGGGAAAAAGGTTTACTCATTGGGTGATTCAGAATATAGTATTTAAACCTGCTTGGATTATAGCAGTCAAATACAGTACTTTGCAGTGAGCATACTGTTCTCTAGAGAATTTGGATCCCCATTCCCTAATCAGGTTGATGAGCATATTAAAATGCAAATAAAGGAAATCTCACAAAGAGTTGATTATCTCATCACGTGTGAAGCAGCTGATATAGGAACATATCTGAAGCAGTTCTAAGAAAGCTTCTTTGAGACAATGGGAAGGAGTCTTATATTTAATAATACAGAAGGAAAAAAAATACTGTTGATTGGCCTAGTCACGGGATTTGATTGCAGAACTTAGGTGGGAGCTACTTTAGAAACTTCTCCCAGAATGGTGTTAGCACCAGTTAGGACATTAAAATATGTTTTTTAATACAGTAAAAATTAGAGAGATGCACAACAAAAAGCCCTGGTTTAGACAATAAAACAGACACAGTACTTATGTGAAGTGCTTTTCTTGTTATGAGGTATTTTGATCTTTTGCTGAAAAAAGCTGCAGTAACAAGAAAGACAACACAGTCTTTCTTGCTTTTTATACTTCAGCTGACTTAATTAAATTTCTTTCACTCTTTGTATGTGTAAATATAAGCAAAGCCTGGAGGATTTAGCTTTCATTAGTGGTTTGTGTAGGGGAAGGAAGAAAAGGAGGTACCACTTCCACTTTACTTCGGGTTTTATGAATGTGAACTAATCTAAATGTTTGTCTAGTCCAATGTCCTTTCTCCAACAGTGATCAGTAGTATATGTAAGAATAAAGTTTAGATACAGTGATGCTACCTTGGGTGAACCTTATTAGCAAGGCACAGGAAAAAACACTGTACAGATATGAAATATTCCTTTCTTTCTTTTTGTTTCATTCATCCACACAGTCAGAAGTTAAACAATTTCAAGTGCACAGACTACTCATAAAGATAYTCATCATTGGATAGCTGTAGCCCATTTCAGAATGGGAAACAAAGTATTGTGATTGTTAAGCTTATTTTTTCACTATGACAAGTGAGACACTATGCTATTTCTTTCACTTTTTCCATTCTCCTCAAATTGTGAAAATGGGTTTGATTGTGGTGTGTAAATGCACAAAAAGACATTTTTTCAAGTGATATAGGATTCACATAAAGAAAACCAAGTTCTTCTGAGGAAGGGTTTAAAGATTTATGAAAAAGGTGCTTCAGCTCACACTGACCCTTTTTTCCTGGAAGTTCAGAACCTTAAGTTAAAAACACCCGCTTCTTGATGTAGCTTACTCTACTGAAGTGTTTTGTTTAGGTCACACACATTCTAGCAATCTATCGGTGGGTAGTTCTGACGTGACCAGAGTTCCCAGTGATGACTGGAAAGAGTATCTTTATTTCCTGTTAAAACTAGTAACTTGGTGGTAGGAAAATGGAACATAGTGTTTTTTTGTTTTGTTTAGCTGTCAATAAAAGGTGTTCCTAAAAATGAGTGTTGGGAGTGCTTACATGTGATGCTTGCATTTGGCCTAGGAATGCTGGTACACAATGTTCTCAGGAAACAGTTTGACCCTTTGTAAATCTGATGAGAAAATCCAATCTATTCTTCTCAAACAAGCTATGTCACAGTCTCTGCCAGTTTTGCTGCACTTCCTTCTAGCTGCAATTAGATCATCTTTCTAATCTAGAGGGCTCAGCCTATTGCACTTCACACAGTAGTTTCTGTGTTGAGTCCCGTAGCTCATGTTTGACCAAAGCCTATGTAGTGTAAACTTTGAAGGGATGGCAGGATCCTTGTTCTGGGCTTTCGCCTTAGCATGAAGCATTCCTATTCTTTTGTCCTCTTTCAGCCTTTGCAAATCTGCAGGGTACAATCAGGAACGAGTGAATGGCCATGAAGAAGCGTGAGCTGCAGTCTGATCCTTGTCCTTTGTACATTAGATCTGTGTGCACTCCTTTGCAGCCAGAGGCAAGCTCTTTTTTTTTTTTCTGTCCAGTGGGCCCCCCCCAGCCCCCCACGCTCTACAAAACACTGTAGGGCCACAGTTAGTGCTGAGCTGAGTCTGAACAAATAAAGCCTGTAGAAGAGCAGCATGCTGCTAGGTTGTGTGCTGTCCTTCACCAGTACATTGATATGGCTTCCAGCCAGCTCAGTCTTACGGYGGAGCCAGCTCATCCCTGCTAGCAAAAGGATGTGTGTGGCACAGGGTCATGTATCCATAAATGTTTTCTAGTCTCCCTCGTGCTCTGAGCTAAGTATACAGATGTAGCCTCATGAAAGACCAGGCTTGAATTTTCCAGGCTGGTATACACATTTGCCAAAAGCACACTGGACTTGAGCAATGATTTTAATTTAATATGTGTTAAATCTTTAAAACTATTATATTAAAACTTAGCATCATGCTGATTGGCTCATTTATGTTATCTGTCTGAAAAGAAATCTGATTTATGATTTACCGTGTGAATATCAGTAGCCAGCTGCTTTGAATCACACATACAATGAAAAGGGCCTTGCACAAAAATTGCTGAATACTTTCCAATATCTGAGAAACTGGAAATAAATAGCAGATCTTTAAAAAGTACAGAAACTCAGTGAATAAATTATTGTTATTAAAAAGAGAGCAAATAATGACTAAAGAGCAAAATCAGTCAGCATTTATGGAATTTCCTGACTAATGTAAGCTACAAAGAAACTTTTCTCAAAAGCAAAGCAAGTTGGAATAGAGTTACATCATGAGTAATGAGCTGAGTGAGTGATGTAACAGAGCAGAGATTTATTTTGGATTGATTTAACAGGATATATTAATCCTGACCTTCTTGAACTATAAATGTCTTGTGACAGTTTGCTAGATAGAGCATTTCACTTGTTATCTAACCTGCTATTTTTCATCAGCTGCTTATACACAATATAGGAAAAAAAATGGAGAAAGTGGTAGAGAAGTTATCAGAATCATCCACTTCTTTAATTAGTAAAGGCTAAAACAACTTGGAAGTGGATGTTAGAGAATTTCAGAGTATCTTTCTGTCTTTGTAATGTAACATTCTCCCTTTGAAATTATTTCCCAGGTTCCATTATAAAGACTTCATGGCAAGATGTCCTCCCCTGTGCCAGGTTACCTACCTGCAATTAGGAGATAGGCTGCTTCGTTTTAAATATTTGACATGTTCCAACAGTAGTCTCCATTTTCRCTGTTAGACTTGACTTTCATTGAAACTGAGTCTTCTTGCAAAAGATCTTAAAGAGGATTCAGCTCTCTGTTTTACTTTCCATTCCTGGTCTGATTATGGAATGCCTCTTGCAATGGCTTTTTGAGCGCTCCTTTGCATTGGCACAAATGTCTATTGGAGCAATTTTCAATGTGTAGCTGTGTAAAAGTGAATTTAAAAGAAAAAAAAGTTCCAATGGTGAATTGACTAGCAAAAGTAGAGGGCTTGCTTGGATTCAGAAAATCACTGAAATTTAAACTCAATTTAAAATCTTATTGTGGGGAGGTAAGAATGTACATAATTGCTCTTCTGGATAAAGGATGATTTCCTCAATTCTTTTTTCATGCTCGAGGAAAATTCACACAAATGTGGTCATCCTTCAATATATCTTCTCTACAGACGATTGGTTTATGTAATGTATGTTGGAGATCTTATTCAATCTGGAAATGGAGCCCATTCTTGCAAATGACTCAASGTTAGAAATTAGATACAATCTTAGACAGCTCATGATAATTCAGCAGTTGACTGGGAGAGAGGGACAGGGGARGGGAATAAATTTTTTTGCTACACATGTTGCACCTAACATATGTATTAAATTTCATGCATTTATGAAATTAAGTTTTGGGAAAAGCTACGTTAGATTCCAAAAAATATCTGCACCAGACCAATGTTATTTATATTGTAGTACGAACTAGATATATGAACTAAGAATAGAGCCGTATCAGTTCATGCTTTGCAAAAAGCATGAGAGCAGCAAACAGCCCCTGTCTCAAATAATTTGGAGATAGCAATCACAGCTCATGTGAGTAAAACTCAGCTATCTTTAGACCAGCTGAATTATAACTGCCAAGAATGCAATAGTATATGTTACAGAGCATAACCAGGATTTTTAGTAAATAMTTAACTTTAAATTACTTGTCTTGGATATTATTAATACTATTGCAATGGTAGTACAGACCCTAGTGTAGACTTAGTGCTGTCTCATGTATGTCTGAAAAAACTGTAGTCGCCATGGAATAGAAATGTGCCAACCTCTAACCATGTGAGTGGCTCGATACAAGAAGCTTCCACCTCCTTCCCTTCCACCTCCCCCAGACCAATTCTTGCTGTACTTTCTGTTTCTGAAACATCAGACCATAATGTGAAGCATCAAACTCTTCCCTCCCTCCTCTGTCCCCACGACAGYTGAGTTTCACAGTATGAGGAACTGGGTTTTCAATAAGTACAAGTATTGAGAAATGATAAAGGTATGAAAGTTCATGCCACATAGCACTAGGGATAAAGGAGAAATACTTGTTATCCCTGCTTTACAGAAGAACAATAGATGCACAGAAGTTGGKCTACTTGCTGCAGATCAGTCAAAGAGCCTGCAGCAGGGGTTCCAGGCAAACTTCTCTTGCTGCATTTGCTCTGTGGCTACAGACTARAAGGGCAGCTTAGGTCCCATTGTAGGTCTCAGCACACACTTAAAATGCTTAAAGCTTTTGAACACAGTTTTTGCACCTAGCTCCCCCGGTAGCAAAAAGTCATCTGTAACTAGGTTAGGGGTTTTGTTGCTTTGTATTAGCTGTCAGGGTGAAACAGTTATTGCTATCACAATGCTAAATGAGTCGGATGGAGATGGAGATCAATTGCTGAACAAATTAGCAACAGTATTATCAAGAGGGAAGAAAGAATGGTCTGTAAGAAACAGCATATGCTTTATCATGCAGTCCTAGGATGGAAGATACAGAACACATAGATCAAAATATAATTTAGACCTTGATCAAGAGCATCATTGTCATTTAGCTACATTCAGTGAGAGTCAAAGAGTAAAGAACTCATCCATATTTCTTTAAGCTGAAATTGTTTTCTTCCAATATGTGACTGGAAAGTTATTCAAGTATATTGCTTTATTGGCATATAATTCATGTGCTGACACTGTTTCTATTCTAAAAATGTTAGTAAGCAAAAATCATTCTATAAATTACTTTTTCCTGGTGACTTTTTTTGGCATAGCTTATTAAGAAAACTTGGATTAATGGTCCAAGAAATTGGAAGCTAAATGTTCATAAATGTTGATAAATGAGAACTTTATAACAAATTTTTTAGTRGGGTTCCTAGGAGTATTCTTATTAGCTCACAATGCTAATGATACTTCAAACGTTTATGATATATTAAGATGCTGACATCCATTTCTCAACTCAGGAAATGATCAGAAGCCGAGGCTGTCCTGTCTGTGCTTGAAACTTGATGGGTGAGGCAGGCAGTCTAGAAGTAGTTAATATCTGAAGCATGACTCTTGGTCTTTGGCGTGTAAAGGAGATTTTTCCCTGAGGGAACTTGTGATCATCTAAAATTGCCTATGGATAAGTTGTTTGAAAARGTTGTGTTTAACAGAATTAATTCTACAGGTAATGAAGTGACACAAACTGTTTACAAAGTCATTGCACAATACTACAGGGTATTACGCAGGAGGTTGTAGAAGCTCCAGTGGAAGCAATGGCAACTCCTATGTTAAGTTGTGCTCCTCCTTCAACTGAAGATAATTATGTAAATGACTTGTATCACTGTTCTTTGGTGCTAAGAAAGAACTGCAATGCAATAGAACAGATATTCTAATCACTACATCTAATTATACTGGAATGAGAATTACTGAAAATCTTCAAGTGGTAATTATTCTTCTTATTATATTTAAGGCAATCAAAGCAAGAAATGCCATGTTGATAGTTTAATATAAAAAGTCTGATGTAGGGAATATCTAAAAACTTTGAACATACTGGAGCTTTAGTGCTCTAATATTTTTGTCTTCTTCCTTTCATCCAAAACCATGTAGGACGAGTATTTCAACTTGATCGCTGGTTGATGTTTAAAAAGCCATGACTCCATACAAGGCTTCCATATCTTGTTAAAATTAGCTCTGTATTTTTTCAACTTGGCTTTATGTGACTTTATGCTAGTTGGCTTTTTGCTATACATGGTCTAGGTAATTGCTTACCCTGTGTTACTATGGTTGTAAGCCACAACATTTGCATGTTGCTCTTACAGAAGAGGTCCTGTCTGAAATGAGGACTCAATTGGGCTAAACATTCTGTGCACACAGTTATATGCAGTTTTCGCCTGAAAAAGCCATCTAATTATAATTAGTGCCTTTGCCAAACATTGTTCTAAACTATCAAAACTACTACAAAACCACACTATAGTCCAAGTTAAGTACCCCACACACTGATAGAAAACTGTTGTGTTAGMTTCTAAAGTAAAACTCTGAAAACATTAGTCTCTCTGAACAACTGAAACAGGTAAACAGCTGGAGCTGAGACCCTATACRGAGCAACCCTCCCTATGTTATCGAGTTTTTCAGAAGAGATCTTAGGCAACAGATTTTCCCTTTCATTTGATTTTACAGAAAGAAAACTGCTAGAAAAGGTAATCAAGAGCCTTAGCAAGCAGAGACTGAGTCAGATGAGGCTCTAACCTTGACAGAATCCATAAGTTTTCCATGACAAAGGAAGAGTATGGAGACTTTCACAAGACACTGAAAACTGAAAACCGTTCTCTACAGACATCTTCAGAAGCCTGTTATTGGTGGAGGGGTGGGGTGAAGGACCATACTCCAGCACTATCATAAGGAAACGGAGCCTTGAGTCTGCAGTTCCTCTCATGTGGCATTATTGATGTCACCAAGATCCCTGAATACTTGTCAGACTATAGTTTTTTATTTTTATTTTATTTTTGTTAACTTGAAAGTTCAGGGTTTTTTTGTTCTTGTTTTTCTTCCTGCACTGCCAGAGACCCTTAGAAGGAGAACTTCCTGAAGAACTTGCCCAGTCTTACCTCTTCGTCACGGTAGTCCTGATCTCACCAAATGCGAGAATGATATATACCAAAATATTTGTTCCCTGAGATCGAACCTGGATCTGCATACCTTGGAAGAATCACATCTCTAATGGAAACATGTTTATTAGACTACTGATTTTTCTTCTTTTGCTTCTTGTCCTGTGTCTTTAAAGCACAACTTTCAAAGAGATGTTTCTTAATGAAGCAGCACACCCTATTCCCTCTTTTCTTCGTCTTATATTAAGGTATTGGTAGATTTATAATGATGCTTTCTTTGTTTTTTTGGGGTCTCTTTTCCAAGTTCAGTTGTCAYGTGGAAGACAGGTTTGTTTGGTAGTATTATTATAAATATAATATTTAGCCAGGTATTTAGCTCCTTTTTGCTTTTACTGTTTAAAATCTGAAAACACCACTGCGCCTTGTTTTAGTCTTCTCTTTCCCATGGTTTGTCAGCTACAGTTTGAGTTCTTTGTTCATTTGTGGTTGGCGCTGCTTGCTTTAGTCATTGTATCAGATCAAAAAAGGAATTAAACCATTTGCTTTCACACTGTCATCTGTTGTCTGCATATACTTCTCATTAATTCCCCCAGAGACAGGCTGAAGCTAAGKCTGTTCTGGGATCTTTGAATTCCAGAGAATGCATGTATTGCAGGAGGTCCTACTCCAAGAACTACTGAGAAAATAAAGGAATAATAAAGATTGCTTTATCTGTGGTTGTGAAATGGCTACAAGGTATTTGCTCCAGTAAGGAAGACTAGCTGTATAATCTTGACTTATTCTGGCTCAGCTGGTAAGAGTAACTTCATGCTACTGTGTGTTGTTGAACAGGGGTGGCTTGCTTTCTCTCTCCCCAGGGAGAGTACTTCTCTTCTTTCCTCGCCCTAACGCTGGGCCAGCCTTTCACTGGGCTATTTCAGCATGCTGGGTCAGAAGAAAAATAACCACGTCCTGTTGTCAGATTATGCAGCAGTTCCTCTTAACTTCATGCTGATTTGTATGCTTTGCAATACTTTGCTTTTGAGATTTAGCATTCTTAGCACTTTTCTGTTAATTTCCTTTATAATAGGACTTTAATACATAGAAAGCAAATGATCTCTTTGGAACGTTTAAAGTCCTAATCTAGCTGTGTAAATCTCCCTTATTATCTAAGCATTTCCTAATGTTGATAGCTATTTTTAAAKCATTAACTTTTTTGTGGCTTTCACAGGAGTCTTCATTTGCATTTGGTTTCTAGGCATGTAGACGTTTGGATCTGTTACAATACGCCATTTAAGTGCATGCTTATTAGCATGAGCAGCCTTTTAGTCTGGAAAATAAGACTGCTGCAGTCTGTAAAATATGAAGTATGACGTTGTCTTGAGGTTTTGCCAATGGAGAAATCTGGTATAGTGAGTGTATGTTAGCATGGCCATCTCTTCTGAAGCCATGAGAACTATTGGTTAGGAGTATTTCTTTTAATTTCAGTGGAAGGAAGGTGACCAAATAAAAGACCAAAGTCAACTTCAGTGTGAATCTTGACTTTAGCAACATAATTTGAACTTGCTTAAAATTATTTTTAGTGACTTTAAAACAGAAATTTTCACTGATGCAGTAAACATTTTCTCYCGTCCTTTCTTTAAGTTGCTTTTCTCTCGATCGCAATCTCTCTTTGGACTTTCTATGCGATAAGGATGATGTATCATTATAATCATTGTTATTACTGCCAGAATAGATACAATATTGAAAAAACAAGGAATGRTATAATAGGACTGTGTGTGTGTTTGAACAGGGTGCTGGTAATATCTCTAGTGGGGCCTAATTTATTTTCCCTGGTGCTGGACCAATTAAGTCTCACCACTAGTGGAGTCCCATAGGTAGGTCTATGAATTTTGTAAATAGAAATCTTGTGTCAGATACTTTCCAGATTTAGATACAATCATTCTGCACACCTTTAGAAGAATGATAATATGATTCTTTATAATTACTTTATAACATTTCATTATAATATATTTTATATAATCTATATAATTGTAGATAAATTATTATATATTCACTATACATGATATATATTGAAATATTGTATTGTAAACAATTAAATTATAAAGAATTATAAAACAGAGAGAGATAAAAATCAATATGTCTGTCCAATTTATACTGTTCTGTAGAAAGCACTTTATATAAAATAGCCTTTCATTTGGTTTCTGCACAGTTTAGAATTCCATATGAGGTGTCATTTTCTGTTGATTTTCAAAGACATCATTTCTAGTAGGTATAGAAATATAATTTTCTGGTSTCTATTTTGGTCATGTGTTGGACACATATAAAATGTGGTTTACGTTACTTGTTTCTGTGTGCTTTAAACACAACTGTTCAGTACACAGAATGAATTTCAAGAGAGTTCAAAATTTTGGTATAAAGATCTTTTGAAAGATTATACTAGGCACTGATTTGGGAGCTGACTCTTCACTGTTTGGACCATATAATCTCTCTTAAGTTCCTAAAGACCAAAAAAAACTCTTAAAAGAATTGGTGTGTTTGTTTCAGTATGTTCCCTTCTACAGGGATATCTGATAGAATTGGGTAGGAATTTAGATTTTAAAGTTTTTATGAAGTTAAATATTTTGTTGCTAACAAGCAATTTTAACAAAGCAATGTCTCTTTGTCGATAAAGCTCTGTTGATTAAAAGAGAAGTTACTTTACTTTGAATAATGTCTGTAGAATGCCACTGTGCATAGGGAATGTGTTTGCAGAAGTCTTTACGTACGCATGTTTGTGTACTACATGCAAATGGCAGGATGRAATACAACCTAAAGAGAACTCCACTAACTTGAACATTTGCTACGGAGTGTATGAATAGCATCTCCACAAAAGTTTTGATAAGCATGATTATGCATGATTACTTGTAAAAGTACTTTAGTTTAGCAAAAACATATGTGATCTTAGGAGAGCTGAAGGGCTCTGTTTTAGAAACAAAGGAAAGAYGGCATATTTACAAAATACTGTCAGGGCAGTCTGCTTAGAAGTAGGAAGCTGTGAAATGCYCTGCTGCTCCGTTCAGTAAACACTGCAGGAATTTATGTGTGCTTGTGTAGTACCAGGAGATGCTGAAATGGTACTTGAGCTCAGAATGGTGTTGGTTAGGAATTACTGCAGGTCTTCATTGAAGCTGAGGTTTTTTGTTGTTTGTTTTAAATGAAACCTCAAGCATTTTCCCCCATGTTGTAATTTAAGTTATAAATGTGAATATGGAAAACCTAGCAGAATTTAGACTTATACAAAAAATATCACATCAGTGATACTGACCATGATTTCTGGCATTTCTGGTATTAGTCCACTGAGAAAAGTGAAAACAGAGTAGATGTCTCTAAGAACTATTGTAGACTATTGCTAGTGACAGAAAACTACAGTGTTGGTGAAAGTGCTGCACATAACTTCAGAGAACTACAGGTCTTCATAGTTGAAGAACTGGGGAAAGTGGGGGAGAAGAAAGGGACAGAATAGGGATGGACTTCACACAGAGCAAGTTCTGACACTTAGAAGSCTTAGTGATGGCTGGGGAGACTCCAATTGCAAACTAAGGCACTCACAATGTGATTTAGAAGACGATTTGTGTAATGAGATTTAACAAGATCTTATTTGTCACTCTCAAAGAATAGCATGTGGATATTAACAATGTCTTCAATGCTGTCCTGGTTTTCATCTTACAGTGTCTTTTTTCTATGCTACTGCATGCTTCATCCATTTGCTCATGCACAGAAGGCAATCACCTGTGCATTCYCACTTGTCTTGTCTTACATTTCCTCATACAGCTGATACCCCCATCTTATCATTCCCCATTGTGCTGGTTTGGGCTGGGATAGAGTTGATTTTCTTCAYAGTAGCTAGTATGGGGCTATGTTTTGGATTTGTGCTGAAAACAGTGTTGGTAACCCAGGGATGTTTCYGTTCCTGCTGAGCAGTGCTTACACAGAGCCAAGGCCTTTTCTGCTCCTCACCCCACCCCACCAGCGAGTGGGCTGGGGGTGCACAAGAGGTTGGGAGGGGACACRGCTGGGACAGCTGACCCCAACTGACCAATGGGGTATTCCATACCATATGACATCATGCTCAGCATATAAACCTGGGGGAAGAAGAAGGAAGGGGGAGACATTCGGAGTGATGGCGTTTGTCTGCCCAAGTAACCATTACCCGTGATGGAGCCCTGCTGTCCTGGAGGTGGCTGAACACCTGCCTGCCCATGGGAAGGAGTGAAGGAATTCCTTGTTTTGCTTTGTTCGCGTGTGTGGTTTTTTGCTTTACCTGCTAAACTGTCTTTATCTCAACCCACGAGCTTTCTCACTTTCACCCTTCCGATTTTCTCCCCCATCCCACCATGGGGGAATGAGCAAGCGGCTGTGTGGGGCTTAGCTGCCGGCTGGGGTTAAACCACGACACCCATAGACAACTTCTGGAAGCAAGGAAATAGGATCTTTCTTTGTACACTGCTCGTGGCTGTCAGATTACTTGTCTATTTAGAAAAAATGTATGCATAGCATTAATAGTTGATATCAATGCATATCACATCCAGAAGGCAGTATAGTTACCTGTTATTTACATTATATTGCTCATTGTCAGACTATAACATTACCTGTTCTATCAGAGATGAGAACAACAAAGATCATGCAGCAGTTGTACTCCAGTGGTAGCTAATGCAGCACTGGGTGGAGAAGAGATGCCAACAAGTTAAAATATGGAGTTAAAATATTGAAATTGGAGAGAAGATGTTATTAGGTTAAAACATTGTAGTACAAAGATGGTGACAATTTGGATAGAGGCATCTGTATAGCATAGTTTTGCGGTATTTAAAAGCCCACAAGACAGCTAAAGTGCTCTTTTAATTGCCCTTTGCATACTGAATAATAAACACTTAATCAAATGAATTTAAAGAAACTGCAAATAAATGAAAAACATTTTTATACAAAACGATGCCAAGAATTCATTGATGAAGTATATGGCTGAACCTCTTTACTTAAGCACTAGAAACTACTTTTGCCAAATCTAACATTAGAGAAGACTTTGTCTAATAATATATAACCATTATGCCTTTGACGTACAGCCATGACAATGATCTTAGTAAAGGATTACGGCATTGCGTTAAGCAGAGGAGAGAGCTATTTTAATACCACAGTATTAAGCCACCACAGTGAATTCTGGAACAGCACAACTTATCTAACATATTAAGGACAAATTCAGGTTATTAAGTCTAATCAAATCTATTTTAACAAGTTTTAGCAGCATCTATCTAGAGGTTACCAGTCACAATTTAAATTTGTCTAGAGCCTGCACCAATGCTACATAAGACACTGAGAAGATTACTGTGTGCTTTGGTGGTCTTTGGTTCAGGCTGATCTGCAGACAGATGCACACCAACATCAACATAATAAATGGCAAAATACATATTTCTGCAGCCATCCYATTATCTGGCAGCTGTTCCATTAACATCTTTCTGAACCTACAAGAYTGGTAACCAGTTAATGGCTCATAATGCAGATATATAATTGTTGACTGTTTCCTGCTAAGCGAAGTAATCTCTGTGCTCTATTCACAGTTATTTAACTCTTCACTTCGCATTTCTGGAATATAGTTCAGAGCCCAAAAAGGAGGGTTCAACATCTTCCTTTTATTCAGTGTTAAATCTCCTGCCTGCTGAAATGCATATTTATAATCCCTCTAAGCTATTTTTAGAGAGAATTGTTTTGTATCTGTCCTAAACGTTAGGGATATTTTTTACTGTGTCTTAATTTCTGCTGATGTTCTGTTGATCRTATTTTCCTTTTATTTTAAATCAGTGTAAAAAGTAGGATACACTAGTTTTCTCCTATATTGATATATTTCTCCTATATATCTTCTACAGAAGATAAGCTGTCTAGCATAAGGAAAGACTCTGAAGGAAAGTGTCAAAAGGCTAGAGACAGCAAAAYCCAGAAGAGTTGTTTTGTAAATGGGTTCACAAGAGAAAGAAACACAAAACATACTGTGTGACCTGATGTTTTCATTAGATGTGAAATTTCCAATGCAAGTTAATCTGTAGTTTCCTGTTGCAGTGTAGGCCACAGCCATAATATTTTGCCAAGAAAAATTGTGTTTAAAAAATTGTAATGATGCTTTCTAAACTGAATCATCCCAATCACTTTGGAAAAGAAAATATAGCAGTCCCTAAAGAAGCTGGAGTACAGATGAGTACACATGCTGTTCAGTTCACTACTGCCTTCCTTTGCTCTCTTTTGTGTCTGCAGCTTGTAACTCTGTACCTTGAACTTCTCTGTCAGGAGAGGTTCTCTGTCAGGAAGAACTTYAGAAATTAAAATCACATCCCTAGAGAGATAACTCCATACAAAGCAGTATAGTCCACTGATATACTAGTACAGAGTATAATGATTAGAAATRCCGAACGCTCCTGATGGTCTTTATTGTAATTTGCTATTTATATAAACTGGAATTTAACTATTAATGAATGGAGGTGTGGGGTTTGAAAGTAAAAGATACAATAGCTGTCCTAGTTTTTTGAGGGCTTTTTCCTTTGTTTGTGTCTTGCATTTGGATATAATTGGAAGCATACTATTCTGCAGACCCTGCAAAAGAGGGGCATGCATGTACATTCCCTTCTCAAGAAGAAAACTACTGAACAAGTTCAAACCTGACTTTTGTGTCTGGATTTTGTGCAGTGTCCTTTCTTTCTAACATAGCACAGCAGAAAGCTTGTGTTTTAAATTTACTGTCAAAAACTGACAAGAGTTATTGGAATTAGGGATGACATACAGCCTGTGCACCTGCTTAAATCTCTGTATGGCCCAGTCCTTGTTTGATCAGTGGTTAATATTTTACTGGTGTATCAGCCTTGTATACTCACAGAGTGTGCATTATGGCAATATTTGCACACTGTTGGATTTAAAACCAAAGTGGCTGTTGTCTCTGCAATTCATGTAAATTTTTTGAATAATTTCCCGTACAAAACATGTTCAGAAATCCCTGAAGGTTTCTATAACTACAGAGATGAGTTCAGGACTCAGAAAGTAAATGCTCATTGGAATGATTGAAAGAAGCTTATTTCAGTAGGTATATTTCCATAGTGGTGAAAGTCCAGTACATACAAATTAAATTAATTTCAATTAGTTACCTCAGGGCAATGCCAGCTTTGCTAAAGTGAATGCCCAAGTTTTGCTTCTGAAAGGTCCATTTCTCATAGAAACACTTCTATGGCACATGCTTTTAAGTGTCTCCCTAACATCCTGCTTGTTCATGTCATGATTTATGTTCTTTGCATTGACCTCATAGGTTCACCTTTAGTTGCTTTATAATAAGACACTATACAGTGCGAGTACTGTAACATTAGGGGATGGCGATGAGGAAAGAAAATTGACTACTCATTTGTGCAGTGTCAACTTTCTGTTTGCCTCAGAATTCAATTCAATATATCACCATTCTTGCTGCTTTGTACTACAAAATAATAAAAATTAAATAGTTGGCTCTGTTTTCCAGGACTCTGGATGTAGATTTTGATTCAGTAAGTCGATTCCCTATTCAGCAGAGCATGTGCTTGACATTTATTATGGAAAAAAACTTGGCCCAGAGATAAAGGCACTAGCCTGAGGCTTGTGAAGACACATTTCCTTGTTCTGTTGGTTCTTCCATAATATTTGTATGTGATCTTGAAAAAATCAGCTGTTTTGAAGAGTAATTTAGCATCCTAGCTTCATTTACTGAAATGTGTGCTCTGAAGAGCCTTTTAAAAATGTTGTGGTCAGTCTGTCTGTGCCTCAGCTCTCAATTTGTGAAAGAAAAATAGTAGCACTGCCTTATCATTCTTCTGTCACAGGTGCAGTATTACTATGAGTTATTCAAATACTAGGGTAATGAGTGCTTGAGAGACTTCTTTCTAGGTATCTTGGACTTATGTACATTTTTAAGTATGCTACTGAAAGGGAACCCAAAGCTGGAAAACTTATAAAACAATTCCTCCTAAWTTTCAGGATAACTTCATTAAAATAAAATGTGCACTCCTCAGAAGCCACTTGTATTAAAAGTCTCAGTCTTCTGTCTTCTGAATTCAAGCTTCTGTGGATGTCTAGAGCTCAATTAGTTATTCCATGGGATCTGTTTTGGGGAAACAAAACCAGTCACTTAACCCGACTTTGCTGAACAAGCCCAAKAGTAATGTTTCATGTGCAGTATTTAAACTGGTCTGTTGGTGAAAATGAGAAGAGAAGCCTTTATGTYATATTTTTTTCTTTCTGTAATTAGTGCATTTAAAATAATTCATATATTATTACTGACATATTTTTATGTCACTGCGTGTGTGTAAAGAGATCATGTTTGTCAGGAGAACTTCAGATTGGGATTTATGKGAAAAAATTAGAAATACTAAATATGATAAATAGAAATCCAGGACAAACTAAAAATTACCTGAGAATTTGGGCTAAATTCTTTAAATTATGCTAGGAAAAGATGGGATGGTAGTGTGAAAATGTGAAAGTACTTCATTTTGATGTTTTGTTCATATTTCATTTCAAAAGTACCAAAAAGTTACCTTTTTGAAATAAAATTTCTGGAGATGCTTTGTATGTTCAAAGGGAGTTATATKCACTATTTTTATAACTGAACTTGAGTGAGTAGCTCTTCACTTTATTATTTCGATAAAATATTCTGGCACAAATGGTTTGATAATCCTGATGTTTCCTTGAATTCAGCATTTAGAGAATGCAAATTTTCAGTAAAGATTGAAGTATTTCAGCTTTTCTGTATGGTCTTCTTTTTGAAAAGTKGATTTGAAGTAACTGTCTCTGGTGCTTTAAAAGCTATGGTAAAAATTTAGATTATTCTCACCTGCTGAAGAGGAATGATAACATCCAGTTTGGATGCAGGCATGTAACTCAGTAACTAACACTATGTAAGACTTGTTAGAACTCTAATATAAAACCAACTGATGCACATAGGAAGATAAGAACATGTAGTATATCACAGGTGAAACAAGAAATAGCATTATAAATTGAAGAACTGTAGTTATTTTAAGCAATAAATTAAAGCTGCCCATTAAAAGCCTTGTGAAATATAATGTTATTTTAAATCATAACAGGTTTCTCATGCCATAATTTTAGTTAGGTTGGAGAATTTTAGGCTACCCTTAATATTCATCATTGAGTAATTAAAGATGGATATATCATTAGACTTAACGGTTTTTCAATAAAAAGGTAGTTAATTCAGTGTACAGAAACTGAGTGTCTTCTCACTTTGAATTAAGGTCATTGGTAAAACCCTGGTTTGCTATTAAATGCAAATAGACTTCCTACTTCACAAAAGGCTAGTGTGGAAGATACCAGCTCTCTGTCCAGGTATCTCTGCAACAATTCTGTGGAAAAAATAGATTAATCACTTAATTTTACCAGTTACAATATTTCATTTCTGTATTTGGAAATTTGAGTCTATGTACTATTGGTGATTTTCCCACAGAAAAACAAAGATGCAATGCTGTACATACAATGTTAAGTTAGATCTGTTTCCAACATGTAACTGGATAAATGATTTAAATAACATCTCCCAGTGACAGGAGAAATAAATAGGCCAACAAACACACAATTTTCTTTTTTTTACTGTGTATAAGTGGATCTGTCATTGAACTGATGAGGTTTGCTTTAGCGCAAAGAGAAGAATATATTGTATTTTAGAATAGTAGTTGCATAGAGTTTTGGTAAATGTTTGAACTGGATTACTGGTCAACTGTATGACTATACTGTGGAGAACAAGACAATGTTTAAAGTGTGCTTATCTTGGGGTTAATGTTACATTAGTCAGAGACTTCCAAAATGGCAAATTGGCATTTTTTGCTCGTTTTACATGTAGTGCTCAAGGACCTTCCTGCCTACCTGTGGATTTTGATTCCCAGCTCTGGAGGCATACTCTGCATCTGTGCCACATTCAGAATACCTGTGGAGYTGCAGTTTTGTTTGGACTTCATCCTTGTTTAGCTACCATCTAGATGGATTCAAAAGTGTTTTGAGAAGTGTTTACTACGGGGATACTCACTGGGATTTTTTTAKATTTATAGCCAGTGATATGGATGAATTGCCTAACAAAATGCTTGCATGGTCCCTCCTCTCTCACAGCTCCACCAGTAATAGGCTTTTCAGGCTGTGAGCCTGCCACTCACATCAGTTGTGACGTTTTTGCTATGATTAAATGAAGAGTGGAATGGAAAGTAGGATGGATGTTCATGTGAGAGCTGGGTATAGGGCAGACGTACCAGTGGGGTTGTTCTCCATGGGCATTCCTCCACCACTCCATGAAAAGCGAACTCTTGCGAAGCTTATGTATCCTCATAGTGATCAACAGCATTGTTTCAAGYCAAAGATTCCTATACTACTTCCAAATGATGACAGCTCTGATGTACATAACTTAATTTCGATCATTATATCTGGGATGAATCTTAATGTAACTGCTGTGGTATTCAATTGTGCAGCTAACTGAAACCTCAAAGAAAGAAATAAGATGTGGCATAAATATTTAAACAGTTGTACAGGTGTTACACTATTTTTTCAGCTTAATTTCTCTCTGTAAATGTCTGAGTTCTGTAACTGAAGCAGGCTTAGTTGAAGAAGCAGTGCTTTAAATTCCTCATCAGCTGCACTTGTCTAGAAGGCACCAGTGCCTGAGACACAGAACCATTTCTTAATTAAATTGAAAAAAATCTTCCACTTTCCTCCTTTGTACTTGTCTGTTGAGCAACAAATCTCACTCCTGTAGTTTCTTTCCATGTGGTTATGGTAAATCTAACAGCCTYTTAAGAAGCAACAGTTTATCTTGGTTTGGCTTTAAAGATTACAAAATATAAAATATAATTCAGTTCATGCAGGAGCCGGACTGCATAYGTCTTTTTCATTTTTCATTATTATTGATTGTTGTGAAGTTTATGACTTGGGAAACACAAGAAAGGGAAGAAATGTTATGATTTTTTTCCTTCAGTGCTGAGGAGGTGGGGGAAAAAAGATGCTTGCATTGTCTATCAAATAATGTTTGGGAGCATCAATTTCAGTTCTTACATTTCAATTTGCAGGGATATGTATAAAGYAGACACCTGTTATTAAAAATTAGATCTAGATTTTGTGAGTTAAGATGATCTATAAATTTAATGTTTTAACTGGTACCAGTTTTTTTTCCACCTGGCTGACTTATGATGTTCAAAGTAGTAGCATTTCTCTTTTTGAACTAAGGTTCTGTGTCTCTTCTGTATGCCTTGACTGAATCAGTGTCCCAGAAAAGCATTAAAGGGCTACCGCATAGCTGGRGGATCACTTCTGAGAAAGATACATGACGAGATCATTACAAAACACCCACGTTTTTTCACAAGAATAGAAGACATCTGGAKCTCTAGTTCCACCTTGTATATTGCTTTTAGCCAATGGAATTTTTTCACAGCCTGTCAGTAGTATGCTGAGAGTGCAGTACGGGAGCAAATTATCGCTGTGTCCTGCTTTATCTTGATGTTTTCAAGGATACAAAATGTCTGTTCTCTCTACTTTTCTTGCAGGCTTTTTGCTTTCTAACAATAAAGGGACCACAATATCTTTATTTTTAAGGGATGTCTGTGCTGTACTTGCTTGCTTGAATAATTCCTTGAGGCTCYAGTAGAGCTGAAGTAGACCTCTTCTAGACCACAGCTATTCTGACCTCTAAATACATTTAAAGGTCCAGGCATGCAATGCAGTGAAATCCATCCAGACTGTACTTTTGCATGACCAGCAAAATTTCCCCAGTCTCAGAGCAAGCAAGAGAGACAAGTAATGTTAAAAATAAAATGCAAATGCCTGAGTTATTTGAATATAATCACTTTATTAATTTAACTGTCTAACAGATACTGATGACAGTCTAATAATAAGGTTCAAAATGTTCTTTCTCATTAAAGGAGTTAATGAACTCACACATTTTAAGAATTTCATTTTAATTAATTAGGAATAATTTATACGAAAGAGTGAAGTGCCAAAAAAATATCCCCATTGAGGAGTGGAAAATTGGTAAATCTGTTAATGAGAGATGCCGAGTGCCAAGACTTTCGTGAAAAGATTCCTACAGTTCTCTGATTCATGGGTAGAAAATCACTGGGCGGCTGGATATTTTCAAAATTTCAGCACCATAGGCATTCCCACTCATTGCTATTGMATGTGCTAAATAGTATGTAATCCCTATAGCAGGCACAACAAACATTTGCTTCAAGACAAAAAATCTGTCCCTACATATAGGTAGGGTATTAAAATGTGATAAGGATTTATTAGTAATATAGCTTTCAATTTCTCTGTAATTTCAAAAAGTAGAAAAATTGAACACAAATATTTTCCTTGAATTGTGAAGTGTGGTTCCTCTTTTGAACTCTAGCTCCATCAAAAACTAAATTTCAAAAGTTGTACTTCAGAAGCACTCATTTTATATCTAGTAATGCTCTCTATTTCTGTAAAACGAAGATGATTTTGGCCATTACACYGTGTGACGGTGTTTTTTTCGTCCTTCAGGAGTTAACAAACAGTACAATGGAAGCAGCAAGCACATTGCTCTAAGGAAGCAATTTCAGTTCTGAAAGTTTCCTGATATTTTACGCCCAGAATGAACTTTCATGACTGACTTTGAGCAAACTATATCATTTTGTTTTATGCTTCATTGGGTTAATTTCCTTTGGCTGTCATGCCCAGATTGCAGTGTGTATCTGTTTCAGAAGCTTGTTAATGTTAAAAATAACTAACTTGAAACTGCTGAAACCATGATTGATATGTAAAAAGATAAGCCTTAAACCTGCAGAAAATGCTGAAAGAAGTTAGGAGTAAATGGTAAACAAGCAGATGTTTTCTAGAGTTGGAATCAGTATGCAAAGTTGTTTTAGGCATATTAACATAGTTGGGATAGTACCTAAGGAGTCTTTACTGTTATTACATCCTTTTTCATATTGCATGCTGTAGGTACACTTCAGGAAATATAATTCCAGCTGTAATCTGAATGGGCYGGAGAGTAAGGGACTAACCAGAGAGAAAGGAGCAGTGACTTTTCTAAGATCAACCAGCAGCTCGACAGCACAGGTAAGAACAGCATTTAGACCATTTGTTTTGCACTCCTGTACTCTGGTGGGTATACTACACAACTTTTAGACAGTGTTTTATYTTGAGCAGTAGCTGTTTCAGAGTTGTTTTTTACTTCTGCCTGATCTGCCTGGACCTGGGAATTATGCAGTAACCAATATGTTGGGCAGGTTTGCTGTATATGAAACCCAGATTGAAAGAGTGTGTGTGTGTGTACGTGTGTCTGTGTGTTGTGCGTTTGGTGAGARTGTGTTGCTTTTGTACATCAGAACTGAATGCTTATTTGACTGAAAATTGTTCTTTGTCAACACACATGGGAAGAAATCAAGAGGAAAACTTAGTGATAAATGCCCACAAGTTGAACAYAAATTATCTGTTAGAGGTAAACTCCATTTTTAATTATTTTTGCTATCTCTAAAGCATGCATACTATACGTATATGCTTTTATTTTCAGAGATTAAAGCTTTCTTTGATTAAATATTTACAGATCAGTATAGCTTCCAAAGGCTTTTAACCTCATGCTAAGATAATACACAAGCAAAGAAAAGTTCAATGCAGACACACTTCAAAAAAGGGTAATAGGATGCAAAAGAAGTTMTGTTGTCCTGAATTTGTATGCGGTCAACAAGGTAGGGTAATATGGTCAAAATCAGGAGACTTGATTTTCCTTCTAATCTGCTTGCTTCATTGTTGAGCAGATGGTTTTAATGAATTAAAAGCTCTTCTGAGCAAAGCCTCCTTCATTTTCTGTATTTGTGTGTATGAATACACATTATGTGTTCATCACCTTTTTGCTTATGGCCTGCTGATCTGACCATTACAATAACAACAAAAGACAGGAAGGATTGTGTAAGCTTTTAGGYAGAAACTGCATGGTAAGGGTGAAAGCAAGTAACTAAAAGCATAGATTTACAATTTTAGCATTCAGTCCTGTGTTCTAACAACATTCCTGGTGCAGCCTTAGAAGAAAAGACTGCCAATGAGTCTTTCTATAGGGCTGGGGTGTTTGTGCTTTCTTTGTTGTGATGTTGAGCAATCAGCACTGCAATTTTTTTCTTTTCCATTCTAAATGGAACCAAAGGAAAGCCATGTTTTTAGGCAGGCAAACATAATTTTAAAAATAAGTATGATGTTCAGTTCAGTAGCACTGGCCATTTTGATGGATAGAGAAAGCTTAGAGATAGATGGCAAAGCATAATGGTGAGTGCTGAAGAATCTTTTTTGCTATCATGCAAGCAGTGATTGGCAAGAGAATATAAACTGGTGAAACCTGGGCAGATTTTAGCAAATTGAGGGTGAGCAGTGCCACAAAAGACAGAACACAGTGCCACCTAGTGCCTTCGGCAAAATCAAACGGGATATCCTCAATCGACTTTCAGGTGGGTAGGATTTCTAAAAAAGAAAATGCATGAAAGTATTTTTAATGTGTTAATGTAAAAATCGGTGGGCTGTATCTTCCGTTAGGAGGCAGGTCTATTCTGACTTCCCAGGAGAGCCCTTAGGGTGTAGTAAATATTCTCAGCTTGAGTGGATCCCTCCCAAGTCCCTTTTTACTGTTGAAATATAGGGTATCACCTGGGCAAAGTGAATGGAGTGATTATGTGTCAAATCTCAGCAAACAGTGCATTTCCCGAAAGATGTTAGACACCACATGTGTGCATGAAGGCAAACCCCTGCACAGGGTTAACCTTCTGCTGAAAGGCCGGGTCTGCAAATTTTCCTGAAATCTGAATTGCAAAGTTGAGATTTTATGCACTGTTTTATCAGTCTTTTTTCATTAACTTGATGATGTATATGTTTTTCTCAATGAAATTTTGATGTGAAGAGAAGGTAATTGTTGTGTAAAAACACACTGCAGTATTGTTAGTAGTGTGACRTTTCTACTTGGAAACACAGACCAAGTCTGCTCTTTGATGGATTGAGTTGCACTCTGGACTTCTCTCCCTCCATTGACTGTGGAGGGAGCTGGAAGTGACTGTCTGCTTTAATTTCTCCGATGGGTGGAATGAATCCAAACCAGAGTGTGGGATATTTGGATTTGTGTACTTATACTTCTATTATTAGGCTGCTTTGAATTTTCAAATTTCACATGAATTTTCACATGTCAAATACAGAGGAAGCAGTAGCTCACATACCAAATACAGAGGAAACAAGATAACTCAGCCCTGTGTGTAATTGTTGGGTGATAATATTCATGTGATAATGTAATAGGACTGGCAGAATGACAACTTCTACGCTTTTCAAATTCAAAAGAAATGAGACAAACCTGAAGCATCTGATAAAAGTCTGCCAATGTGATTCTGTTTCACTAGCAACAGAGGAGTATCTCTGTCATCTTGGCAATGGTTAAGGATTAGCAGCCACCKCTCTTATTTTAATGGGTCTCAGCTCTCCAGAAATGGGCTAGTCAAAACTAAAAAGTAGTGCAGAATCTCTGAATGTAGTGCTGTGGAGTGGATATGCTTAGAGATGAGTATAAAAGGAAATCTTGACCAAAGGCATCTTAGTTTGGATGATTAGCAYTAGAATCTGTGTAGTCTACTGCCCTTGGATTGTCTGATTTTCAATGCTTTGAAACTTGGGAAAAAAGAATAAAAATTTATAWCTTTTCTTTTTGGGGTTAAGTCTAGCTCAACTAAGAGAGACTATTCTTTATTGTAATGCTGTAAAATTGTAAGCTGTGTGTGATAWGTAGTGTTAAAATAAGTGAAATTCATCTTTCATCATTCATTCTTTCCATCTAAAGTGGTTTTGTATAAACCACTCTGCCAAGGGTTTAATTTTATTTTTACTGCTTGTCAGAACAACAGGGGAGGGGGAGAAGTAATAATGGGTAACCTGTGGAAAGTAAACTGCTAAGTTTGGTCTGCTGTGATCCATACAGTCCCGCTATTTGATATCTGTGATATGCATTATTCATCAATTTTTGTAAATCCCCAAAGCTTCTTAATCTTAGCAGTGAATGGTATTTCTACAAAAAACCTCTTAGCCATTTGTTATACTCCCACTTCAGATGTCTCAGTTATTCTGTACAAAAACAGAAACAATGTTGTATGATGCTGGGTGATGTATCAGACAACATGACTAATGTTTACCAGCTAGGGAATAGTTCATAAATAATGAACGATTTGAAAATTATTTGTTCCAATCGTTTGGTAGATACTTAACAAATCTAGGGGAAAAAGAACAATAAGGTAGCATAATAAAAGACTGTGTGTACTCTTAGTATCAGTCTCCTTAGCTACTTTGTTTAAAATAAACAATTTTGAAAACTAAAAAGAAAAGGAGAAGAGGAAAACTGCTTAAGAGATTTCAGTTTCCCTGAATTCCATTCCTGCCTTGACTGGTTGGAAAAGTAGTGGGATCAGAAGAACTCAAGAGATGTTAATTAATATCTTTTTTATATTGCTTGATTTATTGACAGCCATTTTTTGTTCTTGTGACCTTTATCGTTCACTTTTTCACCCCATTTGCATTTATCAGAGTTCTCTAGTCGAAGTACAAAGTGAAAACTGCAGCACTAATCAAAAGTGATCAGATAAAATAGATGTGTATTAAATAGACTAAATGAAAGACTCATCCATCCTGCCGTGAGTGCCAGAGCCCTGATGCACTCCCAGAGCCTTCTTCCTTTCCTACGCAGTCAGCCCATTGCATGCTGACAGCCCTCGCTCATGGCACATAGCTCATGGTCTTAAATAAATCACAAATCGTAGGCAGTTGTGCCTTCAAAGAATCAACTTGACTTCTTTTCATCTATTAGTTGGTTTATATTTCTGAGGGGTTTGACATATCCTGGAAAGTTGTATCTACCTTATATTACAAAACTCTACTATATAGCTATATTAAGAGATGGACACTATTGATGAAAACATCTTGACTTTATGTAATTGAAAGTTGTACAAGTGTAATGTGTGTCATTGAAGGTAGCTTGGCAAATGAAGGGCTTTGTTGGTATCATTTGTGCCTTCAGCCTTTGCAGACAAATAATTACAAGTATGCTGCTTAAGTCAACGAYTGTGGATTCTTTTTTTAGAATCCCTTTTCAAGTGGAATCAAGAATTCTAGAGTCTAAAACTGTGGACAGTATCAGTAAACCACYTGAGTTGAACCTGGACTCTGAACTCCTACTCCAAGGCATGTTTTATAACAGTTAAATGCTAATGAGAGTGGACTTCTTACGTTGTATGGTTTCAACTTCTTTTTTAYTCTCTGCTACACTGTTGCCTGACTCTGAGCCCTTGTGTTTGYATTTCATATGGATTAAAGCTATTGCATCTATTCCTTAGGAAATACCTGGAGCATGAAAGTTGTTATATTAAATTAGTTCATTACAGTATTACATGCATAACTGCATAAACATCCATTTGGTCCTTGCTTTGATCACCTCTGGTCAGGCCGTTACTGCTATTGACTCTACAAGCCCTTTTTTCCCTTGTATGTTTTTTAATTCTAATTTGAAGTTGTCAAGAGCAGGTTCTGTTTATTTCCCATGATAATGGCTTGCCTAATTTTTTTTATAGTTTTGAACTTAAATCAGTTCTATTGGGGCATTTTTACGTCAGTGTTGGAAAAGCATTGATGTGCCAGTAGTATTTTTCTGCTACTGTGTTTCACCTGGAAAAGCACCTTGGCCTGTCACTGAAGGGCACTGCATAGATCTAATACAGTGTTATTTATTTATTATCATGGTACCACGCTGRCAAGCTACCTCCCAAATACATCAGTAACCAATCTACCCTGGCACATTTGTCATTCCAGTTTTCTTTGCGTTCTCTCCCTCTGTGTTTTCTTTACTTATGGCTCCTTGGAACATTGCTATGGTCTTTCTCTACAATTAGACACTAGCAGTTTGTATCAAATCTACCTGTTTCAGCCCTTTGGGTCATTTATCTATTAATTTTTATTTTTTTTTTCAATGCTTAGTGTTGTGGATTAACCCTGATGGGCAGCTAAGCACCACACAGCTGCTCACTCACTTACTCCTCCCTACTCCCCCCACCCCCTCCAGTGGGACAGGAGAAGAGGAAAGGAAAAATAAAAGCAAGAAAACTTGGGGGTCAAGATGAAAAATCAACAAAAAATTTGTTTAATAAGTGAAGGATAAATGGAAGAAGAGAGAAGAAAACAATAAMATAAATAATGAAAAGGCAGTCATTCACAGCATCCCACAGATAGACCAACGCCCAGCCGGTTCCYGAGGAAAAGATAGGAAAGGATGGCTAATTCCTCTAAAATCCCTTCTTTTCCATTCTATTACTGAGCATGACGTTATATGGTATGGAATATCTCTTTAGTTAGTTCGGGTTATCTGCCCGGTTGTGTCCCTCCCAGTTTATTCTGCATCCCCCAATCTATTCACTGGGGGGCAGAGTGAGAAACAGAGGCGGCCTTCGTGCTGTGCAAACACTGTTCAGCAAAAGCTAGAACRTTAATGTGTTATCAGTACTGTTTTGGTCACGCAATAAGTTTAAAACTTTTCTAAGTGGTACAAACTCCGAAGGAAGTATCTTGTTTCATGTTACATTTTCCTTTTAAGTGTTAGGGAAAGCTGCCATTGCAATAGATGACTGAGTTAATGCACTATGTGCTGAACTGTGTTACTGCTTTCGAAAATATCTCGTGCAGTATAATGTGATATGTAGTTTTAGATTATTTCCTTTGGCTTTTGTAACTGCTATGCCATGGTGCCCAAAGTATGGGTACAAATTTCCAGGGGATATCATTTGGCAAAGCTGAGACTGCTGAGTGGGAAAAGATACCTTGAAAGTCAGGAAATAAGCTTATGAGATGAATGGCTTTAATACTTTYGTGACCCATTCTAAATCTACTCATACTAAAAATGCATGCAATTATCCATAAAATAAATTGCCTTTGTCTCATAATTGTCTTTGCTAATTACCTTTTTAGCAAATTAAAAGGTGAGAGAGCTGAATGCTTAYGTCTACATTTTTCAGTAGTGCATCCTCATATTGTCCTTGTTCGCATTGATATGAATCCCCAGTTTAAAAATGTTAGATTTTGACTTTTTCCTAGTATCTCAAGGAAAACCTGACTGTGYAATCTGTGCTACCTGTAAAAATAAGAGTGCTTTATAATTGATAAGATCCACAGGCCTGTCTCTTTCTGCAATACTTTTTCCAAATGGGAGAAAATGTTCCATATAAAAGCTACCTGCAATTAAAAATCATATCAGACCTTTACAATGCTTGCAGTGTCCTGAGGGCTCRTTTTCTTGTTTTCTACCACAGCTGAAGACTGATTGGATTGAAAAGAAAATGTGTATTATAGAACTGGAAAGAAGCATAGAGAAAACTTGTTTTATCACTAAGTGAAACACGTGAGAGTGGCTGTAGAATTAACTTGGTTCTCCTGCCTTAAATGTTAAACCTTTTATGCTCCAGAATTTGCACAAGTTCTGATCTATGAATAGGGAGAAATTTAACAGCTAGACAGATAGAGATCTAAGCTGCTTAGAGTTAGCTCATCTTGTTTGATTAAGATTTATCATAACGGCATCCCAGCCATGAGGCAGGACCATTACAGTACTACCACTGTTCTTGTTTTCCATTTCTCTGGCTAAATCAGACAGAYAACAAATGAGTTTGAAAATGACATGAATTTAAAAATGGGACTCTACTTTCTGCCTATGAAACTATACAATGTGCAAGTARTATTCAAAAACTTATAAAATATAGTTCAATATGTCTATATTTTAACAATTTAGTTGAGCTGCACCAGAGAATGAGTGTCAGCAACTGTTCTGTAGTCATCTTGGTAACAAAAACATATATGGGCAGATCTCGCACAAGTCTTGCTCTACTAATTAGCGATACCTCAGAAGTTAATTTCATCCAAACCCCCCTGAATTTTCACACGACAGAGAAGGGTTTGCACCCTATATGAGTTAGGGAGCTTTTCTTACTCAGTCTGCCCAGTTTAAAACTTGAACAGCAGAACTATGAATACAGAAGACAGTTTTCAGCACTGCCCCAGAGCACTCTCCTGCYGCTCTGGCAATCCATGTGGGAAGCAGGGCTCCCTACTACTCGCTGCTCGAAATGATCTTCCTTGAAAAAGAAATCAGCATCCAGGTTAACTTAGCTCTGCTGTGATTATGCCTGCTTCAAAGCTATATTGGAGTTATTGTGTGACCATTTGCTCTGTACTCTTGGCACAGATATATCCTCTTTGACTTCTGGAAGCAAATGCAATAAGGCAGAAAGAATCAGCTTTGATCCTTTCCCACTGGATTACAGGATAATTTGTTTGGCCTCTGAACATGTGATGAATTGTAGGGAAGGCACATGGTAAGTACTTGCACTGAGAAAACCTCTCTAAGCTACTCCCTGGAATGAAAGCAGCACTCYGGTTTTCATTTATATCCTCAGACCACTCAGATTAACCCAACAGAAAATGCCCTCTGTGTTCAGTTAAGAGGTTTTTGTGCCTGGATGGGAGAGGAGTTCGAGGTTACCTGAGTGAGAGCCTAGGTCAGCGCTGAAGTGAAGACTATCGATGMAATATGGATTGTATAATATGCCATAAAGAATGAGTACTGCTATTCTGCAGAGGACAGTTGTACAGTCCTTTTTTTCTTTATGTGATTTCAAACAGAGTTCTGCACAGAGAGTTGCTATCATATTGGCACTTAGCTTTGAGCTTTTTTTTCCCTTGCTGTGTTTGCTGAGAAGAGACTGAAAATTCAGTCAATCCAAGGCTTGAGATAAGGCATCAGAATATCCATATGAAACATAATCCACTACAGAATCCTGATAGCAAAACCAAACACATAACAATATTAAGAATACTCAGTGCCCTGGAACTCCCCTTTAGCTAGAATTGTTAAAGGTGGCTGAGCTTGAAGTAAAAAATCTACCTCCTCTTTGAGTCCCAGTTCTTTATTTAAAGAGCTTTGAGCCAGTGAGCCTAGAGGAGACAAATTAATTAAAATTTGTAGAGGATTTAAAACATGAAGGTGATGTCAAACAATAATGTTAGAGGCCAAATTCTCAGGTGGTCTGAACTAATGTATGTCCGTGACTTCAATTAAGCTAGACTAGTTTCCTTATCAGCAAAGTATTTGGCTCTAACTTTTGTTAGCTGTCCAGAGACCTGCTGAAGGAGCCATTGATCCAAAGAACTGCTCAGGACTGGCTGAAGACTTCTGAATCTGAATGCCAAGATCAATGGTTTGGTCAATGTTGCGTTATTGTTGTTGGGTTTTGGGGTTTTTCTTGTGCAGACCGAACTTCGTTTTTCTTCTAATTTTTCAGGAAAAAAAAAAAAAAAAAAAAAAAATCTTTGGTTAAATCAAACCTTTGCATTTCCTTCTTTATCTAGAAAGGCCAAAAGTAATGGGGGAAAAGAAGATAATAGGGTCCTGTTCTGTTGTAGGTGTACAGCAGATTTTACAGCAAGGATTGGAATAGGCTAGACCGGCTGTCCAGTGCCTCTGTTCTGATGTTAAAAGGGCGTTTGACTTATCTTGCAAGTCTGGCCATTTCCATACACCCTACTCAAACAAAAATTGGAGATTCTTTTTTTTGTGTGTGTTTGTGTATATGTGGGGKTTTTTTTAGTCAGATTCTGAATAATTTAGTAGCCATATCTGGTTTTTGAGTTCTCTTTTCAGTCATTCTGGCTTGCTAATTGTTGCCTGATGGGGGGGGGGGGTTGTGGGATAACTGCTTTGGAGAGATCTCCCATGTGCTGGAGTTCCCTGTGCTGAACTTACTTTGGCTGCTACTTACCACTTCTGTCAAACTCTATCAGCATCTGTGCTGCAGCAGCTGCATGCCTAAGAAAGTGTGTCCTCTTTTTCACCTTAATAATGCCATACTCCTTAYGTTGCTTCATGAGGTTCCAGCTGCATGTTTGGAGGGAAGGCAGAGCTGCAATACTTGGGCAGCAGTTGCAGTCTAGGTGATGTGTTCAAGATTGGTACCTGCAAGATCGTAAAGTACATAGCGTCTTTTTTTGGGGCTTCAGGTGTGTGATGTTTATTTTCTAGGAGGTATTTCTGAAGAGTTCATTTATTTGCTTCTTTACTCTGCCGTACAGTTCAGAAGACAGAGATGAACTRCTGGATGTAAAAGACTGAAGGGGACAACCAAGGAAAGCTTTCTTGATCTGTTAGACCAAGTTTGCTTTCATTTATTGGAATCCTTCTTACCAGAGTGCTGTAAGAAAGCAATGGTAAACTATGATTATGAAAGAAAGTGGTCTTAGGTAACATTTTTAGTCTGTRAAAACATGTACTTCTTCCAGCTTGGTGTCATTTTTGTGAGAATAGCTACAATCAGGAAATAATAGCACATCTCTTTTGTCAGTTAGCTGTCTGCTTCAAGATGTGAGTCCAGATGTCTACCAGAAAACAGATGTACAAACTACATAAAACCAGATAACACAACTACATTATTCAATGTATAAGTAAATCCTACTACAACCCRTATTCTCCATGCATTAAAAAATTGCTTCTTTATTTCAGTGAACAAAATGCTTCTGTTCAGAACAATGGCATGCCATTTTCTGTTGTTTTTGAAATCTCCCTAATTTCCTTGCCTAATAAATTTCCCAGTACTTGTTTGAGGAGAGTCAATAGTGTACTCCTGTTCAGAAGCCATCTTTTTGTTTAGACACAGAAATATTCTATRCTGTCACTCCTTGTTAGCTTTATTTCTTATTTCAATTTCTTCTATTTACAGCARTGAGATGCATATTACTTTTAACATAATTAATTTTTGTCTTGCTGACATAATGTTAATACTACAGGAAGATTTTCAACCTTTAAGTATGACAAACATGAGGCACCATGTATTTTAAAAGTCCAAAGAAAGAAAGAATTCCAGAATGTGACATAAAGGGAGTGMCAAACGTTGTCTGTCTCAGAGATGCCAACAGGAAGGAATCTTGTTGTCAAGGCTAATCAAAATTGAATGAGAACAGCAAATTAATTTAGATAGTACAAATGAATAGAAAAGCCAGCAACAGRAATCTCACAGACAGCAAGGGGCCAAGAGGGACATAAAGCTGGTGGTGTAGCCCTCAACTTCATCCTGCTGATCCTTGGATGGCCAAGAGGCCTCCACACTTCCACTGCCTATCTATACGGTGGAAATAGAGAAACTGGTATAAAGAATATCATGCTATCTGTCTTTCCTCAAAATACACAACCTTGAGTCCCCTGGATGTCTGGAAGCTACAGATCCAACTGAAAGAAGGGGTAAACTGGTGTTAACAGGACTATATCATGTGGTTTACTTTCACATATGTATGTGTTTCCTCCTTCAAGCTAAAGCCAAGGTTAGGGTTACAGTAAGAGTTAGCACTTCAAATAGGTTAAAAACTGGGACCTGTAGTAAGAAACTATAGAGCACTGGGTGGAAAGAAAAGACGAGTTTTGGGGGGCCAGTGACATTTACCATTTTTTCTTGTGCAGACATGTCCCCTCTTTCATGTTGAGACTAAGGTGAGGATTCCAGTTAGCCTTAACTGTTGGGAACCAACGCATCAAGTTTTCAGGTGAAAACTGGAAGATCCAGTTTTCYGAAAAGGCTGTAATTTATGAAGAGGTCTGTTATTAACAAGGGCTGATGTCAAATGGTTGGTTTGTTTGTTTGTTTGGTTGGTTGGTTGGTTTGTTTTTGTTGTGGAGTTTGATTTGGGTTTTTTTTGTGTTTTTTTTTTTTTTTTGAGGATGGTTCTTCTCTTTACAACAAGGCTAGAGTTGGGGCTAGTGGTCACATTATGGTTAGGCAATGCAGAGTCTTGCGTGCATGGGTTTGAGAAAGATATTGCTTGCTGCCTTGGATGTGACATATATTTATTATCTTGTTTCTAAGCATTTTGGCTGTGTCCCAGAGTATTTCATCTGTTGCTGTGCCATTATCATTGTTATCTAAATGGCCCTGCTTCCTGACTGCGTAGCTGTTAGGTCGTTAATGTTACCTGAATTCTGCAGTAAAATTATTTCTCCATCTAAGTTCCTTAACTCCCTCCTTATCTTCTCAGTAAATAAAACTAATAACTGGCCAGAAATTTACATGCCCTTATTTTACAGTCCTTTACCCTCTGTGTCAGTACTTGGTCGATTAACAATAGATCTATTCAGGAGCATGAGTGTAGAATGTAAAAGTACCCTTTAGAGTGGTAATGAGACCTTGTCTTTCTGTGGTTAAAATAATTAAGCTCTTATTCATTCACTTCTGACGTGTCAGGGCTTCTTTTTGTACTCCTGACTGATGAATTTGAGAAAAGTGTATGTCCTGCCTTTAACTGTTAGTATTAAATTTTTCTGTTTCTAAGAAAGAAGTAACTCATGAAAATGTTGAATGAAACTGTCAGGTAGTGAAAGTTGTAGTAGCATTTTCTTCCCCTTCCCTCCCCCCGCCCCTTGCATCCAAAAGAGAATGTAATTTTCCAAAATTGTGTACGACAAAGACCCAGTTACCTGTCCCTAATATATTATTAGCTTATGCAGATATACTTACTGACACGGTCAAAATTTCATATACTCTGTCACCGCCTGATGGCATTGTAGCTGTGTCATGCTCTTTCAGGACTATTTTTTTTTGTTGTTACTATTGGCACTCTCTGACTCTGAGGCTTAAAGTCCCATATATCCCAGTAGATGGTCAGGTGCAAAATTAAAATATAAAGCTTGTTTGAAAATTCCACCAGCAAGAAAAGCTTATCTTTCTAAGATACTTTGCTGGGTCACTTATGATTATGTTATATGGCCCATTGCTAGTTTTTCCAAATGTTTAAAAATTTTCAGTGAATTATCCTTGTAGAAGTTTCATGAGATCTAAGAATGAGATAGAAAGCAGAAATTGCTCTGTTTTAGTAATGAAGAATTGAGGCACAGTAAGACTATGGCATTCTTCTAAGCTAATTTTAAACATCTAAAGACTACAGGGAATATTCAAGGGGGAACGTTCATTAATTTGTATTTTGACAATAACATCTCACAGTTTGTTAACCAAGATGGGTGTAAGTGGTATATGGGAAGTGGAGTCAAAAATTTTGTATTGAGGGGAAATGGAACAGCCAAATTAAAGGTGATAGTAGCATATCTTCCCCTGTCACATCTGCAAATACGAATTAGATGTGGTTTATTGAGAGTGAGAAGCAAAGATGCAAGTTCAGCTAGACTTTGGACAAGCAGGTTTTAAGGAATTATGCAGTTGTCTATATTTTGAATTTAAGGAATGGTTATCTGGTAAAATCCTGAAGTCTGGCAAAAAAATCAACAGTTCTGCTAGGTTTCTACAATGTGAAGGGCTGTGTTTTTGTATTCTCTGCTAAAGCATAAAATGAATTCCTGCTTTGAAACACGTTTTATCACAAATTTAAGTGTTGCTACGTCCTTAACATAAAACTTTGCAATCTAGCAGTGAACAATTTTGCTGATCCTTCAGTTCTTGATCATGAGCAGGGAGAATGTTGGAAACTCCAAAAGAGGCTGTAGAAAGGAGGAAATGTGGTTTCATCTTTAGTGAAATTCCTGGTCCATGCGATCTTAGACTGCTTCTCTGGAGAAACTGAGATGTTCTAAAGCTAGTAATTTAAAAAAGTGTGAATTGGAAATTTCTAAAACTGTGAATCTTATTAATAAACAGGGTGATGAAACTGAAACTTCAAATGAGCAGTGTGAGATCAATTTTTATACAGCTTTATAATATTTTGACATTCCATAAAGGTTTCCATATTGATCTTTAAAWAGAAAAGAGATGTCTTTTCACTAGAGGGATAACTGAACTGGTTGCAATTTATGGTCTGGATTAGAAAATTTTTGTTGTTTCCTATGCTTTTTGTAGAACTGAAAACTTTCAATAATGCCAGTGGTTKAGCACTGATTGATGTCTTGGATTGTCAGTCTGTGCCAGTGTTTTCTGATCATCGTCATTTTCATGAAGTGCTGTTCTGCCTGAGCTTTCTCTCAGAAGTGGGATTTAACATTTTTGCTTTTTTCAAATAGAAAGTCAGTGATGAGATCTACAGTCATAAGATGTTGTTCTGTCAAAGAGCTCTTTGCTCCTGGAGCCATCAGCATGTGTGGTTCTATTACAGAAAGAAAACAAGCAGCTGCTGACGGCAAGGAGCAGTAGGGTAGCAACAGGGGGCTTAATTATGCCCAAACTGCACAATATTTAGGTGCACCTGGCACCCTTAGGTAGGTTACATAGGTTTTTATTACAAAGATGTCTGTGAAAAAAGTTATCTAGGTTTTAGCAAACACTCCGAAAATGCATTTTATCACTATAAATGCTAATTCACTGAGTCTGATGAGAGATGATTTTTGAAGTGTACCCTCTAGGTGTCAGGTGACACTTCTAGAAATAAAGTTTCAGTATGTCAGGTCTGTTAAGTAAAAAGCAAGGCATATTATGGAGAAGCCTAATTACCTGCAGGAGTTATATGCAGCTATGAAGCACGGTGCATCGCTCATGTGCAGCCTGTCTGAGGCAGAACAGGTGAGGTTGAATATACAGCGCAAGACAGTGAAAGGGGGAAAGAAAAATCATCAGTTTGGTGCATACAGCATTCCCAGAGAGTCAGGGTGACCTCACCCCTCTTCTGACTGGTTTGCAGCAGCGTGTCTTCTACTGGAGCACTTATCTCTGGGATCTGACATGAGTGTCCTCTTCAAGGGCTTACAGGACTGAGGAGGGTTTTTTTGCTTAGTGACTTCTGTTCCTTCTTATTGGAAGCAGCCATGCCCTTGTTTGCCTTTTGTGCCCTGAACAAGCTCAGTGTTCAGACTAAGCAGATCTTTTGTCCTACTGCTGGTGCTGTCATTTCCTAATCCAAAACCTCTGAGTCCATGGAAGGACTGAATTCATTGGCTTTTAGCAATTCTGTCAGGAAGCTGAACAATTGAGGAATGAGTGTTATGGGATTGTTTTCAGTCTTCTGTCAGTTTGGGATTAAACAGGAAAGATCCAGCAATTTTTTTGAAGTGCATGTGTACAGACTTATGTATGTATTCATAGTTTATTTCCTGGCCCATTGAAGAATAAAAAAAAGTATACCTTTAAAAAACCAAACATTAAGTCTATTGTCCGTCGTTTTTCAGATTGTCTCAATAAAATTTAAGCATTTCAAGAAGGTGGAATTTAATTCAGAGTTTAGTTAGTCCCCTTCAAAATTTATTTATAAATCATCCCCCATTTGATTAGAAAAAACTTGGCTAGTTGTATAGAATGCAACATAGATGTTAAACTGGAAAACATGGGTCAGGTGACTGGCAAATGCTGTAGAGTTAACTTTACTTCCTTTGTTTGAGTGCAGTTTTACCATATCTAAGAAGGATTTCTAAAAGTGTCAGTCTTCTTGAGAAAACTATCAGTATCCATAAATTATTTTTAGCATTTTTGTGGTATTCCTCTAAAGGTGAATTTCATTTTGAATTTTTGTTCAATAACATCAAGAATTTCACCCAAGCCTGATATGTTTTCTGCTTACTTAGTGTATTTAAATGGCTGACCCTGAGACTATGCTGTGTTAAAACTCTGATTTGTATTTTCTATGGCATAAGGTGTAAATTTTTAAAGAAGGTATTAAAGTTTAAGTAAACTTCTTAGTGCATCCTTATCTTCCAAACCCTTGAGGTGAAAACAGTGTGGGGAAAACCAATGAATTTAAGTTTCCCTAACTTTCTTATTTTGAGGAAGTAATAACATTCTGAGAAGTTTTCATAATGGCACACAAACCTGAAATAAAGTCAACAGAAAATAAAATACTATGTGACTTACCAATAACTTCTGATATTGATATGTATCTATATCTATATCTATAGATATAAAGCATATTTTCACAGAAACAAGAAGAAAAAAATCTTACATTAACTAAAGGCTTCTTAGTTTCTTCTGTATGCTTAAAGTAAAACCATCTTAGTTTTGAGCTGCTAACAGCTGATSCAGTATTCTCTAATACTCTCCTAGCATTTCTCTGGAGACTTTCAGTACTCAGAGAAAAGATGACTACAGTAGAATTCTAACACAATAAAATATATCAAGATCAGAAGGTAAGAGCTTTACATCTTCAAAAAAATCCGAGAATTTTGAAGTGAGCAATGAAAAACTTCAGGGTGTTATTAATACATTTCTCCACGTGTCGTTATTTTACATATGAAATTCCCATCACCTGAATGGCTTAATTTGTTGTACTAATGGAAAGAGATCTTGTTCTACATCACACTTTTAAATTCTGAATTTGTTGTGGAAACAATGTCTGAGGCTTTAGGGACTTATGTGAGCTAAACCTCAGATTTTTCTTTTTTTTTTTTTTTTAGCCTAGAAAAGCTGGCATACTTTCCATAGCATAAAACCAAAGTATCTTAATAGTGTATTGTTAATGACATTATCCATAATGAATTCTCTTCCTTTCATTTCAAACTAAAAGGTATAAATCTTAGTCTGATAGTCCTTGTAGTCATGTTCTACCTTGCATAATTTTGACACACTATCCAGTTGTACTACATTTTAAATGGAGCTTGAAACATGTCTAATTTAGGAAATATTTACATATAATCAAGGAGACATGACAGGGAAATCTATTTAGTAGCAATGCAATCAGTGCTGTAATTGATATTGGAAATCTTTCTAGGAGGACACAGTTAGTTTAGCAAAACAGTTATGGCTTCATATATTGCACACAGAGGAAACCAGCAAATTGCACTGCTTATTTATTTACCACCTTCATCATTATAAGTAATATTATTGTGTGGATGATGTTTTTACCTATTTAGCAAATTTGCTTTGTCATGACTCAGTAGACCAAACTGCATTTTGTGCTTGATATTGTTTTCAGGATTCATAAGGGGGGGGGGGGAGTTGGGGGGACGGGGAAAGACAGGGAGAAACCCAGCCAAAAAACCCAAAACAAACCCAGCCAAACAAAACCCAAAAACCCAGAACTGCCTGAATGCTTGGTTTGATAATACAATTGTGTGTACGCAAGGTGAATTCACATAAAGGAGAAGCCACACTTTGAATCAAGTGGAATAGAGTGTGAGGATTTCACATATTACGGCATAGTGGGTCTTACCAGTGCTCCAAATTGTATTAATTTTTAGAATATGTAGCCTAAGTATTTTCCCTAGTAAATTTCAAGAAATCACACTAGTTTCTTACTATGACCCACAATATCCTATAGTGCTTTCAGATAACTGTGGAGATTTTGTGGGGAAAAATTGATCTGGATTTGCACCCTGTCTATCGTTGGCAATTTTGGGGGCTAGCTGTGGTTGAAGGGCACAGGTTTGCTGCCAAGTGAGCAGGTTGATAGGAAGGATGACAATGAAGAGGTTTAGCACTGGTTGTTTCTGGTATTCTCTTAGGAAAGGAATTTTTTCCTTCTCTTTCCACCTTTCTCAAAGACATCCAGCAGCAGCAGCATAGAACACCCTTGCCAGCTGCAGTTACTTGGGCTGGGCCCAATGTCAGTGATTAGAGACCCCAGGGTTTGTGAGAGCAAGATTTTCTCCATTGAAAGGCTAAGACTCAGTTTGGACAGAATTTGCTTTGTCTATCAAGAGGATTGTATCACTATAGCTTTGCCCACTCTTTTCCCTTCATTCTTCAGTGTTAAATTTGTGCTTGGTTTTACAGCAAGTATAATTTTCTTTTCACTTTCTGTAGTTTTATTGATATACAAATATTGAAGAAGCTAATTTGCTTGTAGGCAATGTTTTACTAAACACATTTATGTCATTCATGTATCTAGCAATGYGCTGATTTTTAGATAACAGACACATTTTTATAATGCAGTAGCCTAGTGCTAGCTGTTACGATGAGTGAATCAGTGCCTAGGAGAKGAGGACTGCCACTTATTGAAACTAGCTGTGAAAATAATAGGTAGAGCTCTAGRCTTGAGATGTGGATGCAGTTTATTTCCATTTGTTTTTTAGATATCTTGGTTCTTTTCTTAAGCRCACAAGTATCTATTGTCTACCAAAGGAAATAGGTTATAAATCAGTATCTTCTGGCTCCTGTGTTTAGCAAGAACTCATAACTCTTCTTTTCTTTTTTTTTCATTTTAAATATTGGCACCTGCAACATTTCTTGAGCTAACTGCTAAAAGTTCCCTCCATGTAACTTAGTGACAGCCTAAATAGCTGTACCAGCACAGAAGTATACAATCTTTCCTTTAATTTTCATTACTATGGTTATGTGAGTTTAATATAGAGTTACTGATCTGTTGGAGGTGAAGGCAGTCAGTGTTAGATTTAAAAAGATATGAATCTTAATATTGGTCTGAACAGAAAATGTAATATGTAATACTTACGGCTCTAGTGAGACATTGAGCAAAACACAAAATTATGATAAAGGAATAATGTCTAGAAATACCTTCGGAGCTGATGAATCAAGATAGAAAAGACATTTGTTCACCAATAGTTAATGAGCTCTCTAACTGTGACAAGGGTTAGGGTGTTTAAATCTCTGATAATTTGAGAGATGTAATCTATACTACTTTAAGAAGGTGTAATGTATTTCTATAGAAATTGCTCCAAAAATTTAAAAATACTTATTTACGCTTTTTATAGCATTCAATATTCKGGGGAGAAAATCTCTAATGCTTTAAACAGGATGGTTTTAAACCAAATATAATAGTGTGCTGTTTTCTAGTCAGTTCTTTAGCACATTTATGTAAAGGTAGTAATTTTAAAATTACTAAGAAAGTCACCTTTTCATAAGACRTAACACACAAACTGAATTAAATAAATCATTGGATTGGCTCAGGCATCTTGTGAAAAATTATTTTGAGTCAACTCTAACAACACAAGGAGTAAAGTAGAATAATTTGCATAAAGAAAATGGATTTGTTAGCCGATTCTTTAGTCAGGGTTATTTACAKGTTTTTTAAACAAGAACTAGTCCCAGACCGTAATTCACAACAGGACTTTTCCATGAAATCCATGAAATGCCAGTAACTTGAGCAAGTAAGGGTACAGATTCCCATATAGTTCTTTCCCACATCAAGTCCAGCTATTTTAGGACACAAGAAATTGAGATATAGCAGGAAATTCAAAGGCAATACAATTCCTGGCTGCCAATGAAGGCATAGGGTAGTAATTAAATTCTTAGTAACATTATTAAATGGGAATCTGCATCACTATAGCTATATTCAGGTAAATGCATACCATCCTTCAGATGCATGCTGGTCATGAAAGAGAGTCCTTTTTTTGGCACCAATACCATTTAAAATTTCCAGAACTGAAGGTCTTCTTAACTTTTTTTTTTTGTTGTTCTTTACTGTATGAAATTGTCTTCAGCTGTTTTTCTTTATAAAGCTTAGATTTCCTTAACTAAATATATTTGGATCAAAAAAAGTCCTGTTATTGCAAAATGTAGTAGTAGGTTCATATAAATTTTAATTTACTGGATACATAAAAGAGTACTATAGTAGTGTCAAAATGAYTGAAAAATGCACTTCTTTTGACCCATAATAGAAATTTCCTTTTTTTGGTTCACAGAAACTGGAATTTTAATTCTTTGCTCCAGTCTGCATTGTGTTTACTATTGTAATCCTAAATATTTTTGTGGGATTGAAAAAAAGCAACGTTTCCAGCATCTTAAAAGCCCACGTGATTTATGTGCCCAACTCCCATGACTTTGTTGATTGATTTATTTATTTTGCTGGCAGACACATTGCATAGAAGCTTTCTTCATAGTAAGGGCTAATCCCATTCCCACTGGAATGTATATTGAGTTTTATATAGAGAATGAAGTCAGAATTCAAGTTACACCCTTGTGCTCWGTAACAATCTATAGCTTTTGGGCTTATCTCAGTATCTCACTTGGAACGATGATGCTCTCAGCCAGGATGTCAAAGCTAAGAAGGAAAAAAATTTCCTTTTTATTGTGCAGATCTCATTTAGATGAATTACAGAGGGGTCACAGCTTTTCATTACAGATAATCTCTTTTATTAAATCACAGGCACCATTATTTCTTCCTTCATACATATTGAGAGCCAGACTGGAAGAAATCCAAGCAACTTCAATTTTGCCTGAAGTAGCAGAAGYGAGAAATTGCATCTTTTAAACTCTATTTCAAGCCACGATTGTTTAAGGTTCCTAAGAAATGTAAAGGAGGGTAAAGACAGTTAGTAAATTATTCTAAGAATCTAAGAGATACAACTATAAGGAGATCTTTAAGGACATTTCCTAACACCATATTTCAACAACATAAAACTATTTAAGCAATGATTAGTTGTTAAGAAGCATCCTGGATATACTACCTTCTCCTGCACCAGAATAGTCAGTTGATGTGTCTATCAGTTCCATCTAGATGACAATATTGCATCAGTTCTACCAACTGTTCCTTTGTTATGTCACTCAGGGGAAAGTAAATGCATTGAAGTCTTACAAGAAACCCTTTGGAGCTGTCTAGAAGTGGGTAGAGTAGGATTCCTTGCACCCATTCACTTCCTTTCCATTTCACTTACCTCACATCTACAATTTGTCCAATTTTTTCATGCTTTCTTCGGAAATATATTTCCTTTGTTATTGAGCTAACCGGAGAAATGTATTTCCGTTGACTTCCCTGACTGTGAAATCATAGACTTATTGGGCTTCATTGAAGGGTTTTATTTAATACATGTATACAGAGCAGAAATAAGATTGARAACTTCCTTGAAATGCTTCAGAAAAAAAATCATGCAGAAGAGCGAGTAGCATTATCAAAGTCCCATGACTTYTAGTTTTCTCATAAAAAGCTCTTCCTTTAGCTTGTAATGGATTGTGAAGCACGAGCAACCAAACACGAAGATTATAGTACCAGAGAGTCAGTATGAGTGTTTTATGAATCCAGGTGGATAAAAAACAAGAATTGGTCTAATTCTATAAAGTCCCTTTCTGACCATGTTACATGCTGTAACTCAAACTTCTGTTTATTCTGTTTGAACTCAATGTGGGAAAAAATCCATAAAATGAAATGCAACAGTAAATAAAGAACGTTACTGSTTGGAAGAAACATCAAAACTGTCAGTACCTGTGGAAGAGTTGCTTTGGGAAAACACTGTTTATCTTTATGCCTCTTTTATCTTTGTGCCTCTTACTGTCAATTCTGAGTCTATGGAAGCTAGGGAAACTTTTTCGTTAGTTTATACCTTCAATGTAACGTACATTATTTTCTCTTCATATACTGTCAGTGTTTCAGTAATAGCTCACTACCTGCACAAATGGTGATTTCTGTAGTATATTACTGCAAAATTATATAGTAATGGGAAGTAACAGAAGTAGCTGCAGCAGCAAGCATTCTTTAAAATATTTTTAGTATTTGATGTCATTAAAACCATGCTAGTAGTGTGCATAAAAGAATTGTACTTTATATTTTTTGAAAGTCAACAACAAATTATTGTTTATTCACTGAGCTACTGCAGTTCCTATGCACTTCAGAAATACAGCCTTATGTTTTGAAAGCATCAAGGAAATGTAGACATAAAAGCCTGTGTTGTCCAGGAGTGTAAAGTGGTTTTGCTTCACACATTTCAACTGAATTGTGCCAGGTTTATTTGTTAAAAATAAAAGCCAGAGCTGAAATAGAAAGCTGGCTCAGCAACTGAGAGGCACAGATTAAATGCCCAAGTCACTTCACATGCCCTGAATTACCTTTAAGAAATCACAGAGTTCTGAGGGTATTTAACCTAAACATGCCTACAAATAGGTACAGGGAGTGTTAGACTGCCAGAGACCTGGAAAAATTAGAAATCTATGGAATATAATTACTCATAGGAATCCTATTCGTGACAAGCTTGCTTAGTTTTATTACTGCAATGCAAGAACTACTTCTAAAGATACAAAGTAACTTTTTTGTTTGTTTGGACACTAAGTTAGGTAGGTACTGTAATTTCAAATGCAGATTTAAAAAGTGAATTTAGGAGAGGTCAGATGTGGGTGAAAACTGAGGTGCATTCAGGTCCATAAGAAAAAAAAATGAAGTTTATAGTTCACTGTCAAAAGTAAGTAATACATGAAGGAATGTATTTGGATCAAATCTACGTTGTTTGTGCTCACGTAGAAAGTCAGTACTTCTAGTTTTGGATCAAGTTTTGTTAAATGGCTTGATTAGGTCAGGTGTATTCTGACCTGAATAATTTTTTTGTTTTAGCTGTGAACAATAAGTTCTTATGGTATGTGCTATTTCTGCATGGTTTTTAACATCTCCAAAGTCCTGTACGAATGTTTTTAGCAATTCAGTTGACTTAATGTGCATRTTATACAACTGTATAGTCATATGATCATTGCAACATTGATCCCTGAAAACATGAAATGTGTCTGAATGTCTTATTATTACAGTACCTTATCCCATTACACACACTTGAGTGAAGCAGAACCATGCACGACCTTGCAAATCCCTTAAAGACAAAGGGATCTCATGCACACTAAGAAGGTTACTGCTTCCCTGCACTAGCAAAATGATTTCCTTCTGTTCATCTACAACTGAGGGTGTCTGAATTATAATCTGTTTGTAATTAATAAGCTTCAGTTTCTTCACCCTGACAATAGATACCACCGCCATTATTTTTTTGTCATTTTTTTCAGAACTTACACTAAGCATTACAGATGAAAGTTTATTTTAAAGATATTGAGAACCAGATGTGCAATGGGGTGCTCATTAAACAGAGGAACATGTACACCAACATGAAGACTTCACAGACACATTTCTCCTGCTGTTCTTAACAGATAGCTATAGGCGAGAGCTAGTTACTGCTGTGCTTTCTGTTAATTACATGCATTTTTCTTCCTTTGTCTTCTAATGGATAAAAAGTAATTTACATATTCTTTTATATGAAATCTTTCTCTCAGTGGAGATGTTTGTTAATATAATTGAGGTGTCATTTATCCAAGGTAGTGTCACTACTGCTCAGTGACTATTATGTGCATATATTTCTTTTTGCAGGATGGTGTACGGCCAAAGATCACTGGTAATTTTGCAATATAAAAGAGAAGCCTTCTCTATGATGAGAATTTCTCAAGATGCTGCAATTACTAATGAGCACAGGGATGARTAGACTGAACCTTTCCCAGAGACAGGGATTTGGTTGGCAGCATAGTCAGGTTTCAATCAGGAACAGGCTCCCTCGTACCAGTAATGGATTTCCTTGTTTGTATAAATTCCTCCTGCTATATCTGCAAGGATGATGGTTAAATAGGCACTGGAAATAATGTTTCCTTTCCACAATACGAATTTGCAGGGAGAGTTTCTATTTTTCTTTAGCATGTCAGTGACACAATTAGTGGGTTTGCTGATGGCTTTGTGTTTATTTCCTCTAGTCAGACCTCAAAAGAATGACAGTACAAAGGTAATTAGTAAAATTAACAGGGCTTTCTGTGTCACTGCAAGGGTATACTGTAATTTTAAATGAGGAAAAAATTCTGAGTTTTTTCSCTCCCAAGCCCAAATGCTCTTTTTTCTTTGCATTTGTCATGAAATCTCCYTTCCAGGGTAGCAGACCCAGAGAAGATAGCTGCCTAGTATATTATGTACAGATCTGACAGCCATACAACATATTTTCTCAGTACCCATATTACTTGCCTAGTAACTCAATTCCTTGGAATTAACCTCAACTTTAAAAACCCCTGAGCATCTCCAAGTGGCTGGTGCTTGAAAACCAAAACAGAAGCAAGAAAACTTCCTCCCCCTTCCCCAAAGGTTTACACTTTTGCCTTGGAGGAGTGTATGAGGTAGTGATGCTAAGATAAAAGACAAATTAATTATATTTTGGATAGCTTGATAGATATTCTATACTTAAAAAAAAMCTGAAGTCAATACAGTAGAATTCACAGGGAAAAGGCATCTGACTTTGAAAGCTGAAAGTAAAAATAGTGTCACTAATACTTCTAATCATATGTTTTGAACCTACATACATACACATATGTAGGTACATATCATGTACAGAGTCTCATAACAAAACCTGGCATACAGGCTTTATATGCTGTGGTTTGATCCAGTATGCACTATTCAACCATTTGAAATATTAAAATTTTGTATTGTGCTTTGTCATTGCAGACTATACATACACGTTTTACACCAAACTGAGGTTCAGCTACAGGTGACAGTAGAAAAGGAAATGAAAGAAATACTTGAGCCGTTTCTTTCCATGCTCATACTCTGAATTCTCTGAAACATATAGTGAAYATTTTTTTGAGAAAAAAATCTGAATTAAACTTCTTGCTAATTTATTGATGCTGTTAAACATGTACTGCATGCTTTCCTAATACAAAATCTTTATGATGGAAACTTTCCATCCCTGGAGGTTTTGTGGGGGCTGGAACCACTAATCTGAGTCACATTCCTCTGTCCAGYCATTGATTTTCACATCTAGGAAGCATTCCGTGTTTGAGATGTCTGCATCTCTGTCAGATTCAGCTGAATTCAATGAATAATTAATAAAAATGTTGTTAGTGAGTAACAGAGAGAAAACACTGTAATCTAAGCCTCATTTCCTTAGGAAAAGTAGTTCAATAATGGCTTAATCTTTTTTTACTTTAATTATTCAGATAAACTACCACAGAACATAATACAAAGAGGCAAGATGCAAATAAGACTTTTGTTTCCCTGCATGCACTCTGTGATGGATAGTGATGGGCATTGCAAAGTTCTTTTTTGTGGGGCTGTATATTTTTATCAAAAAAAAWATTTTTTTTGTAAATTTCTCAATTTGAGCTGCTTTTCTCCTGTTTACTGCACAGTATGAATTAGTTTTGAGTATATTAAAATGTATGAGAGAGGCCAGAGACAAGCTGAAATGCTAGCAAGAACAAAATAAAGTACTGCAAATACCAAACACTTGACTCGGAACAGTCAGGTAGGGTATCCTTTCTGCAGATATTGTACGCTTCAAAACCTGGTTTGAAGCAAATCATCTCTTCAGCTATGCAATAAATGGGATTCTGTATATTATGCACACAAATTGATTTGTGACTGATCAGCAGGTAGCATTATCCCACTCTGGGACATCGACAGCAGATATGTGGCCTTTGTTCTTGAACAAATAGATTTTCCATGTGTAAATTTTGTTTTAGGTAGTAGACTTCTCCCATATTGGCAATTAATCTTCTACTGATGACATTTCATAAATCCAGTGCAGGTCAGTTGCACAGGTAGCCATAGTTATTGTCTTGTGGGGTTCCTGTTAAAATAGCTCTTGTAGTCTTGGTCTAGTACAAATAGTCWTTTTTAAAACAGTAACATATTAGTTATAAAAGTTGGCAAGAAATAAATGCCAGTTTTTCCCAGTCTTAGGCCTATGGGGTCCTTTTCTTTTTTTCTGTAGTATCTTCTACAGCAGCTTTTGTAGCAGCATCTCTGAATCATTGGATTCCTGCTGTCAGAATAGTCATGAACTTAATCTAGTTTTTTTTTCATTTTCATTCATTGAGTTCTCCAGTCAGTTTAAGTACAGTAAAAGTTCTTTTATATTTATCATTAGACATCAAAACTCAGCAGCTTGAATTCCATATTGGAGGCCATGGTAGAAGATAGAGAATGGTTTTAAATAAAGCCTGGAAATGTATTTCTGTAATCAGGYCCCTTTGGTTCAAATTGAATTAAAAGGTTTGCAAAAAACTTTCATGAATCTAAGCAGCTGGACTTGAGAGGTCCAGTTAAAACTATAGAAAGGAGGGCTGGATGCTCGGAAGTCCTTAGTGCACAGTCAAGCAGTTAATCTATACATGTCTCTGTGCTACATGTAGGTCTCATGTTCTTTGATTGCATAAAGATGAAAAAAAAACCAAAAAAGGAACAAATAACCTACACAAGACACAATCAGTAAAAGGGTATCTATTCCTTCTCCCACAGTTTTAAAGCATCTCATTTAAAATGGAAGGAGTAGGGTCAAACAGGGAGTATCTCTGTAGGAAAGGAATGTATTTTGTTAAAATACACTGTTCCTTAGTTTGAAGGAGGGTGAGGTGATTTCCAATTTCTTTTTTCTTTTTTTCTTTTCTTTTTGTGTGTGTGTGTACATAGTGTTTCCTGAGTTTCTCCATTTGATTTTGATGGAAAAGATGCTCTGGAATTCTGAAAGTAAACTTTTGTAGCGCTCGCTGAGTTGCCTTGCAGCCTGCATAACTGTTTTTTAGGCTACTGAAGACTGCCCCAGAGATTTTCTAAATATATCAGCTTGTCTTACACCAATGCAGTTCCACTGCTGTCAGTGTAACTATATCATAGTTGACACAGGCTGGAAAATCTAGCCCAGTCTGGCTTCAGTTTTCTTCCACCTTTATTTGAAGTGTAACACTATTAACAAGAGGGCTTTTGTTGTAGTCCTCTGTGGCTGCTAAAAACCAATTTCATTATGTTTATTTATCATACACATGAAAGAAATGTGTATTTATGTTAAAAATGCTCAGCAAAATCATGTAGAAATAGTCATTGTGAGAGAAATGTGGGGAAATCTGTCATTTACGKAAATCTGGAAAGAATCATAGAATCGTAGAATCGTTTAGATTGGAAAAGACCTCTAAGATCAAGTCCAGCCGTTAASCTAGCACTGCCAAGTCCACCACTAAACCATGTCCCGAAGCGCCACATCCACACGTTTTTTGAACGCCTCCAGTGATGGTGACTCCACCACTTCCCTGGGCAGCCTGTTCCAATGCTTGACAACCCTTTCGGTGAATGAATTTTTCCTAATATCCAATCTAAACCTCCCCTGGTGAAACTTGAGGCCATTTCCTTTCATCCTATCGCTTGTTACCTGGGAGAAGAGACCAACCCCCACCTCGCTACAGCCTCCTTTCAGTAGTTGTAGAGAGCAATAAGGTCTCCCCTCAGCCTCCTTTTCTCCAGGTTAAACAACCCCAGCTCCCTCAGCCGCTCCTCATAAGACCTGTTCTCCAGACCCTTCACCAGCCTCGTCGCCCTTCTCTGGACATGCTCCAGCCCCTCAATGTCCTTCTTGTAGTGAGGGGCCCAAAACTGCACACAGTATTCGAGGTGCGGCCTCACCAGTGCCGAGCACAGGGGCAGGATCACCTCCCTATTCCTGCTGGCCACACTATTCCTGATACAGGCCAGATGTGCAGGCAAATCACAGTGACTAAAAATGCAGCCAGCAGGAAGCCATTAATTACAACATCCTTCTGAAATCCACAGTTGATTGCAGCATGTTTTTTAATGCAGATGGCGATTGGGACCAATCAGAGTTTATTACTTTTGCTGTAAAGCAGAAAATGAAACCATTGTGAATTGCTTTATTTAAATGTCAGGTTGACCACAAAACAACTTGCTTTATGCCTGTAATATAGAATAAATGTAATTTGCTTCCCTGCTGAGTTCCTGCATTTGCACAGGAGGATGATCGGTTTAAGGCTATGTGGTATTTTGATGTATCTTCACGTGTTAATAAGGAAAAAGATAAGAAGGTAATCTTAACTGTACTTTACAAATCTCAAATTCTTCCTAACGTTAAATATCTATGGACCATGACAACTGTCTTTGCAGTTTAATCTGATTTCTTATTAATGAAAGAGAATACTGCAAATCAGGCAAGACACCTCTGAGATTACACACACTGCTACATTGTAGAGAACACAACTACTGGAAAAGAAAAAGGGCATTCACACTTTTGATGARTTATTCTGAAAATGTTTAGGTGTGATCATATCTGGTATACTTGCTGACACTTTTCCTAATCTTCAATCCTATATATTCACAAAATGCTGATGAGGAGGGTAGTCCTGCACTGCAGGAGGTTTTCCGGGGTCAGCTATACAAAGCCTGGGCTCCCCATATTCGGTGTTGGCAATAGACCTTCATCAAGTGGGAGGTTGGACTAGAGATCGCCAGAGGTCCTTTCCAGTGCTAATGTTTCTATGATTCTACGATTATTCCCCCTGTAGGAGTGATGCTTTTCTGAACTTTTTCCTTAAATGAAATGTTTCCCTGCATTGATGCAAATCTACTGAAAGAAWATTTTCACTTAACTTCTGCGTATTAGTAGAATGTTCTTTTACTTAAAGAATCTACTACCACAATGGAGAGCTCGAAGTCCTTTACCCTCATTGCATAGTGTATTCAGAATCCAGTGAAATTCGGGCATAAAAGCTGGGCTGGAGTTTTATTTAAATTCTCTTCAGATTGAAGAATTTACCTTTTCCYGTGAAAGCTGCAAAATAAGATAAAGGGGGTTTGTTATTTTTTTTTTTTAWCTCTCCCAAGCTAATTAATCCAAAGAAAGAATAGCTGTCAGTCTGACAAATTAAATTATCCATAGATGATATATCTGACAAGTGTATGAACACTGTCACTATAGGCTAATAACGGTAAGATATTAGCACCCAGCCAAAGGCAGAGTGACCTGTACTCTTTTTTTGGCTACAGRCTGCATTTAAAGATGGATTGTCTTCTGCATATCTTATTTTTATCAAATGATAGTTGAACCACTTACTTTCAGCCTAATAATTTAATATCTTTTTCACAGAGACTAYTGATTCAGAAAATTTAATAAATGAAAAATATTCAGTGTATTTTTAAAATAGTATTTCTAGTGCTACTTAAGAATGGGAAAGAAGGTGGATAGAGCAGTGTAAGATGATCTACCACCTTCCTACAGCCCACCACTGTGTGATTCCACAGTATCTGGTTTCAGAAGCTTTGACCTTTGGTATCTAGAGCAGATTTTTGCTCCTACATTGCTTTCTTTTTTACTAGATCTCATGACTATGTGCTCAAAGTCATGCTATTTCTAAATCTAACAATCTATTAATTTCCGAAATTTAGGAACACGCTTGCGTAACATGTGTATGCTTTATAAGGTGGAAGGTGATAAGTTAGCAGTAGCGTGGAAGTACAAAGGTGTACTTAGGTACCTCTAGGTCACTAGGATTTGAGTGATTCTTACAAATGTACACAAATGAGAGAGGAATATGAGCAATAGTTAGCAATATAACAAAGGATGGTTAAATTATCCACATAGACCAATTTCTGGTTCAGGTAGAAACTTCTGTTCAAAGTATGTTGCCTCCAGCTTTTTGAAAGAGCTGTTATTAAGTCCATACAGCTAAGCCTCTTACAACATGCTGTTCGAAGTCTGTAAATATAGACAGGAGATTAAGATTTATTTTGTAGTCTTTATAGAAGCAATGAAAACATATTTAATCTCAAATGCAAATGTGTGAAGATGCAGGAAAGGACTTTGCACAAACTAATTCAGTCTTCATCTTACCTTTCACTCTCTGGAACGAAAACTTTATCTTTGTTTCTTCTTTTRTCTGTGTTAACATCCACATTGGATTTCTTTTGAGTTACTATAGGGTACAAAGAAATTTCTTGAAGAAAAGGGAGTGAAATGTAAAAATGTTATTTCACTTCCAAACAGAAAAAACAAGACAAAGAGAAATTTTGAGATAAGACCTACTAGTTTTCATATGTCAAAAGGAGTGAGTAGGATGTCCAAACCACAAGCCTGTTTATCATCTCAGACCTAACACACACCTAACTGTTGACCATAGAAATACAATTAATTGAAAAGCAAACTGTAGTTTCCAGACTAGACAACAGACATAATCTGTGAAAAAAACACTTGGTCCTTTTAACAACATTCATTACCTGATGGCAGCCATCATTCACTTCTCAATATTCATTTCAAAAGTGCTCTTGGATACCCTGAAATTTACTGAAAGAAAGAACTGAAATAGTTTTTAGTATTACAAAGGTAAAAATCCAAAATACCATGCCAGCTACTCTTTCTATTTTCAGACAGAAAAAATCAGCCGTTAATCATCATTATGGTAAAATCTTACTTTAAATATAGTATACACATTAATCTAAGCACCAAATTATAAAACCTGTGTTGTCAAGTGAAAACCAAGAGTTTAAGCTTCAGTTCTTTATAGTGCAAATAGATCTACTACTTCAGAGAATTTACTTTGTATGAGTCAGCTGATAAGAAAAAACCTACAAAAACCCCCACGTTTAATGATGCAAGCTGCAAATTAAGAAGTTAATGACTGCAGCTCACTTAAATTACATTTAATTGAAGATGATACTGCTGGGCTTCAGTTTTCTCAATCCTTATTTCAACTTTTCTGTAGTGTTGCAAGTTTGCTTGCTATAAATAATAATCCGTACTTCATTTCATTTTGGCAGTGCAAAGGAAAAGAGATGAACTGTCCACACTGCATAGCTTGAAATATGCTGAAAAATACCTAGCCATACGTTCTTGAAAGTCCTTGGTAGATTTGAGTTTTTTTCCTTCTTGAATTTGATATTCAATTTTTTTTTTTTCTTGAAAAGCACGTTCCCCTACATGAATAGCAAACAAGCTATTTTAATTGTGGATTCCTACAGATGCAAAAAGTAAAAAAAAAAAATAATATCAGTTTAACAAATGTTTTCAGGTGGAGCATATCCCATCCAGTTTTCTTTTCTTTTTGCCTTTTCACTAATTTGGCCAATTTTTATTTTTTTAATTATTTCTGTGCATTAGAGTTATTCTTCTGTGATAACTCCATGCTAGTCATTTTTTTCCAACAATATTTTTAGCTGAACTTCTTTGAAGTAAGCTTGAAGGTCTTTGGCTCTTTTTCTCCCTCCCCTACACCTCCCACATAACTTCTGAAACCTTTGAATCTCTAAACTACAAAATTCCTTAGTTTTTACTCATAGTATGATAACAGGAGTATCCACGCACCCAGTCTCCTACCGCTTAGTTCAGTTGCATTTTCATTCAGGCCCTTAATGCAGACAAAGTTTCTTCTCCTGGCCTGAACGGATGGAGATACTGAGTTATTGATTTGACTTTTGATTTCGTGGTGCCGGAGGGGATAAAGCATCCTCCCATACAGTTTAGCACCACATAAGCAACCCTGAAAATCTATCTGTCTTAGGGTTTGCCTATTTTCTTTAAATAGGCAGATTGTACAGTATGTAAACAAGGATGAGAATGGCTGTACATCTTGAAAGAGGAACTAACCTTTCTTCTGTGGAGACAAAGCATATCTATTTTTAAACTTCTACTGTGTATATTTCTTTCAGCTGCATGAGTTCATATTTAATGAAAGGTTTATTGTACTACCAGCTCATTATGTTCTGATTTTACCGTACAGAAAAGTGATGACTGAAGTGATGAAAGGTTAGTAAATTAAATGTAAACTTTCGTTCGTTATTACCTCTATAGAAATTTTTTATACAGTGGCTGAAGACCACGTTAATAAAATGATATGCAACATAGATAAAAGGGTGCAATGTGCAGCATAATGGTACTGACTATGATTTAAATGTAATCAAGATCAGCAGCTACTTCAGTGTCACATCTAATTATCATGTTGTTTTAGATTTTAATGTTTGCTAAATTTGATGGGCATGGATAGTGCTTTGTGATGCAGTAATAACATGGAGATTTTCTATACACGTTTAACAAAGTACAGGTAAAAACAATAAGCAAATGTAACCGGAAAATATTTTCTTTCCATTCTTTTAATCATATTTCACTAGCATACATTTGACTTCTGGTGGGTGCTACGTTTCTGGTGGTTGAACATCACATTTTTGTTAGTTTTAAAAATAACAGAATGTTCCTGCATAGTGAACTTTTCCTAGATTCTGGAATAGATAACAAAAAAAAAATCTATGCATAGTAGTGAAGGTAAATTATGCATTCATATATGTAGATAAATTAGACTGTGTTGTTCTAAATACATACATTACAGTTTGGAATATTTTTATGTTTATAAATCTTGTTTTAAATTGAGGTGAAATACAGTCATATAGGTTTCCTCCTTTTTGCTTTTGGACAGTGTGGAGGTAGTTGGACTGACCAGTTATACACACACACACACACACACAACCTTGACCAAATGAGAAGTGTACCAGATTTAAAACATATATTTCTTCTAGCTAGAAACAAGTATGACTGTTCAAAAGGCAATTTCCTTTTAAATTGCAAGGAGAAAGAAAAGGACAGCAAACAAACGGATCAAAAAAGAGATTACTGTAAAAAGATGGCCATGATAAAGGTGAATCATTGGCAAAATGGTATTGATTTTTCTCTGTCAGAACTAGCTGCCTCTGGTACCTGGTAATAAGCAACATGTAACATTAAAAGCAAAATATTTATAAGTTGTATGACTGTTAAGGTATAAATCACATCTATACATTTAAGGCAGTTCTATGTTTGCATACTATAGTTTTTAAGTTTGTCTTTTTAATGCTCGGTCTCTGTCTTAAGAGTTATATTTTCTTTTGTGAGTAATTTTKAACTCCTAGACACTTTCATCCTTTGTTTGCTTATAATGGGATTTCATTTTGCCTTTCCTTTTTTTCAGGCAGTTGTTACATGGATTATTGTTTTCACTAGTTGTATCAATGTGAGAATGATTTATAGTGGGCAGATTTTCTCCTAACAATATTGTTAACAATAAAAGTCTTCAGATGAGCTTTCAGAACTATTCATACAAAAAAAATTTTGGTCCCAGACATTTGCAACAGTTGAGCTATTTTCCCTCTGGTATAATTTACCGAGTGAGATGGTGTGTTGCAACTAGTTAATAGCAAGTACTAATAAGCATAGTAATTTACTTGGATAACATAATTTAACTAAATGAAGAACATAGCTCACTAAAACAGGCTACCAGCATGAGTTTGCTTTATTAACCTAGTTGAATATGCATTTGTAAATTGATATTTAATCTTTGTACTTTTGGTTGACTTTTCTGATAATGCAAGCCAGCTCATAGGGAGGATCTTCTCTGTGGCAATGAGGTGAGGAAAAATCTGGGTGTGGTACTCGATCTCAGAATCACTGTGATCTACTAGTCTGATACAACTTAAAGGCAAATGGCAGGCCATGTCTCACAACAGATTTCTAGTGTCAGTTGAGAAATGTTGCATCCTTCGTATAAGACATAACTGCGTCCTCATCTGGTAGTTATAGTCACTCATTTCCAAACTGGATTAATTGAAACCAGTGTGGATGTGGAGCAGTGGGATGATCAGAGGAATAAAATTTGGTCTTACAAGGAAAAACTAGAAGAGTGTAGCTTTGTTACCATGACAAAATCAAACTAAGAGGGTATGGTTGCTACCTGTATGCACATCAGAGGCATGAACACTTCAGAGGGAGAAGGCTACTGAATTTGAAAGACAGTGCTCGCGCAAGAACAACTGGATACAAGTCAGTCATGAAGACATTTAGACAGGAAGTAACAAGATACTATTTGTCTCTAAATGCTTCTAATCATATAAATTTCTCCAATGACTCAGACCTCATCAGACAAATTTTGATTCTGAAGCTTGCAAGTATTCTCCAGTTCCTGAGTTATGTTTCCCTATGATGCAATGCTTCCTGGTTTTCCATCTCCCTTCCTTCTGAGAGAATAACTATCTGTTTTGATTGATGTGTGAGACAATTGTGCCAGTTAGTCACAATTTGACTTTATGTTGATGGGAAATGTTTTAGACATGTATTTCCCCTTTACCATTTTATACTATGAAGAAATTTTCTTCATCCCATGAGATGATTTAGTTGCATGGCCCAAACATTTTGCTTCTATCAGTCCCTCAAGCAGGCAATGCTGAAATAGGGCTGACAAAAGACCTTGCGGGTGGCAGAAGCCAGGCAAAAGATCATTTTGGTATTTTTTCTTTCCTCCCACTAATAATGAAAGATGAATGATAAACCCCTGTGTCTACTGCTCTGTCTCTGACATTCTAAAACCAATTGCTCAGAATACGCTGATTAAGAAAATGTGACCATTTTAAATCCTGGGATTTTGTAGCTGCCTGAGGAGCTTGTTGCACCAAAACAAGTCCTTTAAAGGAATCTGTTCAGGAATACAGAGATGGATTATAACCCTTTCAGTAGCATCTCAAACCCTGGGGAAGGGCTCCAAGAGTCCTGCAGCTTTTAGCTAGTGATTCCCACTCTTTGTTTTTGTACTGAAGTGCCTGAAACCTCCCAATGCAATGCTAAGGATTCATTTAACTGCCAGGGAGTAAACCACGCGGCAGCCCATGGGCAAACAGCAGGGCAAAACAATAATTGGTTTGAGTGGCAGATCAATTGCACTGTTGTACTGCACTTGTGGCACAGAAAAACCAAAAAGACAATTGTAAACCATCATTTTATATTCGAAGAACTTCCCTATTGATGTTACCAGCAAGTTGAAACATAGCATGAAAAAATTGACAGCATTGCTCTTTTTCTTTCAAAAATAAATTCACTGTATGTCTCCAACAGTTTAGGGGAGAATTGATACAGAATGTTCATTCAGTATATTAATGTTGAAAATAGGAGTTCAATTTTGGAGCATGGTTTTATATAAGTTCTCCTAAGTTTTATTAATAAAACAGAAAGCTCAGTAAGCTGTTGCAAATCCTGCAGAGTTTTAGGAGACTGGGTGACATATCTACACTAATTCTTAAGAGATGCTTCTTAATCTCTCAGGCGTTATTCCTTGAGAACAGAATGCCCTGATAAAATAATTTGTAATTTTCCCTTAAAAATCTAAGCACCAGTACATTCTGATCCCTCAGTTCTGTACACTGAAATGGTAACCTTTATCAGAAAACTATTTTTCCTGAGCACAGACCAGATTTCTCCATAGGCCAGGTTATTTTCAGGCCTGTGCTGTGTGTTATGATTCTGATCCTGGGCCTACAGTAACTCTTGCAGAGTTAGCATTAAGTTTTTATGCACAGTATGAGACTGTATCATACAGGGATACCTCTTGTCATTTCTGATGTGAAGAAAGGGACAAGTTATCAAAGCAAGAATCTCGAATTTGTCATAGATTTTTACAGAATTTATTATTAAAGGATCAGCATTATAAAATGCATGTAAAAAGCTCTTGATCAGGTACAGCACTGGATTGATTAGAGTTCACTGAGTTCATCATACAGAGCATACGGGGTGCTTTGAGTTTCAGTCTTCCTATATCCATACCCAGAAAAATGGCTGGTGTTAACATGCACCCATTGAGTTAGTTATGCTCCATTACAGTCTTCTGCTGGTTTAACCTCCCTGCCTATTTCTTTTCACATTACTTATTTACAATACTCAGTAGAATTCAACTTTTCACTGTCATATCTTAAAAGCAGAAGTACCTAGAACCCAAAGAACCAGATATACAAATTATCTTATCTTATATTCTTCTGATAATGCTAAAAGATGAACTATAAAAGTGCAAAACACCCTGTGGTGTTCTATGGTTGCTACAGCCCTCACCTTCAACTCCTGCTATGAAAGTTTGTAATGTATTTTGCAAAAAATCAGTCACATAAAACATCAGTTTAGCTAAGCTCCTTAACATAGGATCTTGAAGTTTTTTTTACAAATTAGCATGAGTTAAAAAATGTTACCTATTACTATATGCATGTAAATAGATTCTTATAATGTTTATTAGCATAAAACAGCCTAAAAGTACAGCAGTAGCTAATAATAGAGAGTTGCTTTCTCCATTATCTTTTCCAGGTTCATAGTCTGTGGCTTTTGAGTTCCTTCAGGTGTGACTATGTATGTAATGAAATAATTTAGTATTAATATTTTTAGAGGGAAATAACTGCTCTTAGCAGTTAATACTTCATTGTTTTGTGTTTGGGCATTTTAAGTCTCTTTCCTCATCAAGCTTTCAGGGAATAATTGTAGGACTGAAAAATGGCATTTATTTCATTCCCATTTAATCTTTGACGCTGAGAGCTAAACTGAAACCAGTTTTATGTGATGACATTGCTGTGTTGGAACAAAACACAGAGCTTAATAGATTTACTGATGTAAGGAATAATACGCATTTGCACAGACCATATTCATGAAAGTGTAATTTGAAAGACAGCAAAACTGAAGCTCCAAAATTTTAAATTGATGGGAAATTCAGTGCCTTTTAGAAGATTAATTTTGTATTTTTCTAAATCCAGAGATTTGAGTGGGAATTAGGGCTCACATAGTGGGCCATATCTTCTGTTTTCAGGAGAAATTAGTCTCTGTTTTAGAAAGTTATATTCCTGCACCACAACTCTCTTAGAAAAAACGTTCTCTATTATATAAGGAGTAATTTGATATATATTCTCCTTCAAAATAGTAAATCTTTCCCATGAATCCTGTGAACTTATCTTTGAGAGTTGATATGGAGTGATTCTCCATCTCTACCGTCTCTAGTCTACCTGTAATGCCTAGTAGTTCATTAAAGGGATGAGCAGAAGCAACCTCTAGCCCCAGCAGAGGAACTTCAAACCTTTAATGTTCAACTCCGGATTTAGTTTTTAGCAGTCAAGGCTCATCTGTAGTTTGCAATTCAAATTCTGACACTTGCTTTTGTTATTGCTTTTTGTTGCTATTGCTCTGCAGTTTATGACTTTCTCTCTTGCACTATGGGAAATAGGTAGAAGCGTTTAGGCAGCATCACAGAGGCATAGGTGGGTAGTGCTCCCTGCACAGCAGCTACCTGGTAATTACCATACAAGTGATGCATGATTTTTGGTTTTGAGTTTTAGCCTGAATTCTGAAAAAAGTAGCAGCTTACAATTTCTTGTGTTATTGCTACATGTGGGGCCCATCTCTCTTAACCATGAGATTCTCTCCACATCAAAGATTTTTTTTCCCCCTAACTTATCCCACAAATTGTCACCATGCATTTTGGCCTCTCAGAAGAACTCTTATGGTTGATGACCTTCCCTTGATGTACTTGGAAATCATTGTTTATCTTGTCTTTACCTTCATATCTTATTTAAATTCCTCACATTCTTGATTTATCAGATCTTAGCTATTCCACTGAGATCTTACACAGCTCTGTGGTTAGAATCTGATGGTAAGAAGTTTCACAAAACAGCCCCAAAAAGCCTGCAGCTGAGAACTGATGTTCCCAGGCAGCCTTCATCTGCCACCAGGAACTGTTCGCTACCACAAGCAGCTAATCAGAGAATGCAATGCATTTAACAGTTCGCTTATTGTGCATGATTCCCTGAATTATAGTTATTATAGTGCTCATATAGTCACTATGCCAGCTAGAAGTAAGCATAATATGAGTTAACAGTGTAACTGATGTTATCTGATGGGGCTAGACTTTTCCTCACGTAGTGTTTGATTTTTCTGCTGTTGTTTTTCTGTTTAAATGATAGATATTCTTTTCAAAGCACTGATGACATGTGAAAAAAGGAAGGCACTTTTTTTGGTGAATTGTGATTTTTATCATAGTTTACAAAGGTTTTATGTCTTTGAGACTCTTTGAAAAGTGGCAGGTGTCAATATTAGCCAATAGTACGTATAGTGTCATGCAATATTCTGGGCTGAACTGACTGAGGAGTGAACAGTTTCTGGTGATTTCCAATTCTGCTCCAATACTTCAGACAACAATTTAGGCAACTGAATTTGAAAGTTACCACTCATGTAAAACTATTTGAAATGAGAAAGAAATTGAAAAATGTCCTTTGGATTTGAACATTTAAGTTTTAGCCAGATCCATCAATATGATAAACCTGCCAGAACCAACCTTAAAACATTGTTTGACAGTATGAAAACTCTGTGGGAATCCACAGCAAAATGAAAGATAGAATCAGAACTAAAAGCATCCTATAATAATTGTAGTCTGTAAGATATGTTTCTTGTCAGATATTATACATGTGTAGTTAATAGTCTGAAACTTCATGAATATTAATTCTGAGACATCAAAGTAAGACTACTGTGCACAACAGCAAGCTAATCTCTGAATTCAATAAACACAGTATACTTTTACTTTAGATAATGAAAGGCTTAGGGTCTTAACCAATATAAATTTTGCATAGTGGTAGAAGAATTGATAGTTTTACTATCCTGATTTACTCTGATAGAAATGCTGCAACACCCTGTTCTTTCTCTTTAACCCTAAAGCTTTTAATCTTTTTATAACGTCTATTTCATAATGGATCACTGATGCTTTTAAGCTGATGTTTTAGGCTACCACTATCAGATTTATCACTCCTGGAAGTTTTGCTTCATTCAGTGCATATTTTACTTAAGGAGGCAGCTTGAATCTGTCATGTTCTAAACCATGTTAGAAAACAGGGCTTGGATGCTTTAAAGATTTGCGTTAGGAATGGAGTCCCCAGTCTGAGAGCTCTTAAAAAGGCCTGTAGAGTCACTTCAAGATGTTTCTACCTTTGTTTTTTGAAAGTCCTTTCACTGAACACAAATGGGAGCTGAGTGCCACTTTTGGGAATTTTGTTCACTTTGGCACCTTTATTCAAACCTGTGCTGATTTTGATAGTGCTGTTGCTCTAAGCTTGGCATGCTCCCAGTGATCTTTGTCTCTTCCAGTAGATGAAAACCAGACCTATATTTCTTGCTAGTGATATAGGAAGGCTGGATTTGGTTTCTGTGAGTAACTTAAGTAATTGAGAAAACAAGAGTTACAAAAAGAAAAACAAATATTTCAGCAAAACATTACAGGGGTTGAGTTTATATTTGAGAGCAAAAAGATTCTCTTCTGTCCACAGGTAGCTGGTAATCGAACAGGAAAAACTATATAAGAAGCAATAAGACAACCATGATGTTTCGTGATGATCAAATTATAATTTAAAACACAATTTCTAGATTACTTTTGACAGTTCAGTTGTTAACAGAAATGTATTTTCAAAGCTGGCTGTGTCTTTCCATAACAAAATCGACAAAATATGGAAAATGCTACAATTAGGCATTTTCTTTCTCACAGGTAACATATGGTATGTGTGTGATTTTGTTGGTTTAAACGTACAATTACAGTGCACCATCTAGAAGAGTGGAAATTAAATGTAAATAAGAAAAAAGTGTTAAGAGAAAGAGGGATAACAATCCCCTGGAAACACAGAAAATGTCTGCTCTTTTTCTTTAAAAGAGCATACATTTTAAAAACATTTTTAAATGTTGGATAAAATTGAACTGAGATAGCATGAAGACATTGTACACATGGCTGTAACTAGAGATTTTAATAACGATTTCTGTAGACAAAAAAGAAGTAGTACATCACAGCCATTGAATAACTTAGTCTTAGAGAACGGAAAATAAAAGTGAGTTCCACTGAGTGTGCTTTGGTGCACAATATAATGGACTGGTGAAGTAATTAATGGGAGAAGGATGTATGGAGGGTGTATTTGTGAAAAAGATAAAAAATTGGCAATCCTTTTCCAACAACTTGGACAAAAAAAAGTTGGGCTTATTACCTGTTGGAATAAGCTGACATAATTTCAACAGTTTCTGAATGGCAATAATAGACTTGTTATTGGTTAACCGTAAGCAAAAATCTGGCCTATCTCTGTTGATAAAGTGGTAAGAGTCATTACAGCTTGTAATTCTGAAGTATACTGCCATGCATCACTCAAAAAGCCTTAAAAATAAAAGAAGTGTGATAGATGCTTTATACAAAATTAAACAAATTAAGCAGTTTGCAACACTGTATGTGCAAAGGTACCACAAATATGCTGAGAAAGCTTTGCTTGCATTATTGTCTGATTTTTACATTCCTTTCGAAATGACATCATGTAAAGTGAATTATCTCTAGCAAACGACAGTCAGACTGGATGAGAGACTCTTACAGCTATTTTTATGACTGTAATTACAGCTGGAGTGGTGAAGTTATATTTTTTGACAGTGTAGAGACTCTAATGTTTCCCAGAGCTTGAAAGCAAACCTGTATTTCCTGGGTACAGAGTTATAATGTGCCACTGGGGTCTTGTCATTGGTTCCTTATGAAATTCACTATCAAAGTTTAAAGGGTGGAAAGGACCAACTGTTAAAGAATTATATGATATATAATTAAAGTATATGAAAACTGCAAGGTGTTGCTGAACACCTTCTGCTTGTGCTGTCCTCGGTGGGATGCAATCATGTCCGTTACCTCTCAAGATCAAATTTAATATCATCTCTTCTTTTCCCTCTTACACTGTGACAGGATTATAAAATACTAGGGCATGGTTCATTATGGAGTTGGCTCTTAAGTAACAGATGTTCCATAACGATAACAAAGATTGCATATTATAAATTGTCTGAATATTAACATGTTTGTAAACCTTTACAATAACGCAATGTCGCTAATTGTTGTCTGTCTGCAACATCTTTAGCCTAGAGGCTCTATATGCAAGAAACAAGGCGTCGGGGCAGTGTTTGGTAAAATGCAGTCATGTAGGCATTCAGCTTTACTAGAGAACATGACAGTAGTTGTTCCACAACATTGACCAACTGAAATAATTGTATGTCTTCTTATAGAACAAAATGGCAAGTTTCTAAGGCCGACGTTATCTCTTTTCACTTCTGTAGTACTTTTTCCTATTGTGAAATCTGCCTCAGTTACTAGGAAATGTGCTTTTCTCTGAGCCTAAAACGAATTGAAGAGAGAGCCCACAGAAGACAATTTTGGAGTTCATAACCCAAGCTGTATCATGAAAAGTAATTCATAGATAACAAACCATTAACCTTGAAGAGGGGAAAGTCAGCAAACTGGCAGCACTTTTATTAAAAAGCTGTGTGGGAAGAGAAGAGCAATATCTCAAACCCATCACAAACATGTGAAATGCGATGATCATTTTACACTTCAGTAAGCAGAGCTTCTTAAGAATTCACCTTATGAAATAAATTAGATTGAATTATATGGGAACATACAAAACACTCACAGTAGTAAAATTCTGCTAACAGTATTGTGAAGATCCTGGTGTGCATGTATGCAAGTCTGCATGTAAGCATTTTTAACCAATTAAAAATAGAGCACGTGGGTAATGCTACTTCACTGCTGATAGAAAGACTCTTGATAACTTTCCTTTGACTACTGCCATCTCATTGCTGGCTCCTGCAGGAATTTGACTATTTGTAATGATTTGTTTACAATAAGTTCACGTGAAACTCTCCTGAGTCCTACTGCTTCCCTGTGGCTCTTAAGCACTTAAATTGCATATACTCCACTAAATTATATCATTGGCTTCTCAACATTTTGGCATCATCTGTCAATAAACACAGTAATTGGGTGACTGTAGTGTTTAGGTAAGGCTGTATATTTCAAGTAAAAATTCTAGTATTAATATTCTGACTAATCCAAACTTCCACCAAATTTAGTCAGAGTCAAAGTTACATAAAACTTATAGGGAAAAACTGCATTTTTAGCAATAAAGACCCACTCTAATACTGTCCTTTAGACCCTCTGTATGTTCTTCTGTTGGTTTAGATTACAAACTAGGATGAGAGTCCTATTCTTTCTACTTGTCAGCTCGATCTCAGCATGGCAGTTAAATAATAAATTTAGAGAATCCAAAAGCAAACTAATTTACCTTAGTAAGCAAGTCAGTGGCTTGTCTTGCTTACTTCTTTTCTAGTACGTATTTTTCTGCTGTCTGCTTGCCTGAGAGCAGAAAGAGTCAAAAGAGTCCTTAGTTCATCAAAGATAGTCCTGCTGGAAATACCAGAATTTTAAATGGATATGTCCGTAATACTGCTTCCACCATTATTCTCATCTGATGACTGCTACCGTCTGGGCAACTATAAACTTTTCTTAGCCATATAGTTGCTGTGGGCTCCCTGACAAAAAACAAAGCCAAGAAGCCCAACAAAACTGCAGCAAATAGAACTAACCATTCTTCCTAGGTGAAGAGTATGCACTGATGTCCTAAAAATCACAGAATGGTTTGGATTGGAAGAGACCTTTAAAGATCATCTAGTTCCAACTCCCCCGCCATGGGCAGGGGCATCTTTCACTAGATCCGGTTGCTCAAAGTTCCATCAAATCTGACTTTGAACACTTCCAGTGATGGGGCATCCATGACTTCTCTGGACAACCTGTTCCAGATAAAATATTATAGAATGATTGTATTAATACATTGTAATTGTGAGTTCTGATATTTACATATAATATCCACAATCCAAATAAGTATCCTTATAATTAAATATTATTTAAATAGGTATACTTACTACAAATGTAACAGTAAATAAATAATGAATACAGTAATGCAAAGGAAGTTACATATAGGAAATGCACAGCTGAACCACCTGTGTCCTTACCAAAGGGAAAATTGACAAAGGGGCTGTGTCCTTAGAAAAATCGCACAACTAATATTAAGCAGCTACAATTAAAGCGTATTTTACATTGCTTTTAGCATGACTTCCCAATGAAGCAAGGTTTGTACAGTTGTATTTTGTCTACTGGTCAACCTGTCACTCCCACATTTCTCTCTTCCTCCCCCAAAATGTTTTGAATGTTTGGAGCAGTATTGATTGGAGAAGAAGAGGGTTCAAAGACTTAAGGTACTTGCAAGAGGCTTGCACAAAATATGACCCAAGAGATTCATGCAGTCTTCAGTATCGGCTTTACCCCCAGCAGTAGCTGCAAGGCTTAACCCAGAGTCACAGGAGTGCCCTGGAGGACAATGTAGAAGTTAACTGGTCAGCAGACACATGGCCCTGGACCCAGAAAAATGCCATCTCTGCCACAGTCAGCAGGTGTAAAACTGGTGGATGCAGAGGACGGAGGCAGGGAGCGCATTGCTGCAAGGACTGGGGTGAATGGACAATCTGGGAACAGGAAAGGAGATACATTAGCAGTGCCATTCGGGGAACTTCCTCATCCCTTCGATCACCACCATGGAATAGGAAATCCATGTTTGTAATCCTCTGTTGGAGAGGCAAAATGATTCACTCACTAATTGTCTTTTCTATTTAGGTAGTTCATAATTTGGGACTAATTTTTCTTTCTGGTTAGAGATGATGGATAGAGGATTACAATGTGAAAGTACAAATGCTTTATCAGATATTCAGCTATAAAAAATACAAACCTCTTAGTTTGACCTTAATACCATGCACAGCATTAGAACGGATTTTGAAGAAAAGAGAATAATCAAGGGATAAATACAATTTGTGGTGGACACAAAGTTAATGTAGTTTGCCAGTCATGTAGACARCTAGATCACCATATGTTAAGAATAAATGTCCTTGTTGCCTGTAGTAATAGAACTGGGCTTAAATTTAATAACAAAAAGTGCAAAGTCATGCCATAAGGACTGAAAATGAGGATGTCTGGCTACAAGAGAAGAGGAGAAGGGCCTGAATTGCATTGATGGATGACAGGATAACTGTCATTGAGACTTGAGCATGAAAAGGGGCCTTTTGTACACACTGAGTGAAGTAGTATCCCCAGGGACATGAGTCCTTGCTCTGAAACGCAGGGTGCAGTTAGCTTCCTGGAAAAGTCTGGAGCATTTGGGCTAGTGCTAACAATTTATAGCACCTAACAAATTTTCTGAGACTGAAGGATTCCAGGATACTGGTAATACCTCTTGTTTTCTCTTTTCCTGAAGCATATTATATATGGCTTTTGGTCTTTTGTGTATGTGTGTTTTAGTATAACGGGTTTTTCTGTGGCTTGTGATACATGGTCAAGAACTTTCTGGATTTAATGCCATTTACATTAATGACTGTGATTACGGGGGTTTGACACAGTGACCCAGAGACCTCTTATGCTTTTATGTTTTAAGTCAGTAGCACTATACTGATATTCATCAACATATGATTTGAACCAATGAACAATATAGCTGATGGATTTCACCTTTTCACACAACAACATTTTCAGCAGAATGGCACTGAATCACAGAAAGTGTGAAAAAATAGACTAATAGTTGCTATCAATCTCCATTTATCCTGGATGACAACTGTGTTAAAAAGCATAGGCAGTAACACTAATCCAGTGGAGATAATACTACTGTTTAGAAAGTCATCTTTTTGTTCTTAACTACCTCAATTGATAGCCCATTACATAAGCATATTCAATGCTTTTTTCGCCCCTCCTTTTAAATAGGTGAAAATCTAGATATTCCATAATGCATACTCATGAGGTAACAATTATTGGTACAGTCATGCTCTAGCAGCTAAATATATAGTCCTGGAAAATAAAATRTTATTTACTGTCCCATCTACTCTAAACAGATACATACACAAAATACCATAATCAAGCCTGTGATAGGCTMTACATATGTATTGCATAGGGGTCAACAGTAATAAGAACTTCAAATACTGTAACAGCTGTTGGTCTTTAACAGAGAACATCAACATTATATAGTCCTCGTTTGTTATGATGTGCTTGGGAATAAATTGTTTCATTATGATATATGATTAATAAGCATGCAAAAATAATTACACTAGTTAGTTGATGGTTGGTTGAAAATGGAGAAATGTTCATCACATACTAGCTGCAGAAAATGGACATGGGAATATAATTAAACAGGTCTGAGTTACAACTGAACAAGTCACAGTTCTCCCTCTGAACCAATGTAACTAAATGTGTGCACATTTATAGACTACTTTGATTATGAGTACCTTAATAATCACGGCATTTTAACCTTTAATATTTTTCAGTGGTTTATGAATCATGTACATATATCTAACAGTAATCTCAATGTACTGATTTAAACATAATACTATTCTCATTCTTGAAGAGGGAAAGCCTGGGTTCAATAAACAAACGATTATTGCATGTCAACTTCTACAACATTTCCTTACTTTTTCTGAAGGGAAGAAAAGAGGAGAATGATCTTTGAAAGCTTTTCAAAGCCTTAAATATCTGGAAACCATACTACTCTAGGGGAGGGGAACTCTCCTCCAATTTATGTGACAGAGCTGCTGCCTATGTCCAGCTTAGCTGGTATCTTGATGATGACGTTATAGACAGAACAAAAGCTTTGTGATACATGGAAAAAGTAGCAGTCTGCTGACGAAGACCATAGTGTGTGAATGGCTGCATGGATTAAGGGTGTAATCCAGTGCCATGGCCTGTACAACAGTGGCAATAAGCACGTAATTACGGAAGAGGAAAAACCACATGCAAGCATGTGATATTCCTCTGATAGTCCTCCAGTCTTCTATTCTTTTTGTCCATGAAGAGAATATGGTTTCTGTGGATTTCAACTGGTTGTCAGGCTGAAATTATCGGTGGGTTTTTTCTGTTGTTTGTTGACAGAGCCATTGCCTTCTCAAAATAATATTGCAAGTAAGAATTTTGTTTTTTTTTTTTAAACCATCTTCCTTAGCTATTCTTAAATTTAAAAGATTGTGCCTTTTTTTTTATGTTACTGTTGGCTGTGTCATTTGTGTTTGTCATTTCACAGGTGTTCTGAATTGTCTCTTGTCTTGTCTAGTCTGCAAGTTTTGGCTTCTGAAAATCCTGTGGTCCATCAGAATCCCTACCTCTTTATATTATCATTCTTTATATTTCACTTGCTGTCTCTCATTGTTTTCCATGTTTTAAGAACAACCACTGGTTCAGAAGAAGAATTGGAAATAGTTGTGATGATCACATAGTTTGCTGGAATTAATGTAGGTAAAAAAATTAAATAAATATGCCTGCATTAAGAAGGAAAGTAAGGAAATAAATTTATATCCTTTCAAATTGAAGTGACACACCATTTTAACCATTTCAGTATTGCATATACTGCTTTGAAAGACTTTCAGAATGTGTCCACATACTAGAAAACCAGCATATTTAATAAAAAAAAATCCTACCATTTGCTAGAACTACACATTTCCTTCTGACTGGCTTGAATGTTCCTTGAAAATGTGGCTTGATTTCTGGGTTTTCCCCTTCTAGAAAATGTGGCAAATCACATATACTTTTTTAAAGCATTGGTGGATATGTAAATGGAAAATATTCCATAATTGCCATAAATGTAATCTGTTGGATTATATCATATCATATACTTTATTTGATTTTCAGCCTCAGCTGACAACTCTCTGGACTTGTATTAAGATGACAGAAACTTGTCAGACAGCACAGTGAATACTTTTTGGTTCTGGTGTCTCTTTATTCTTAAATTTTCAGCTTTATATCCTGTGAAGAACATTTGCGGCAAAACAGTGAGACCCAAAAGAATAATTTTTATATATATCTGAAGTTTAGGTCATCTAATCAGAATAGGAAAGGATTCTTTCTGGGTGCAGTAAATGTAAATTAAGACTGTTGACATAAAATGCAGATGTTTGAGAAGATTATTGGGACATTCTACTTCACTTCTAATTCTAAGACTCGTAGGTGTTTCATGTGTAAGACAGTTTGTTAGTCTGTTTTTTGCAATCCCAATAACAAATGGTAAAAATAATATTAAGCAAGTAGCAATAGCACTGTAAAAAGATTTCTCATGTCTATAAGTTTACGGACAAGAGTTTATAAAACTCTTTGATATGATACGCAAGGCCATTCTGAAATTTAAAATAAATGCATTTTAGAACTATGTCAATAGCTAGAGAACACAACCACACTGTTTGAAAAGGGTTTGCAGCTTATTTCTATTTATTTGTTAAAAAGGTAAAAGCAGAGATAAATAAATACGTGCACATTTGACTGAAGAGATTGAACGTGTTATTGCAGTCAGGTATCCTGACAGTTCAGAAGGAACCATATGCGCAGATAAAAAAAAATAAAGCCACCATAATCAATTCTTTCCAGCCTTTCTGACTGTGTACGCAGAGTGAATGCAGACATCTAGAAGACAATGTGTATTTTTTTTCCCAACGTGTAGCACATTAGGTTTCTAAGAGAGAGTCGAAAATAATATCTCCATGCTAGATTCTCCTAGGGTCAGAACCACGCTTTTCCTTCACAGTGTCTTACCCCTCACGTGGTGTCTAGCAAACAAGCAATTAATGCTGTCTGCCAGGTATGAGGGAAGAATCTAGTGAGTTTAATTAAAGACACTGGAGACTGTGAAGGGGACAGGCATTTAAAAAATACCCAACAAATTAAGGATTGAAAAAGACAAAAGAGAGTGCATATTACAAAGTATTATGTATTTTCTTTCAGATATCTCTTTCAAATTTTTATAGAAGAAGATTCCATGGGTTACTCACAGGTTCAGAGAGATCAAGGTTTGGCATTTTGCTTAGATATTCAGCTCCTGACAAGGCTGAGGGTTGCTTGTTATTCTGAGTGAAACGTAGGGAAAACAAAATACTGTATGAAGCCTGACTTGGTCATGACTGCTTTCAGCGAATACATTTATGCATTTATTCTTGCCAGTGCAAAAATACATCAAGGCTGCACTCCCATGGACTTTCTTTTCTTCAACTCTCTCTCCAATCCTTCACCTTCAGGAGTTCATGACAGAGTTGATTAATAAATAGCAAATAAGGTAAAAAATGAATACAGAGTAGAAAGCACTTGAATTAATGCATTGCATTACTGTCTAGACACACATAAAGAAGACTTAAAATGTTTTCTGATCTTTTTTTAGCTTAAACAGCGTTCTACTTATCAATATGTTTTTTCTTAATTGCTTCAAATGAAAAATTCAGCAGCTGGGGAGAAGTGAACTGAGAAGTGAATCCCAGGTTTTTCTGTTTCCAACTATGAACAGAGCTACTTTCATAAAAATGAGATATCTGTCTCTGAAGACTATCCCAGTGATCAAAAAAGTAAATAAATATTAAGGCACAAAGAAGGATTGGTGACATGACTGCTGATGTCAAAACTTTCTGATTTATTCCCAAAGAGAATAATGGCAGTTACATCTCTCACTACATTAAAACTTGTCAAAGCTACTCATTGATTTTTAGACTTAAACTCCCCAAGCCTAGAAGTAGGGCATGTATTTGTTTCTTTGCTTGCTTGCTTACTTTCTTTGTCCTGGTATGCCCCAGCCTTCAGGGAAGTTTGTAATAGGGTGATAGTAATTTCAAAAAAAATTCTGAGATTATAATTAAAATAAAGGCAGTGTGGCCAGCAGCACTATGCCTCGTTAAACATTACCTTGAACATTTTAATTTAGTCAGTATAAAATTCTATTAAAATGTCATTTATCTCTTGCTGAGAAGGTGGTGAAAAAGCAATGAAAAGAGTCAAGATTAAAAGAAGAACAGAATTTTTGCTGATTACAAATATGGTATTGCCAAGTATAGTGCGTGTGAGACAGTTCTTGGTATTGACTTTATCTACAAGTTAACATAAGAATGCAGCTTTCAGGATAATGAGCTTTTTTTGGTTCAGACAAGCGAAACTAGCAATAAAAAAGTCTGCCACTCCCGTATAACTGTAACTAACGGTGACTGTCACTTCTGCAGCTGATGGGCCCTAAATTATCACAGAAATCTCCCAGTTTGTATTACTGCTGGCCTCATCCCACAAATGGAAACAAAGATGGGCTCACCTAGATATTTTTGTCAAACTAACTGAAACTTCTGATTCCTTACCAAGATTGGTATCAGAGATTATATTTACCTGAGATGATATGAGATAGCATGATATTTTTTCTTTTATAGATGTGATCTGAAATATTTATAAAGTGGATGTGTCCCTGATATCCTGCTCCAAGTTTCTTTCTCCTGTTTAAGGGATGTAAATTTTTCATGTTAAAAGTTTCCTGGTTCATTTTCAGTTTTTATAAAATCTGGATAAGATTTAAAAATTCAAAGGAGAACTTAATTGTTTAATGTTTAAAGTAAATGCTTGATATTTAACATTCTAGTTCCTGATTGTTATACTTTGTTAAATCATGTCAGGAACTATTTACTGCAGGTGACAATATTAATACCACTTTCACCCAGAGATGCTGAAGTATAAATAATTGTGGTAGGTCTGTGCAGAAGGACCTGTTCCTCACTAGCACTGGAAGGAAAGGTTAAGTGCTGTGTGAGTGAGTGGCTCAGCATTGCCCACCTGTGGGGCTTTCAGTAACTTCTCAGCTGGAAAGAAGAGAAGGAAAAAAGCAGATGATGAAGATGTGTTGGAAGGGTTCCCTTTCTGGGGGAAGCTTGTACATGCCCTGGGTCAGACAGGGGATATAGGCAAAGGAATGAAGGGACGGAGATGTTGCTAGGCACAGGGCATTGAAAAACCCGGAGACCTGCACAGGATAGGCTGTGCCCCTCTCCTCTGGCACCCAATAATGTCCCATGGCCATCAACTACTTCAGGAAAGCCCTCACTGGGGTGCTTTACGCAAGTGCTTTATGTCCACTGAAGCTAGGCTTCAAGGCAGATACTCAGAAACACTGTTGAGAAAGCTGATAGGATTAAAATACATAATTCAAACTGAGCTTGCACTTGGAATCAGGCAGAAGTGTGGAGTTTCAAATTTATTTATTTGAAGCTATGATGGTATTGACTATTTTATAACCAGACTGTGTAGATATGAATGCTTGACAAAAGTTAAGTCTTCAGAAATAGAGGATGAGAAGGGCAGAGAAGTGTAATAGGTTCAAACAAAAGAAGTAGGGAAACAAATGCAGTTCTCCTTTAAATAGGTTTTCTTCTTAAATCAGATTGATTTGCTTTCAGTCTCTGAAAATCTAAAACTTTGTGAAAAGATAGCCTGCTTTCCTGTGAGACCTTTATTTTTTCTCTGTTAAGGGTAGCTTTGCCATTGTTGGTTTTATGTTATTGCATTTTCAATCTGATCCTATTTTCCTATCAAAAGCAAAACTATCACTGAACTTGCTGAATGGCTTTAACCTCTAAACAAAATTCAGAAAGTCTCCTGCTTCATTCCTCTAGATCTTAAAAACACTTTGTATTTGTTCAATAACTGCAGTTTCCACCCCAAGATCAGCACAACTGTGTCAGAGAATGTAGTCTTCCCATTTCTGACTTTGTAACGCAGGTTTTCTGACCACACTAAAAGTTCAGAGATTACTCCAGTCATGTTACAGAACTGGGACAAATGCGTTTGATAGGTTGTTCTCTAAAACTAATGTTCAGTTACTTGTGGGGCTTCCTGAACCGAAGTACTCTTTGTCACGATTTGCTAACTGTAGGGCGTTTTGGCAACCATGTTGTAAAGCATGGCTCTAAACACTTTTCACTCTTAGAATATTCCTCAAGGCTGAAATATTTTTGTGTTTAACAACAAGATGAAACCAATTTAAACCCCAGACTGAATGTCTCAATGCGAAAGTAGTTGTTTAACCTTAAGCAGAAATTCTCTRGTGTACAGATTTTTATGACATTTTATTTGCTTTCCAGGAGGAAGTGTGTTTACCAAATATGGTGCTGGAGGGCAAAAATGTTTTAAAGTGGTTTATTTTAATGTTGATAAAGTTCTATAATAAAAGCTATAGTTGATATTTAATCTGAATTATAATCAATCATAGAGAAGATGTGCTGATGGCTATACCTGTTGACTGACTTAAACTTCTAGCTATAGCTAGAATACATATTTTTCTGTTTTACAGATAACACCTTGATATTCTCAGCACCCTTGGTTATGTGGCATTTCCACCAGTTATCAAGTAGGATATGCTTATCTAGCTCAAGCAATGCCATGGTATAGATAATCAAGCGAATACGAAAGTCTACCCAGCACACTGTGCAGCACCATGYGGAGCTAGTAGCTTGAGCCCTGGAAACAAAATCCATCTGGGCTCAAGCCAAGGTAATTAGTTCTGCCTCTCTGAAAGGGTAAGTAGTCAGAGCATCACACTGAGGCAGCCCTGGTGCTTCTGGCTCCAGAGATAACTCACCACAGCCAGCTCAGGTGGCTCCGCAAGGTGCTGCTCCACCGAGCCTGGGCATAGGCATGTTTGTCCCTACCGCAGTGGAATAGCTTTGCCTCCCGTGAATTGCTGCGTCTCTTAATCATTTCTCTTTGTCATCTGAAATAAGTAAAGCAGTTTTGGTTGTACTTTCCATATGAAATGTTACCTTCACATTAGCTAAATGAAGGTCAGATCTTTCCTCTCTTCCTTAATAAGTTCTTCAAATAAGCTACATCTGTTGTGAAACTATTATGGCTGACCAGAGGACAGTCATTAAATATATATGGCGTATTGCAGGACATCATTTATACTTAATATGTGTAGTAGAGTGATCATTTAGGTAGTTTATTTTACCACATTTGCCCCATTTAGGCTGTGCAGTCACTTCTTAAATGTGTTCTCTTGAAATTATATTATTGAAATGAAGTCTACTCCCTCTTCAGCCCTGCATCCCACGTCACTAATAAAGTGTTTGGCAGATGTTTCATTTGCCTCTCTTACCTTTCTTTAATCTGAATTTTCAACATTTTCCTTTTACATTGACTCATAAGGCTTTTATTTTTAAAGCAAAGTTAGCTTCTGATAGAACCACCACTGTGGTTTGTAATGTAATATAATGTCCAGAGGCTCAGACATGAGTCTTTTAACTACAAGCCAAAACAATTTGCTACTGATTATTTCAGCCAAAACATCCAAGTGCTGAAATGGTCTTCCAGTGCTGACTCCTATGTAAACACTATAAAATGACATTTATAACTGTCAGGCAGTTTTTGCAAGTATCGATATCACAAAAGTTACTGCTGAAATGTGATAGAAGTAAATATACGAGATTGAAAAATGGTCCAATGATTTATTTTTTTTTTAAAGTAAACACAAAACAAGTAAAATAACTTTCAGTTATTTGGACAGTTGTCTGTCTAGTCTCTGTTGCTTGTGCATGCTTAGCTGCCTGCAGAACCTCACAGAGTGGGCTTCCAGGTTTTGTCTCATCTCTGCGAACTAYCAAAATGTCCTTCTCCTGTAGTTGAGGATTTTGCCAGTGAAATAGTAGAAAAAAACCTGCCCAGCTGTGTGTAAATGACTGAGAATGCCCCAAAAAAATCTTCCTGTATAGGAAGTGCCTGGTACTGTCATCAGTCTTTTCTCATAACAAGACTTCAGTCTTGTTAGCACATTGTTGTTTGAGGTGTGGATGTCTACCCTTATCTTGATGTGTCGGTGTTCAATTGCTTTGTAATGACTGCTGAATAACATTTTTCTTTAAAGTTTTTTTTTATTTAAGAAAGTTTTTCTATATTTTGCCAAACTCTAGTTCCTCCTAGAATGGATGTTCGGGTGCATTTTACTCTAGCTTCCAGCTGTACTCTATTTCTAGCCCGCTCTGAGCCCTCATAATTCATTGGACAGTAGTTTTGAGGTCAGATTAATAACTAGTATGATAAATATGTGAATATCAGGTTGTACATCATGCAATCAGTCAAAAGAAGGAAAACTTCAGGGATCTTTGGTTGCAGTCTCTCTAGCTACTGAATATACCTTCTGCATATTGACTGAGTCTCAAAACTTTTAACTTAATAGAATTAATTCCCTGCTGACTATACTCATTTATTGAGTCTGCAGAAACCCATAAAGGCACAGTCATATGCTTTTTGATCAGTACTTCTTGATGCCTTGAGTATCCCTGAATCAAGTTATTCTTTCCTAATAGGAGCTGATGTGATACAGTCAGGAAAACTTGGATATTTGTTGTATAGATTTAATGACAATTCTGTGGCTGAACAGGTATCGCCAGGTATTAATTCAATCACCACATGCATGAGCTCGAAAAATACAGCAGGCAGGAACTTGAAAATCACCTAACTACCTTGACACTGATGCCCCAAGATTAAAGGATAGGATTAAGATTTAGTTGCTGATTTCCCATTCCGTTACAACCTTCAAAATAATTACTAATCAATATTGAAAAGCAACAGAAAACAGATTTCCCATAACCTTGTAGATTGGCTAGATTGAAATTAATAGGAACAAAAGAATTAGTATATTGGGCAAGATTAGGCCCATTTACCTGGATGCTGACAGAGGTTAATATTAGCTGTTTTAGAGGAGAACTTTAGAAAGCAAACTTTAAGGATCTTAGAAGATAACTGTTTCCTTAGAAAGGAACTATCTACTTTCCCATTACGGTACATCTGAGGAAACGCGGTTGTAAGACAACACAATTTTTCTGTGTTACTGAAATCAGTTGGAAACTAAACACAGTACTGAAAACCTATTTTTTTTCTTGTGCATGCTGCTAATTTCTTGTTTCTTCTTTTTGCTTTGCTTTTTTACTATACCTTCTCTTGTAAAAATAAGATAGAGACAGTATATTGTGTGCTTCCAGAACTGTGCACTACAATTTACAAACAAAGCTCTGCTCCATCCTCCCTTTGTCTTGGAGCTGCATGTTAGAATGCAAGAGTACACGTTCTACCATTGCAGTGTGAAGGGTAAATGTAACTCACGATAATTACAGCACTATCCAAAGGCTGATCATGCCATAAAGAACTGTGCTTCCATCTCCTGTTTTCCTAAATAAAGTAATGACAAGTCATTTCTGTCAGTAATATTTCTCTTTTGGAAAAAAAGAATATAGAATTACAATTATGCTTAAAACATATTTTAATCACCAACACAATACTACGTTACTCGGCTGAATGTGCAAATTGAGGTATCATCTAAAGAAGATGATGCATTTCAGATTTGAACCAAACTGCTGACAGACTGAGTGACTTCAGTCTTGCAGAAGAGATGAAGTGAGTGGCGGCACTGCGCAAGCAGCTGTGGGAAGCACTATTAACCTTGACCTTTAAGAGGTGGAAGGCGGTTTGCTAGAGTGTTAGTATTTTCCGGATCTCCTGATTCAGCCAGGGATGTAATACAGTTTTGGTAGTGTCTAAACTGACTTCTGTAAAAATCTGCAGTGCTATAAAGAGGTAAAAACTATGCAACTTCGCAAACCTGTCAGACAGCATGAATAACACATACTAACTATTCTTTTACACAACTGTTGTCAGAACTTTTTTTTTGGTCAGTTTTAGGCTTGAAATTCGCCCTAAGAATCAGCACAAGTCTTAAGGTGCTTAATGTGCTAAAGTTACCTCTCCTAAAATTATTTTTCTAGAAAGTAGGTGGTTTACAGAGTATGTTTCAGACCTTTGCATGGGGCAAAAATCCTATTTTAAGAACATGTGCATAGCAAATGGATGTGAGGAACAGRTCAGGACTGCTTAAAGACCCATTCTCTAACCAAAGAAGTGTTCCATGCTACTTGAAGATTATCCTGGTATATAAGATGACCAAATCTTTTTTTTTTTTAAAAGATAGTCCTCAAAAACCAAAATGGTAGCTATTTATTATAACAGGGTAGAAAACACCACCAAAAATTAACCTCAGTTATTTTCCCAACTAAAACAAACCTGTGGCAGTCCTGAGAAGTATTAATCACTCTATATGGCTTTTTTCTAGATAGGGTATGCAGAAAATACTTAGGTCTGATTCAAAAAAATAGTTCATGTCTTCTACAGTGGAAAAAAMCTCTCTACAAACAATGCCTTATTAAAGAAAATTGAAAGTACTGATACAGCAGGGCCATTCACGTAGAATTTAGGAGAAAAAAAGCTGTGTAGAAAAATGCTATGGTAGCTTATGTAAGGTGAGTGGAGATGTATTSTACTGATTCTTTCCCCTGTTTTCAGCATAAACAGATATTGGTTTTGTCATTCCTTTTTCTGTATCTTACAACAGACGAAACAACTCATCAACAGACAGGCTTCTGATGGATTTCAAAGTCTGCAAACAAAATAGATTTGGGAACATATGCCCAGCCCCTGTAGGATTGGGGTGACAGGGAGAAAAGACTAGATAATGCTCTGAAGAAAACCCAGTATCAATCACATTCTATATTCAGTGGAAAAATGTACCATGCCCTGAAAGATTGTGACTTAGTGGGTGGTATTTTGGCAAAATATTTGTGCATAGTTATTCAAATGACTGCTATTGCATTGTGTAGATTTATGGCATGTATTCTGGCTAACAATTCTTGTGTAGGATAGAAAACATTTGGCATTGAACAGAAGATAACAGCTCTCTCTTAAAGCAGATGCATGATGATCTGGTCAGGTATCTGCTGTGACTCCCTGAATAGAAACGAGTATAAGAGAGGATTCCATTATTTAACTTTTTTAGAAGGATCTTTTGAAAAAAATAYCAGTTCAAGAATTTATGTTTCATTTTTTTAAAGCAATTGATTTAAAACCAGAATTGCTAGATATTACTATGGTCTTTTTATATTTTAAGGTGAGACTTAAGTACAGTCCCCTTCCCCATTCAGATGACTAAGTATTACCARGTAAGTTTATTTTAAAGATGTGATCTTCTTGCATAAGGCAGAATTAATGTTATGTCTCTAGAAATGCAAAGGAAGTTCAGTTGTATTCTAGGTGAACAGTAGAGCTTTCCAAAGCCTTGTAATGTTTTGGGGCGATGAAGAGGCACACAGCTGTGCGCCCTGCATTGCTGCTCCTAAAAATCCCAACAGCACGCCCAGATTCAGGCACACACATACTGTTTAAATGAACCATGTGTTTGGCTGAATCTGAACTGCCAAGGAAAACTCAGAATATTGACACAAGATTTATTATCCTGGTCATACACCATTTACGACAAATGCTTCATATTTCAACTTAATCAGATGTTGGCAGGTGTACCTGGCAAGACATAGATTAAGAAAATGAAGTAATAGTAGGGTAGGAGTGAATGCAGACGCAGTGTGAAGGTTGTGGGAAAGACTGTTTAACCATATGCACTGCAACATACAGTGCTGTTAAACCACCCAGACCTGCGTAAACTCAAATCTGCTCTTGTAATGCCGTTCCAGGGCCCACCAGAGTCAAGGAAAATATTTTTATTGATATGAAGCTGTTAAATCAGTTTTATATGATATCTTAGAAGGAAGAATGTGCACTAGTTTCACTGGCAGCAGAACTGGTTAAACAATTCAAACGCATTTTACCCTTTCATTTTTGCTCTTATTAAAATATTGTTACCAATAGTACTTGTCCCTTCCCTCTTTCTTCTCCACCCCTTTTCCTCTTTCTCTTTTCAGGCTAACTCCACTTCAGCAGCAATTCAACTTACTTACTGCAGGAAGGGATAATTTTCCCAGATATGTGGAAATTTTATCACAGCAGTTGTCATGGCAAACTCGCAATTTTTATTCTTGAATTCTTATCATCTTTTCAATAGGTAATATAAAGAAAATAAAAGTTATACAATCATGACAGAAGTTGGTTTGCAGCTTGAAGACTTTTAAAAATTTGAGAGATCCAGAAAATTAAACATCTAAGAAACTATTAAAGATATTCTGTATTAATTAGCAACAATTGTCATTTCTTGCATTGAAACGAAATGAGATGATCACTGCCTTTGCCTAGTAATGAGAAACAAAACCTAAAAGAAGTGTGAAATCAATTACTTCTATGATTGTTGTGTTAAGTGTTATGCAATCAGAGGCTGCTTTGCATTCCTAACACATCCAAAATCTCCTATCCGAATAAGCTCAATTATTCTAGCTGTTTCTCTAAAACTTTGTTTCTTTGGAAACTAAAATCTTTGATTGCAATAATAGTGCAATTTACTGCAAAACTCTTTTTCATCCTATGGTATAAATTGACAGAAKCATTATGTAATAATATTTTGAAGGTCATTCATACATTTCAATTATACTCAAACTTACGCATAGGTTACAAATTGCTTTAATCGGGGATGTGTGAGGCAAATGCATAGGCTCTGGAAAATTGTTTCAGATATTGTTTTATTCTTGTCACTTCTTTATTTCTTAATAAGTGTTTCCAAGAATAATGAAATGTTTTGCCTGAGACATCTGGRTAAAAAACGTGGACACTTTCTCTAGTGAAAATATTGATTCATTCCCATAATGTGAATATAATAATTGGAAGGATAAAATCAAATAGTGGCATCATACTGCTATGTAGATATTTCTGTACATAAGTCAGAATTTTGTTGAATGAGAACTGTATTATTTTGATCTAGAGATAATTTTGAATTTTCTTTTTCATATCATGCAGTTGATTTCTTAAAAGTTTGGAGTRTATGCAATACTAAATTCCTTCATATTTCAAGTTCACAAATAGGACAATAAATATGAAACCTTGTCCACATACTTAAAAAAGAAACAAAACATGATCAAGACCTTTAAATTTTGATAAATAATATTTACAGAATTAACCTACCTGAATTATGATTATTAAAATATTAAATGTCATTCACTTTATTTCAGCATTGTAAATATAACAGCCTCTTAAGGAGTTGTAATTGCTAGAGGCAATATAAATTGGAGCCCTTTTGGATTAAATGGGAAGGGGGTCTTGCACTCTTGAGCCCTTCAAGTTCACTGGATTTGTTCATTTTCTTGAGGATTGGGAGTAATGCATGTCTGTGTTTGGTGAAGTCGTAGTCTCAAGAATAGAGCTGATTAAAATAACAAAACAGATTTTTTTATGATGGATGTGCTATTTTGCGGAAACTGAAAAAGTTTCACAGAAATATATTGAGATGAATAAAATTTTAATAGGTGGAGTGTCTGAGGTCCAGGATAAAATGTTGAGAAGAAAAAATGCATTCTTATAGTAGCTAATAATGCTCTAGTGCACTCAAATGGAATTGGGGAAATATGGTCAGGTTCCTGTTCCGCTTCATTTRGTTCATCTCTCTGTCCTCTTGCAGGAACTCTTCTCTTTTCTGCTCATATTAGCAGGGGCAGAGACAGACTGATTTCAAAACAAGGAGGTTAGGACTCTCATCTGGGATGTGGTTCCAGGGATGCTAGGCTGAGCTTATTGCTGCCTGAGCCACTCTGTGCCGAGTCAGCAGAAAATTAAGCTGACCAAGAAAAAGTTTTCTGCAAATTGTTCACCCTTTATGAGATTAGTTTGCAACTGGCTTAGCATATTCAAACAGGGTCTGACTGACGCTGGTATGAGTGCACGGGCAGGAACAGGAAGAATGAGTAGGTACGGAAGAGGACAGTTTCATATCAGGAAATACATAATGCTTGGCTTTTTTCATAAACCAAAATGTCTCTGGTTTCACCTACACCTATTTGAGTGTCTTAGGGAGGTACAGCAAGTTCTTTTGCATACTTCTTATGCATTAAACCAATTTGATGCAGTATGCATTCTGCTTACAGGATGTTGGAATAACAATGTCTAAGATTAATTGTGGCATTTGGGGGTACATGTGAATCATGAAAAATGGAGTGCATAAGGTTTTATATGTATTCCCCAATATGAACAATAATATTTCTTAAGTTGACTACTATAAATCAAGTTGTCGTTCTTTACTGGCTTGCAATGCTGCACTTAAATCTCACTAAACCAGAAGCTTATTTCACAAGTTTGTATTAATGCATTTTGTGAGAGGCTTAGGAAAACATCGTGTCAACTGTTCGATACAGGGAAGCTGAGGAGTTGGAAAGGACTGTGTTTTAAGCCTTATTGCTGCTTACCTAATTCTTAATTTTCAAAACCTCTTTCATAGTTCCTTATACATGTCACATGAATAACAAGCATAGAGCTAACAGTGTGATCATGATTCTTCCATCATTCTGGTTGTCTTACAATCTTCATTTCTCCCTTTTGGCTAGCAAATCTTTGCATTTCTTCATGGATATGAAATTCGACTACTTTGATAGAAGGCCTTTTTGAGCAGCAATTCAAAAAATTAGAGGTGGTAACTGGAGAGAAGTGGCCTTTGCAAGTACATGAACATGGGTGCTACAGCAAGGCCAAAGGAAAAAAATGCCTGGCTAAATCCCTGACTGCACACCCTGCCTACTGACTCTTGTGTGACTTCTGTCACACAGCAATTCCAGAGTGACTCATCTTGAGTCCTGGCAGGSATTCGATTGAGATAGAATAGGAGTATAAATCTGTTATGGAATTCTGCAATGGCTTTTTTTTTTACCCCTCTCAGCTCCCAGGTAATCTCAAAATGAAGTAGGAAGCAATACAACTGGGAGACTTGCTTTGTAAAATCAATCAGCACCARTATGTTTTGCACAGGTTTAAGTCTCCTGTTTTCTTGAGCAGTCAGTACACAGACAGTGGAAACGCTTGGATGTTACTGATGTCTCTGTTCCAGAGCTATTATAATGATGGCAGAGCAGGCTGTGTTCCTTTCTCTTTCAGGAATGATTTCAAAGCCTTTATACCTGCTAAAGAAGAAAGAACATACCTTGCTTTTTCCAAACAGCAGATGCTGCCTGTGACTGAAAATGTGCTTCTCAGAAAGACAGATCTCTTTGATAGACAGCAATACATGGTAATACAGTTGGATACAGAATATATTTTGTAGATGAATATGCAAAGTGGTTTTGATCTGAAAATCTGAAAGGAAAATATGCATTACCAGTAAGTAAATCTTTGATTAGAACTCTTTGTGAAATATTATATACTTTAAGCAACATAGAGAAATTGCTCCAAATTTTCCATTTTTTATTTCTTCTTGGTTTTTCTCTACCTTGCTCTATTTTTGATTCAATAGTCTCAGAGACAATYTGCTGTATAAGGATGTGGCTTTAAATACCTCTTCTGTTCTGAAATGGTGTACAATATGAAAAATTGATATATTTTTCATCAAATGTCCAGAGTAAATTACTATATTTACATATTTTAGAAATTATTTATCTCAAAACTGAGTGAATCCATTGCTTGATATCCTTTTGGTTCACTTTTTACATGCTTTTGAACAACTGTCACACATTATTATGATGCTTAGGTTTTGCGTTTCCATGTGCAAGTAATAAAAAAATAGAAGTCTGTGCCTCAATTTCCACACAGAAATTTACATGTTCACAYTTATTCACATAAGCACCCTTACCAAATAAAGTGGACTTTTCAGAATGTAAACTAGAATGCATATGTAGGTGKTGTTAAATACTGATTTCACCCCAGAAAAGTTTATTTGCCCAATGGGCTTGATCTTAGCTACAGAGAGCTCACTGGAACAATTTCTACTGATTGCATATGAAGTCCAACTGAGGCTGACAAATGCTAGCTGGTCCAGTTGGCTAATGGCTTGAGGGACATAGAGAAGGCAAACCTCACTGACAGCTCTTTATAATCAACCTACACAGTAAGAATATTTTTGTCTATTCCAAGTGGATTCCTTCACAGAGATCAAACTCTGCTCACAGATATTCCAGGATCTAAGAAGGAGGGAAAGCTCAATAAATCATTTGCTTGTTTACTCAGTGGAAATTCAGGCACAAAGATATGTTCCCTTCATTCCGTTTTCCTTTTTAACGTCAACATACTTGCCAAGTTAGGAACCTTTAGAAACTTATTATTGCTCTTGCTGAATTTTAATTTTGCTTCTCAGAGAGTTCTTGATGATGACCTTTAACTTTAAATAYAGCTTTATATTCATGTTAAACTTCCATGAAGTTTTCTTTTCTGTGTAAGAGTTTGGTTTAGCTGCTGAGGAACTTTGTTTCTTTTGTTTTTCTTAAAGGTCATATTTTCTTGGATTTTACCTACAAAATCTTGAGGTCAGAACATTTGCATTCAGAAAGGCTACTTAATATGCTGAAATCTAATACATGTAATAGTAAATTACATGCCAAAATTAACAATAGCCATGTAAAGTCCTTGGATTTGAACTGTTTAAAGTCAGAACAAACCAGACTTAATGATTCATTATGCTTTCTTCTGAGATCTTAGGAGGCTGATATTTAGCATCACAAGCATTTTCTCCAAGATTACAAGGGTTCAAACACTTTTTGGAATCCACAAGATTTTAAAGTCTTTGTGAGGGCAGTTTCCATTTCATTGATATCTAGTAAATTTTAGAGTATGTGTTTTCTTAATGATCTGGCATATAGGCATTACCATGGCAACCGATATAAATCATGACCAAATGAGAATTTAGCAGTCTCACACCAAACAAAGTTGCAATCAAGCACACTTGGAAAACCCAAGTGGTAATGCTGCTGTCATTTATGTCACGACTGGCACACATAAATGGTGGTACTGGATCAAGACAAAGGTCCACCTCACAACTGAGGCCAACAGCAGCTGCTTAGGGAAGAGTACAAGAAAATCAAGCATCCAGTATAATTTCCACATACCAGTCAATACTCTAAATTGACTTTATGTTAACACAGAATACTCTTTTTTTCCTCCTATAATTTAAGTGAATTTCAATATTGGAGAATGTCTTTAAATGTGAAATTTGGTAATAATTTTAATTCTGAAATAGTTTCCAGTTAATACTAGACCCATACTAGTACATTCATACAGGTTAAAATACTTCACACACAGACAAAAAAAAAGTTGTTTCCTCTCTAGGTGAAATTAGAGCAGACAGAGATGAGTCACTGCCCATTCTGACAGCCAAGACGCTTCTGTGCATTATCCATATTTCATGAAGCATGAACAATTCCCACTGAAATCAAAGGGATTTTACCTATGGTGTCTTTAGATATGTTGGGACTTTTATGATGTCTGTGATCTAAAAATATACTTTTGCTCTGCACAATTTACAAGGTGTTCTGAAAGGTTAAGAATAGCCAGACTGTCAATTGGCAGTCATCAGTGTCATTTGCCACTATTTTGTAGGTGGGAAAATTGAGGCACAGAGAGGTTAAGACATCTGATGCAGATGAGGTGAGAGTGATAATCCAGAGATGAAATCACTGTTCCTCTGAATGGAAACATCTACTGATTTCAGTTGAGCTAGCARTGTCACTACAGACTTTGGCTTTGAACCTCATTTTTGACACTTCTGTAGCCTCTACATATAGTGAGGAAAGAAGAATCCATTTCATTTCCTGAATTACAGAAGCAACATAACTCTCCTTCCTCCACAAGGAAGCACATCGTTCCTTTTTGCCRTTATGTAGCAAAACCAATACTTTCAGGAAAACAATGCCACAGATTCGTGGCTTTAAGGGGTACAAGAACAGTAACACCTTAACTCCTTTAGAGGCCCATTAAGCATAGTGAAATAATACAACTTTTTTAAAAACCATAAAATGCACCCAGGGAAGACATATGTCCAAACAGTTAAAGCACCATGTTGACARTACTGAAACAAATCATGCATTTTCCTCTAAAACAAATGAATGTAAGAATGTGGTATAATGGTCACAGTATAAAGGTGGGAGTGAGCAGACCCTGGAACTGAAGACTTTTGAGTTTCTCATATTGTTTAATATTTGACTGGAAAAGACCTTTGAGAAATATAACGCCAGATTTTTACATTATTTTCCCCTGTATATAGATACACATTTCTTTTCAGGTGAGACTCCCAAATGTGTTTCATACAGGCAAAAAATATCCTTCTCCAAGCCTGAATTCTTTTATGCTTCAACAGTTTATTTTACTATAGCTATCATTTACAGTGATGTATATTAGATAGCAAAAATATCCATTACTGCAAGGGGTAGCTGTTTCACTCTCACCATTTTCAGCTGAAAGGAAATGCATTGTGTAAAACAGTAATGAAAGTTTTCCTGCCTTTCTTTCCTGTGCTTCACACTAGAAACCTAAGGCACACTGAACGATGATGAAGAACCTCTTCTTTTGGCCAAAGGCCCATCATCAATATTGTCAGCTTTCCTCATTGCTGATGTCTATTTCCTTGGTCAGTGATTTTCCCTTTCTCAGACCTTTTTGAGGTAAATGTAATGGCAGCAACCATAGATTGTATTTGTAAACAGTGTTCTGCTTTTTTGAATGATGGGAATGGGCCATCTTGCTGGTATAAATATGGCTATAAATATGAATATAAATATGAACTTAGACCTAAACCACAAATGTACTTAGGCGATTGATTGCAGCTAAAAATTCAATGAGAATTGATGCCAAAATGGTATTGTGGCACATGGCTTTACCCTATTTGTTTTGTGTCTGTGTGCAGAACAGACAGTTGGTATGCAGACCTACCTCTGCCTAAACTGAGGGACACATGAAATATTTTCCAAGGTATTGCTCCAGCCTCTCAAGCTTTGCCAGGAGTAAAATTCTGTAGAATACTCCACTTTTGCCTTTAATAGAGGTATTAATTCAAAGCTGCCAAAAAACCTGTAGCAAACAGGAATTAATTGAATTTTATGGTAGTGTTGGGTTAGTATTATTAAACCTGATGTATTATTACTGATGAAAAACCTCAGGCAGAGAACGTATTAATTTTTCCAGTTCCTTTAGTTTGAGAAGTAGATCCATAAATAATACATAAATCTGTGGCTACTGTTCCTCCCCTCAAGCCATTTCTTATTTTTTGCAAATGTATGATTTCTTTAAAGGTTAGTAGGACATCATCACAAAAGAAACAGTATAACCCTAGGAAATATAATTGAAATGATTTCTAAATCGTTGTGACCTTGTGACTGCAGTTTCTGCTGATAGCAGTCACTCTATTTTTTCTGAAGATCATGAGTGAAATATCATTCTCGTGCTGTAAAAGAAACTGCAGTTATTTGTACCAATATGTGGAGAAGCAAGGCACAAGACAGTTCTTKGAGTGTTTCCTAGCACCACTCAGAGAAATTCTGAATGGTGGTTGGCAGTGGGACATCAGTATTGCTTGGCGGTTGCTGTGTAACTGGGCACTTGGCACTCCCTGATGGGCTGCAAAATCTGAAAAAYGCTCTTGCAAAATCAAAGTGATTCATTGCTAGTTAATATGTGTTAGAGCTTGACATAGTAACATCAGGTATGCACCTAGGAGTTTGTTCTATGTCCATCATAGGTGTAAGAGTGAAGAATATTTTCCCTATACAACTGTAAAGAAGTGTCTCTCTTTTTTTCTTCCTTTTTAAAAATTTTTTAGTTTATCTCACTAAGCTGTGGGGAAGTAACTTGCTATGCTTTTTTTTTCCTGATGTACATTGGAATAATTTTTCTTTCCAACTAAACTCTGGTTTACAATCCATAGTCAATTAAAGAGAGTAAGTATTGAGCACAAGGTTCCATAGACAAGGCATTGCATATCATATTTTATTTAGCTCAGTATTAATATTTAGGAAGTAGAAAAAAAAACCAAAAACAACACACAAGCTAGCGTAAAATTAACACTTAAAGTACTGTTTTGATGTGGCAAAATTAAAAAAATTTTTTTTTTGTCTAATGGTATTCTATCTATCTTCACCAGGAACTTTGCAGGAATTGTTTCTTTACATGAATTACCAGTATGTCTATAGCTAATACTGCTTAGAGTATGTTCAGAAAAACAAAGAACAAAACATTTTCAGACTGTTAGGCATTAATTAACTCATTCTCACCTATACATTTAGGAAAGGAGAGATCACATACAATTTTTCACAGAGAAATTAAGAATCATACATAATACATGCAATTTGCCCTTCGCAAGCATTTGGCAGAGGAGGTACACACTACCTGAAAAGGAAACKTCTATAACATCAATAATTCCTTCAGTGCATTTTCAAAACCAATAGWTTTTTAGTGTTTGATGAAAGAGAATGTATTTATTGCTGGGATTATTTATTTGCATCTGGTTATTTATGCAATTATTTATTTGAATGCAGACTTGAGAATTCAAATAAATGCTCACTGTCCATCACAGGGTCATTTTAGAGGGATTTACCTGTACCACAAATAAATATGGATTTAATTTTTTTTTTTTTTCAAAACTAGTGCTTTTGAATGAGTCACATTCCAGACAATCAGATTAATACCTAATCAAAGTGAGTTGTCAGAGAGTAATTACTAGGAGTTTTGTGAAAACCAGGACTTTTAAAATTGAGTCTTAAGATCTTTAGAAGCTTTTTAAAACCATGTCCTTCTTTTTCTTTCAGTGGCTTTGACTGAAGTTGAATACAGGAGGGTCATTATGGCAGTTACCTCTCAGGTCAGCAGTGGTGATTTGTGAGGAAATTAGTACAAGCAAGTTAGGTAAATAGGGATTTGAAGGAGAAAAGACATTCTTGATATATGGAAAATGATAAGCTGCAGTCGTGGTAAAGGATGGCAATAAATTCCTGCAGGGAAGTAAAGGAATTACTGATTAAGATGCAAATAAGTGCAAGGTAACATCTTAAATCTGATTTAAACGCCAAGAACAGGTTCCAGGAGATGGTCAGGTATTGCAACAAGGCCATATAAATGAGATGACAATCCAGAAAAAAAGTTAAATCGATCTGTCAGAAGTATCAGCACACTAAGGTCTTTTATATACAACACAAAATGATATACCAGAACAGAACCAATATAGAAAAAAATGGTACAGGCTTCATCATAGCACCAGTGATATGGCAGGGGCTAAATACAGAGTATGTAATGGCATGTGGGGTGCTGAGACGAAGGACTCAAGAGTTTCCCATTGTTTCCTCTTTTTCAGGTACTTTTGCTGTATCCTTTGTTATGTCTTCTTCCTTTTCTATTCCATGCGCCTGAGAAGAGTGCAAGGAGCAGCTTTGTAAATTGTTACATAGAGCTAAAATGGATATCTATAAAAATTAAAATTGTGTAAATAGATATCTATAAAACTAAAATTCTGTAAATTGCTATGAAAAGCAGGTTATTTAGATAGTCTATAGAAATGATGAAAATACAATTAAATAAGGTAAGGAAAACTGATTGTGTGAGGTGACTAACATAGTGATTGTATGCTTGTATTCTTTATCTTCTTGCATTAATATGACATCATAAAGAGGACTATAATTTTGGAGCATGTTTCTTAGTGCTTTAATTTTACTGCAGATGAACACATTTGTACTTCTGTGCATAAAATAATATAATGTGAAGTACCAAAATGTTTTGTGACTCTTTTTATATTTTTGTTTATTGGATATATTAGGAGATACTTTAGAAGAGCATTCCCATCCTTCTGTGCAACTTCTGGAAAACATACTGTTCTCCTCATATTGAGTCTAAAGGAAATTTCACCCTTTGTATTTTAATGGGTTGTGTTTGAATTATGTTTTGTTTCAAGTATGTTCATTCAATCAAACACGTAGAAAGTAGAGGCACTTTGGCACTTAGCTATTACTTATCTCCCTGGGGATTTGGTACCCAAATGCCTCTGTGGATTGACCTTAAGTCTTGTCTAAATCTCCTCRGAATCAATAATTGATTGCTATGGATTGCCATGGAAAATATGTTGGGTTATGTCTTGAGCTGTAGAYGAGGAGCTAGCCTGTCTCAAACTGTGACCGCAGGCTACACTGACCCCCTCAAATCATTGCTGGAAAAGAGTGGCTGCAACCTTAAGAAAACAGTGAATACACTAACCATAACCACAGCAGTGGAGTAACCTGCCAGGTCCACRTGCCATCTTCTCACCTAGTGTCTCTGCTCTGGGACTCAAAACAGGCAGATAGAAACTCTGTGTAACAGYAAGGAAAATAAAAATACTCAAAAGAGTATTTTACATTGAGTCAAAAGACTCAAATAAAAAACAACTCTTGTCTCTGCAGAGATACTAGTGAAGCTACCTTAATAATGGAGTATTCTTTGCCTTTAAAAGTAGACTGAAAGCAACCAACTTACTGTGTATAGATGTCAAGCTACTCATATATATTTCCTTGGTTTGGGAAATTAAATTGAACCAGTGGTATAATTTAATGCATTTTGTTTATTTAGATTAATAATACATAAGGTTGTAGRAGTTAATTAGATGGCATCCTTTGGAAGCTAGGTATTAATTAAACACTCACTAAATGCAAGAAGGAACCAGGGTTAAATTCAAAACCATGATGTTCAGTGAATGCTTATTGATGCTACAAGGTGACCAAAGAACTATAATCCATCTATTATTCTATTTGGTTGAACTGTTGATTAATGAAACTGTTGACGAAGCAGAAAGGAAGATTGCTCCATAGAGCATGATCAGGAAGTAGATGAGACTGAAAGTGTGGTTCAGGTGTCTAACAACTATTACCACTCCTGACAAGAYGAGAACAAAATGGCCAGGCTCCATAGAGACCTCAGCAGAGCCTGGCACAGGTATTATTTCACTAACTGTTACCCTTGAATTGAAAGCAGATAAATTCACCTCTCTAGTTACATAGGTTGATTTAATTGCTTATTGATGGAGGAGTCTTTTTATTTCTGGACACAGGAAAATTTGACTGAGTGGATTTGCTCCCGCCCTGAGACTTACCCTGGCAGAAAAGGCTACAGTTTCAGCTTTGTTACATGTTTTTTAACCRAACATTTACTTTTCTTTGGCCAAGTGTAAGACTGACCTAATATTGAGGACTTCCATGCCACTTTGTCATCTTCYGGAGGAATGACTTCACATTGTTCAGAAGGACGAAAGGTCTGCAAAGGTGAGGCATAGTGCTAAGTCAAACCAATTCAGATGTGCCTGTTGGAAGCGGGAAGAGGCAATGTCCAAGACAGACTGGGATACTTTTTTGYGGAAAAATGAAGGCGTATTTGATTATAGCCCATGTTTCGACCCTTTCTGTTTTCTAAAGAAACATCTTTTTTTATGTACGAGCTTGAACAATGAGAATGCTGAAGCATATTTGAATCGCTCCTGTAMTTCTCTAGTCGGAGGAAGAGAAGTGTTAGGCCCCCAGTATCTGCTTTTGTTTACAGCTGGCACCTAAGAGTAAATGCTATCTTTTCCCTTAGGTACCCAGACATTGATGGGCTTTGTTTAACCTATTATCTATCTGAACTACCAGTATATTTTTTTAGAGTTTGTACTGGATTGGCTGCAAATGTTGTAAAACAAGAGTAAAATAGAATTCTGGTTTTAATGAACATTTAGTTCTGGTATCATTTCTCTGTGAAAAAACCACTTTGCACTTCTGAAATGTATTTTTGCACCAGTTTCTAATAACCCTGCTTGATTTGTAAGGCTATCAAAGATAACAGCATGAACTGGTCTTGAAGATAAGGTGTATGAAAAAACTTATCTATAGGCTACTTTGGTCTCTCTATCCTTCTTCCTTCTCACCAGTATCAATTTTTTGTAACTGTCTCTCTCTATGCTTTTACCTTAAGTACCACCAATAACAATCTATCCGCTGTTCCTTTCATCGGTACTGCTTGACATCAGAAGGTGCTATTCTCCCTTTTTACTTCTTATGTGTATCAAGAAAGAACAGTGGTGTTCAGCAGTGTTGCCATGGCTTACTCTCACACTTAGGCAGCATGGTAAGGCTTTAATTTCATCCTGCCTTGGACAAGGATTTTGTGGACATGAAAGTTCCACTTCAAAATAAAACCTGACCTTATTATGATATTTACTGCTCCCACTGGATGTGTTTGTATTATCTATTTGTTTTGACTTTCTGGAGAGGAAATCACTGTGCTTTCTAKTTTCCTTCAGAGGATGATAAATCCAAGAAACCTGTGGTCTGAAAACAGACTTTCAGAAAAGATGTACAATTCTCTGTTAGTACTCTTAGGATGCTTGAAGGGAAAAATTTTTCAGCATTATGTCTCACATCTAAATGCCAGTAATGTTATCACTAATCTTGAAAGCAAAAGCTATTTACATTTGTCCTGAAGTGATAATTTTCCCATAACTGATTTGTTCCAAAGATCTGACTGAAACTGCAGATTTTGTGGTTGGCCTCTCCAAATCTTACATGCTGATTTACACATACTCCATCTACATGGACAGTTCTCCGAGAACTTTTTTGTAGTGGAGTAAGTGGTCACAGGAGCTGCCATGCTGTGAGATCCAGCCCTAAATGGAGTCAGAAGAAACAGMAGTATAGAGAAAAAAACTCCAGAACATTTCTGAATTGAAAGACAGATGGAATGTCTTTACTTTGCAGTTTTCATATTAATGAGAATGTCATTGTGTATGATCTACAGGAGACAGRTTTGCTCAAATCTTATGTAGTCATTAATTGCATGATTTTACTTCAATCCATTTTGCGTTTCCAGCAAGTAATTTTTTTTCTTACTCTGAAAATGACCAATTCTATAAAAARGTTGTAATGATAAAGTGAAACGTGGAAAACAAAGTGGCTCGACTCCAGCAAGRGGTTTAATCATTTCATGAATTAACTTTGTTAACACAGATTGGATAAAAGCTGTTTTCTCTTCAGCAAGGATCAAAGGGGTCTGGTAATGCTAGTGAGAAAAAATAACAACTTCTTCCATGGGCCATGAGAAACTAAATAACCAAAAGCTTCCTCTGAATCAAAAAGTCARTTTTATGTGTAACTGAAAAAATAGTGCATTATTTTTCACCAGGATATTGATTTTCACCAGGATGTTTTTATTGCAGGTGGCATTGTCACAGCAGCCTTTGCTCATTTCCACTGCCTGCCAAATGTCTCACTGAGGAATTGTGTCCTTCAGAGTGACAACAGAACAACCCTATTAGACGCTGAAGGTGATGTAAATGTTCTCAGAATGCTTATGAAGGAATTTTCTTCTTTCTGCAGACTTTTAACACTGTTTTGTACAAAAGGTTAATTGCGAGATAAGCTCCTATCTTCCTGTTTTGACTTTGCAACTGTTGTAAAAATAGGTGATGGGAAATAATTGCGATGATCTTTAGACCTCAATTTTAAAGATTTCATTAAACTTTAGACAATGCAATTCCTTCTAAGCTTCTTCTTAACATGCATTTGTCAAACAGGTATTTATCTGCTTGTAGAGCAATGCATCTAGTACTAGTAGTGAGTGTTACTTCTCTGACTCTTTAAAGGCATAATTTATCCAATTAATAGCTTTCTTGAAAACCGTGTGGGTAAAATAACCCACTGAATAATTAATATTCAGATATAAATTTTTGAATAAAGGTTAAAAAGTGTGTATCATAAAAGGCTATCTTCAACTGAGTTAAAATGTTCTTACAGAATAATCTTTCTAAAATATGGTACATAACTGGCAGTAATCCAAAATAAAAATAATTTACAGAAGAAAGGTTTATAACAGTTTTTCTTTGTTTCACTAGAATCTCACTGGTTGAATTTGATCAATCACTTTACCTTGGTGGTTCATTTTGGGTATATGCTTTTAATAAAGAATTGAGGAAAACAAAAGAAATTGACAGTTTTAAAGAAAACAACAACATCATTAATTATGAGGACTAGAACAGTTAAAAAAAAGGAGGCTGAGAGCAGATCTGATAACAGCCTTTACAGATTAGAACGGTGCGAAAAGGAATGGCGATTCTTCCTCCTCCATGTTTTCTAAGCATGGAAGAGGATGAAATTGGTCTAATTTACACTGAGAGGGATGTAATTTTGAAAAGCCTTCCTAAATATAAGACTTCTTGAAAGAAGATGCCTAGTCAGTTTGTGGAATGCCCAATACTGGCTAATGCCATTGCTGAATGTTTGTCAGGGGTGCTAGAGATGACCAGATGAAGTGTTGGATAGGAGGAAAAAAGAYAGACTGCATGACATTTTTGAACCCCCTTTCAGCTCATATTTCAACGATGCTGTACCCTCAAAATCCTGATTTTCTAGCTGAACACAATTTATATAATTATGTTCTTCCTCTTCTGTATTCTTTGAAAGAGGCCTGCTTGGTAATCTATATATTTCCTTTCCAGTGCAGACGTGTGTCTTCCATTTCTTATAGCTTATTTTTTTCTCAGGGAGCCATTACTTCTCCAGCCTCTGAATTTATTAAATTTTATATATATATAAAAAAATACAGAATAAAATATTTATATATAAATACAGGAATCATTTTTATATATATATACAAAATAAGTAATATGCACTTATTCTGAAATTTTAAGATGCAAAAATTAATACAATTGGGATTTTTTTTTTCATAAATATATTTCTTCACAAAATATAAGTTAATTGTCAAATTATAACAGAAATTGATTGATTCTATTGCTGTTCAGCAAAACAAATATTTTTTAATAGAAATGTCTGATCTCAGCACAGAAGAGCAAGATGTAATAAATGTGCTTGCTATTTTATTTATTTGCTATGACAAAGAAAATTCAATGTCCTTAGAATTAATGTATTTTCTTTCTGTTTTAAGTTAACATAGAAATTACATGTGTCAAGAAAAATACACTTAGTACATCAATTTAATAATTGTATTGACCAGACTGTCCTGCTAGACAACAGATTTGTCTTGTACTGCTGCCTTTTAGTACTTTTATAATTTTCTACCCTTTCTATTAGCAAACAATGTTGACTTAACATTTAAAATATACTTAAAATACTCAGCTGTCAAGGAGTTTGAAACACCAGGAATCATCAATAGCCTCTGCAACAATTAGATCTCCAGTGATGTAAGAAAGTCTAAAAATAAAAAGTCAATTTTGGAGGACAGAAGGCAGATTCAATACTGTTTTGCTGCAGTATGCCTAAATGTAATACCTAGTTTGGTGCTGCTGATCATCACTGGTTTTGAGCAAGGACCAACCAGCAGAAAAATATAAGAACACTTCTTAGATAATCAGTGGAAAAAAGCCATTGTACACGTGCTTCACCTGTATATTCAGAGCAACATTGTTCGGCAGAGCATTTCTTCATGCTCATAGAATACTTCCGACAAAGAGCACTCAACACAGTTCTACCTGACAATAAACAGAAGTACAGTTAGCACTGTAACCTTGGCAAAAAGCTCTCAGTGTGAATATAATATATGTACTGTCTGATTTTCAGCACATAAAGCATTACAATTTCTTCAGGTAAAAAGACTTAGTTGCATGTGGCATTCCATGAAGCTCATCTGTCATTACATTTAAAATAATATASATGCAGCGTAATATATTTAGCTTTATCTTTTTTCTGCATGTGGCCTTTGTTCCTCAAAATATTTGTATTAAATCTGTTTTTCCCTTCTGTTTAAATGTGATACTCCACTATTCAACTCTTCTGAATGCTTGTTTACAAACAAAGCCCAAAAATAATTGATATTGAAATGCAAATACAATATAAGCAACCTGCCTCCATTGCGTTAAGATGCATAGAAAATAACCGTATTATACCATTCTGAGCTCTGAATGTGCACCCAAAATAAATACAATCCATCWCTAAATACTTTTTTCATCTCATAATGGGCCATTAGTGAGCTGTCTTCGTATGCCAAATAACAGCTGAAAGCAAACAGCTAGAACAGGCTAAGAGTAAACACGCCACACTTGGAATTAGACAGGAGGCAGAGTTTTGGCTGTCTTCACACTTACTCTATATTCACTGGCTTCTAGGGAGCAATTCTGTAATTCTTACCAACCTAGAGGAGAAGAAAATCAGACTAAAATATAGTTTCAGACAGCATTACAGTGGAATATACAAAATAAATAGAATAGGACATGCTGCAAGTGCTGTTACATGRAAGTCATAATAGCAAAGGAGATATGTGATGCCTAAGCATTTAGAGCCTGTTGAGGTTTTTTAAAGAGGTCAGTTTTTCATTGGAAAATGCTTATTCAATGGAATAGAYGCATTCTGTTAGCTCCGACAGGTCAAGTCTGCTGGAAGAAATCCTTCCAGCTAGCCATTTTTGGGCCACTCATTCCCTCGGACCCCACGCATGATTGTTGCTCTGGACTGCTTAGCTGACGAGCATCACTGCCAGCCCCCTCAGGTTGACTGCGGACTCTKCTTGCCATGCCAGAAATATTAACAAATCTCTGTTTACATCCTTCCGACTTTTATTTTTAATTCCCATCTCTGGAAAATTTCTTACTGCTGAAATTTGGTTCTGATACTGAACAAAAAGCAGCTTCACCCTTTCCCCCTCCTCTTCTCGCTACAGTTTTGAAAATGAGACATTTCTGCAGGATGGAAATTTTGGCTTAGTGTCTGTCCATTCACAAAATTACCATGAATTTTGACAGAGCAGAGTAATCAGCAGGCTACCACTGGTGCTGTAGATTTAACATTAGACTGGCAGAGTAATTCTAAGGGGGAGAAGTGCATTGAGGTCTACCTTAAACTGGGAACTGGCATTACAAATCAGAGTGACGGTGCATTGGCAGAGCGGTGTACGGGGAGCATGATCTGGCTGCTTATCCTTCTAAACAAGTAAAACCTCAGTAAGCTTTCCCTGAGTGATTCAGTCTAGTAGATATACTCAGAGCCTAAGATAGAAATTATTGACTGTGTTTTCTGTCTAATTTGTGAAGCTTGATGTTGATTTGTATCTTACATTGGAATCCTTGTGGATTACAATAGGAAGCAGAGACCACAATATGGAGTTATACAGAATGCATTATTTTTTGATCAGATGATTTAAGCTACTAGCAGTTTGCTTTAAATCACGGCAACTGTCATTCACTTATTGGTATAATTTCTCATCTTTAGCCTTTTCTTGCTACATTTGTAACAGGCTGGGAATCAATTAAGTCTTGAATTGCTTGGATGTTTATTTGGAGGAAAGAAACACTTGCATTTACGTAAATCAAACTATAAAAAGATCAAGAGGCTTGATAACTGTGAAGTGTTGAGATGATCTCTAAAAATGTCAAGTAAGCAGCATGTTAGAATATAGCTTTGCAGACACTCAACCTTTTCTTTTCAGGCTATCAAACAAGTCAACTTGGCATCCAGGGAGTTAATGATAAATGAAACTAGCTCTCTGGGGAAGTAGAATAAATACTAACATAGTGTGTGCTTTAGTTCAGACTCTAGTAAGTCCTGCCTGCCCATCTGCCGTCCTGTGTGGAAGGGGGATTGTATCGATACTTTCTAATTATATCTTTTTTCTTTTTTGAAATTTTAACTGCATAAAAAGCAAAAGAATTTGTCAGGGATTTCTGGAGTTTTGGAGGCTTAGTGAATAGTGGGTTGTGGGCACCTGGGCTGSATCAGAATACAATAACCTCGACACATTCAGAATACTTCTAGCCTATCACACGTCTCTGGCACGTTTGCTGTTACCACATAAAAAATTTCCTGTGCTAAAAATTCTATGTGTTAGGTTGAATAAAATCTTTTTTTGGGAGACTTCTAGGATCCAGGGTTGGATTTCTGGTCAAAATTGAAGCATTTATCTTAATTACATGCCAGAATGGTGAAAGCATGAGGGATGAGATCCCTCAAATCCCAATGCTGACAGATTTGGACAGTCTCTTTTTATTTTCTCCTTTTGAGGCTAATGTATTCTGTGTAAATACATTACTCTCGACCTGGTTTTCCCTTGACCCAAAGAAATACATTAAGCCAAAACAGAGTATGGACTTTCAGTGAAAACCTTCCAAAGACAGGTTAAAGGAATTGTCCAGAATTTGAATAATTTTTGAAAAAAAGAAAGAGAGAGAGAGAGAGAGAGAGAAATTGGAAACCTATACAAACACTTGGAGTTTGTTGAGCTTCTATTATCAAATATGGACCTGTCCTTGCAATACTAAAAGCTCAGTTGAAAGAAAGCTGGGTTTCCACATATGATACCTAAAGTATATAAAACTACATATTTATATAGGTTTGGAAAATGAATTCAAACACTTTCTAGAAGTTTTGGGTTTAGAAAAGCTTCAAAACCTAATGGTAACAATGCATAACTATGTGCTTAAACTAGATAATAGGCACTGACAATTCAGAGGAGCTAAGTAGTGATCAACACATTTAATCATGCAAGTATTCACTTGTAATTCTGCAGCTGATTTAGGATATAGTAACTCTTTTAACAGTCCCATTTCAGAAGCGGACTCGTGTTTAGGAGTCCTGAGTTGACTGTTCCTCATCTAATAAATGTTTTTATTGATCTCGTGGGCTGATGGTCTGCTTAACTTCATGGACAATAGTGGGAAAGGAGAGGGATATTTCAAAAATTCTCATCTGCTAGCAAACCCTGTTGCAGGGAGATGGCCTTGCCCTCTGTTTGCCAGCATGGGTATTCTTGCTGCACATGCCACTGTGTGCTGCAGTAGGAAGGATGGTCTGGCAGATCTAGGACTGTAGCTCAATCGTTTTCAGGAATCAGGTGGAAGTTACAGACCCATCATCTTAGTCAGTTCTGTGAACCGCACAGGAACAATATTGTTAAGTGCAGCAAAATTATGTTTTCCTGGTCAGCAACAAAACCACCTAACAACAGAAATTCCCTGTTCTATATTTGCATCTTGCACTGGACATTTGCATCTCATCAAAAGAGGAAATTAAATTATTTTTACACCAGTGGTTTCTGTGATCTTGCTTCTAATGAAGCACTAGCTGATTAATTTTCCTTTCTAAAATGGCACTCTCTTTCTCAGATGGAACATTACCATTCCAATCTTTATCCCTCCCACAAGTCACACAAAGCAAAGGATGTTAAAAGGTATTTTTGCTATAGCTGATTGGGACAGAATATGCTTGCAGTATATCTAGAAATCCAGAGGACCAGACAATACTGTATTAAAGAACACCCTGCAACGATTTATTCAAAAAGAATTTGTTAACTTCTAAAGTGCAAGAAGGAGAAACATGGTCCACTGGTATGAATATGGGAGTTGGAAAGTCTGGGATCATCTTTCTGCTCTGCCATTCTCTTCTTCCTTGACTTTCCATATGGCAATGGATTCTGCTGAACATCTGCTCCCCCTCTGCAAAACAGGGGCAGCAGTATTACCATATTTCAAAGCGTTGTGCTAAGGAGCTGGAGTGCTCATGGTARTAGGACAAAAGATAATGAACAAATTAGATATAGGTTTTGCTGAAAGTTTAAATGGTATCAACTCCTGCATATTTCAKATGTTACTGTTTGTCATTATTCTGCTATATTGGCATTCAAGGGGCAAATGCCTAAGTTGACAGACCATAAAATTTGATTTCCCTCCATACAGTGCTTTCTGATTTGAAATATCTGCTGTTAATATGTGCACATCTGTATGCATGTATGTATATATCTATGTATGTGGATATTCATACATTACTACTAACCTCCAGACACATTTAAGTTCTGATGCTGCTGACAAGTCTGAAACAGTTTGTATTGCAGAGGTCTTGCATTCCTTGCCCACTGTATTATTGACGCAGTGAGGGACTGAAATAGGCATACCTGCTGTTCTTAAGGAGCCAGTCCCTTGCTTATGGAAAACAAAGAATCTAGCATGGAGAGCAGGGAGGGACTAACATCGTATGTGCTCTTGCTTCCCAGCCCTCACACTTCTACAGTTACTTGTGCATGAGCTGTCTTGGGTAGGAGCTACAGGTAGCTTCAGCTCATGGTGGTATTTATGTATTTTTCTATAAAAGATCATAGTAACAGTGAGAGAAAGTTGAAATTTTGAGCGAATCAGTCTTGATTTTTTTTAAATTAATATTAGATTTAATTTGTTATTAATTTTATAAAYTATAACAACAAGATAAAAGTTCTGAAGTATTTTAGATTTCCTTAGGTGGTGGTGCATATTCATATGAACACAGGTCAGATTTTCAGTTTGTGTCATAGCCTCACTGACATTTCTGGAGCTATACTTATTTAGCCCAGATGAAGGCTTGGGAATGACGTAATAGATTTCAGGTAACGTAACAGAAGTTTATTTAATTATCTCCTTTAATTATTGACTTAATCAATGTTTAATGAAAGTTGCATTTACTTTAAAAATACTGTGTTTCACGTCTTTTTAACAGAAGCTATGGATAATTTTATCTAAAAATTAAATGTGGAGAACATGTCTTTGAACAGAGTCATCAGAGTAGTTTGACCCCCAATAGAAATCTTTTAAATTGTTTCCACTTTTCTGTTTCATAACAAGATCAGAATTTTWAAAATTCCATTCATTCCCTAATCTGTTAAAATAGCCATTAAGTCTTAGACCTCAAAACACTGATAGAAACAAGTTCTGATGAATCACTACAAAAATGTTGTCCTTGACAGGCTGATGCTGGTAGTARTTTCTGCCATTTTCTCACCATTCGCCATGTACTCATTTGTGCTAACTGTGCCAGCTCTGCCTTTAAAAAAAAAMCACACACAGAGAAGGCGCTCAGGAATAGCGAGGATTTGGCAGCCTAAGTGGCTAGTGGGCATTTTGACATACTTCTGTTGTATCTGATTGCTGCATGGGGAACTTGGGAAAAAAATTGCCGCTGCCCAGAGAGGAGAGAGGAGGAAAGACACTGCGTATTAGGGCAGTGCCTCCATGCCTCAACAGCTCCCACGAAGGCTCCCATGCACGTGCACCTCCTTCGCTGTGCTTGGGGCTCACTTTTCCCGTWAACATTAACTGAGGTTTGGTATGGGGAGAAGAACCACCCCTGCAACGCTGACAATCACTATAAAACTTAAGGGAATGAACTTTAACAGCAAATATTTTATCTTCTTGACAAGTAAATGCTTTAGAGTTCCTTTCAAAGGGTAATAAAAATGAAGTGGCTTAAAGAAAAAAGGAAAAGAAAAAGGACATATTTTGTATTTCAGATGTTTGCTGGCAGGTCTGGAGCTTGTGTAAATCAACTCTGCTCCATTCAAGTRAGCAGACTTCAGGTGATTTATACTAGAAAGGATCTTTACCTTTTAACTTTMGTCCACCCAGGGAAGGAATGTTTTATACAGAAGTGTTCCATTTTTAAAAAGGTAGAGATAATTTTAACCAAAATGTCTCTCGTTGAAACAAAAACAGAAATTAAAAAAGGATGAAAATGCATGTGCACATGTGTACCCATTAAGGGTACACATAGGCTCTGCTGGTTAGGGTGTACCTACAATGCTTTCTGTTCAGCTGTTGCAGAGGGAACCCACATTAATGAAAACCTTTTTTCCTTTGTTAAAGAAAACATATTAGTTTCAAGTGTCATTAGAATCTGATGACAAAAATCAATGGCTATCTAATGGAAAAAAGACTGTCTGAGATCAGTGGAAAGTTACTTTTCTAACACAGCTCTACCAGAGGCTAAAGACTCTTTCAATGGAGGGAGTGAATTTACATGCTTGAAAGTGTGCTCTCATTGAATTGGTCAGCAGATTTAAGTAACGTGATCAAAGGTAATCATGCTGGAAACTATGGTTACTGCTTGAATGCTGTTTTGCAGGGATTGACCTGATGTAAGACACAGTTCTAGTGGAATGTACAAACCTGGAGGCACTCTAAATAAGGAAGAGAATTTTGCTTGATAATTCAAGCTTGCATATCAGATTTGGAGTAAGGTGGCAGATTGTACCTAGGAAGGCAGAGGAAATGATCATATGATTGCCAGTGTCCTCCTAAGGCTTAACACATTATATTCTGCTTTGAATTTAGTGCAAAGGTGGACAAGGTCCATCTCTTTATTTCATTTGAGGAATGATAACATAAGGTGTCTGTAATCTGTCATTTGACCCTCTAGGACTAGAACATTTAACATGATTTTTAAGAGTAAATCATTAGCAGATCAGACATAATTATTAAACCAAGGATGTGGATATCAGGTTTGAAAGATCTGGACATGCAAGACTGCTGTGCTCTTAGTGTAGTTTTGAACGTCTGTATGTATGATACCTGGGTCCTCAGACATCCTTAATAGATACCAGACTTTCATTAGGCTTTGATCTTTCATTTATTGTCACTGCTGAGCAAAAAATACAACAGAGGAAAAAAAATCAAATTATTGTTTCTCATGAATTATTAGGAGGAATTAAATGTAACTGTAACAGCAGCTTCTTTATAGTGAAACAACATGAAATCTTGAATGACTGGGAGAGATGACAATTTCTGTCACATCAAATGGTGGAAATACTGAATTCATTTCAACTCCAAACTACTTGAAGGCTTTAATGAAGGGGGAAGGAAGCCAAATTATTCAGGATTTACAAATGCACATAGACTTGCCCAAGATCATGTGCCAGTGTCGTCTTTTCATTCCAGGTTTCCTCTGTTGTAGTTCATTGCTTGTCTGCAAGACCAGACTTCTCTCTTGTAGACCARTCTTTCTCATTTTACTCTCTCACAATGCAATCTCCCAAGGTAATTGGGAAGTATCCTAATTAAGTTTTGTTAATTTGAAGAGAAAGGGCCATTATATACCTTGGATGGGAAATGCAATACAAGGGTCTATTATTATAATGATGATTATTATTAAGCATTTCAGACTGTCTATCTGCTCTATTGACAACCTATTTGCAATCATTATTTTATATGAATATTCATAAGGATTGTAGAGGTATAAAGTATGATACTTGGCAACATTTATGCAATTAAATACACATTTAAATTCTGCTGGTAGTAGTAGAAATTAAAATCTTCAGACTGATTAGAAGAAGAAATAGGCTCTATTAATCTCCACTGTCTATATATCYATCCCTGTAGCTATCTGTCCTCTTTAGATGTTTCGAAGCTGTTCATCTGTGCCCTTGAATTACAGAATAATTTAAACTCTTTCATCATAGTGTAAAAGGCACAACTTCTTTAAAAATGAATATGTATTAATAAATATTATTTACATAAATATTCACATTGATGTCTTAATCTCTGAAATGTAGAAGTGCCATTTTTTCAAAATTCAATAGCTTTTCAGTGTGAAGAAAAATATCCCATTTGAACAAACTAAAAAGAGCAAGGAGAGATTAAGCCTATGCTTGTTTGATGGATAGAAATTTCATTTGAATAAGATCAATAATTATTCCTCAGTTTCTGAAAGTGCCAAAGTTAGGTTTCTCTASAGTTACCTTCTAGCTAATTGGAGCATTCTTCCTTTTCAACCTTTGCTCAGAGCTTCAGTGAGTGGTTGTTCCTGGTCTTTTACTACACCATGAAAAAAGTAATCAGAAACTAACTTCAGTTTCATGATTGTCTGCTGTTATCATGAGAAAAAAAATCAGGCCGCTTGCTGAAAATTCAGGCTCTACTTCTGAATCTTTCTCACTTTGCATCTATTTCAGAGAAATGGGAGATTTGCAGAAGAACTTTTGCCCAAATGAAATACTGCATAAGTTGAATTTTTGTTTGTGTTTTACAGCCATTATCTGGAAAGAGAAAAGAAGGGCAGTGGTAAAAGCTGGCTTAAAATGTTCCTGTCTGTTGTATTTGAACAGACAATACTACTGCATTCATTTGAAGTATCCTTCAGAGTGCCTGTTCACCCTTCGCATAGCCCTGAGAGTCCATTTATTTCACACATCAATTACACACTTGACATTTTAACACTGTGTCTCTGATTTTAATGGGTTTTAGGAACTGCATTATGATTAGAGAGAAATGCTTCATTCGGGAAAGGAGACACCAATCACTTACATTAAGAACAGAAACATAAATTGCAAAATGTTAAAATTAATGTAACTGGAACTCAAGAAGAAGATAAAATACCTGTAGAATTTCCATCTCTTAAGCTGTTTCTCCTGTGTAAGTCCAGAAAGTACACTGCTGCTGTGATACTTAAATCTTTTTTTGGATCTGCACCATAAAGAATAGGATTTCCCTCATGGTTATTACATGCCACAGTGTTGCGAATGAGTGGTTTGAGGCTGCTTAAAGAATCACTRTCAAGGGTATTAGCAAAAAGTGATTTTAATAGAAAATTATAAAAGCRCGACTTAACAGAATTCGATGGCAAGGTTCACTCTATCACTTATAACATGGGTTAGGTATGCAAAGGAAAATTGTGTTAGAATTGAGTTGGAATGATCTATACAAAAGCTGAGGATGAAAAGGGCAAGGGAGACCCCCCCCGCTGAGTCACAAGGTTCAGAGAAGACCCCCTTGCTTTCTAAACTCCTGAAGGAGCTTAGGTGCTGCTGGATCCAGTCCTAATCTCACACTTGGACAACCGTTTATGTCTAATACAAAAAGGGTAAGGAGACCCTCCTGTTAAGTCACGAGGTTCAGAGTAGACCCCCTTACTTTCTAAACTCCTTCTCAGAGAGGAGTCTAGGTGAGGCTGGATCTACCCCCGGTCTCAGACTTGGTCAACGATTTATGTYTAAGGGATTAGATGTGTCCAGCAGCAATCTAAAATACAATCATAGTTTTAAGCTGGATCACAAGATTTTAGCAGCAATTGGTTAATTTAGCATTTACAAAGTGAGTTAATAGAATTTACTACAATCACAGTGACTTAATTACAGATTATGTTTATCGTTGGTTATCTAAATCAATTCACATACACACACACACAAAAGGGCCCAAAGGTAAAGAAAGGCACCTGTTAAAAATTCCCCTTGAGTCTCGTGAGATACTCATTTAAATGTCTTGGCATTTCTCAACAGGTGAAGGGTTGAGCCTCGAGGAGTGTTTCAGATGAGGAGTGTTTCGGAGGTCCCAACGGACCTCCGAATATCACAAACTCGAGAGTTCACGAGCTTTGAGAGGCGTCCCACTTAGAGGGAGATTCTGGGCGCAGCCCACTGTGGTCCAGGAGAGCTCAAAGGGTCTCACTTAGGACCACTGTTTATAGGTTCGCAAGATCATTGACGTTAGTCATCAGTAAATTTCCATCATGGCCACAATCCGGAACAGTAACAATGGTACCATTCCACTCGACCTACAATCCAGGTAGGGAATGTTTCAAGGCTGTCAGGGATGACAAATTATTCCTGCTCTCATTCCCTACCTTGGTCAGGCAATAGGTGTTCCTCGTATGGTCAGTGCCGCTCCCCACCTTAGCCATGCAAGAGTGCCTGGGTCAAGGGACGCTTAACCGCCCAACTCATTACACAAAGGCTAAGGCCTCACAGGGAGTTCCTGAGATCGTAGAGTGGTTCAGGGGAGGGGGGAAATGCACCACCACACACAGCTTTTAGCATTGTTTCAAGGACAATTCAATGGAATTAGAATGGGTCTGAAATCGCTACAAATGTTGTTCTGAGTTAAAGACATTCYCAAGTGGTAATTTGATGTTTTCAGCTTTCCTCTTTGTAAGATCCATTGTCTAGTTTGAATGTCAACTACTTGTAGCTAATGTTTRAAATAATCTTTTTAGGTCTTGCCCCTAAGAGAGTTATGCTGCTTGTTTATTTCTTTTAATAAAATATTTCTCACTAAYAGCAATTAGTCCAAAGCAAAGATACCTTTATGTATAACAAGAAATTTTGAGTGCTATTTGAATTGCCTCAGTCACAAATTACCTACAAGTAATTTTACAACAAATTTACTGGTATTTTATTAGCAGCTTGTTGTGGTTTAACCCAGCAGGCAGCCAAACAGCACACAGCCAGTCACTCACTCCCCCCTCTAGAAAGAATCAGAAAAAAAACTAAAATTCGTGGACTAAAATAAAGACAGTTTAATAGAACACAAAAGGAAGGGAAAATAGTAATAATAATAATAATAATAATAATAGAATATACAAAATAAGTGATGCACAATGCAATTGCTCACCACCCGCTGACCGATGCCTAGCCAGTCCTCAAGCAATGATCTCTCCTCCCAGCCAACCTCCGAGCTTATACACTGAGCATGACATCATATGGTATGGAATACCCCATTGGCCAGTTTGGGTCAGCTGTCCTGGTTATGCTCCGTCCCAGCTTCTTGTGCACCTGGCAAAGCATGGGAAGCTGAAAAGTCCTTGACCGGTGTAAGGACTACTTAGCAACAACTAAACCATCGGTGTGTTATCAACCGTATTCTTGTACTAAATCCAAAACACAGGGCTATACCAACTACTAGGAAGAAAATTAACTCTATCCCAGCTGAAACCAGGACACAGCTGCATTTCAAAAACTTTTGTATTAATGGAACTTGATAACTGGACTTTCACCCTCTTCTGAGTTTATTAATTTAGTGTTTAAACTTCACATGGAGTTCCTAACTTTGCAGAAACTGGAGAAGAGAACGCTTGAYAAAAGTAAACTATTTTAGTTGGTTGCTATCTGAGAATAAGGAAAGATAAATGTATGCAAAAAAGCTTCAGAGAAATAGGAGAAGTCAGATTTTATCCTATTTATTCCTACTTCTTCAGGTGCTGCTTTAGCTACTTTAGAAAGCTCTTGAGCTGAGAGATTTTTCAGCCCGTATGAGCATTGGTATCAGGAATATTTAACTCTTGTTAAACAAGATAGAGTTTTCCCAGAAAAATCAGAGATGAAAAGTAATCTATCCAGTTTGCAGGCCAAGTCTAGCCAAGTATTTTCTCTTTGTCGTTAATAATAAAAACAGAGTGCATGCAAATTTAATTTTAAGTGAATACAATTTACACACACAAGTGAGCAAAAATTAATCGCTTTGGGAAGTCTATCTCTAAACTTTATGACATGAGCCTGTAAGTCTGATATATATGTATCAGTCTCAGTTGCTCTGGGCAGAAGGGAATAAGTTTATATAGAATAATTCCATTTAACATATGTGCATGTGTCATCCCTTATTTAAGATATTTTGCATATTTCTCTCAAAGCATCCATAGAAAATGAGAACCCATTACCATTTCAATCCAGGGAAATTATGACTAGATTTTTAAGTGTYGTATGCCAGACTGGAATTCATAATGTTGTATTTGGTTGATTCTATATAATAATACCAATGTGGCTCTTGGCCTGCATCAGGGCTTTATACCTTAACCAGGTAGTCTACTGACAGATATCTGAGAACCTCACTGCAAACAAAATCATTTGGCAGAAGAAGGACACCAGGACTCAGATCTGAAAGTCTAATTCTTACTTCCCCATATGGATGGGAAGACGGTATAGCAAAGCTCCAGTCTGAAATGTTATTAAGAAKCTGCTTAGAAAGCAGCTCCCCATCACTCACAATCAGTCAGTCAGTGCTCCCAGCTCCAACTAGGAGCTGCCTGGGTGAGTGATCCCAGCACAAGGGTTCACAAGGCAAAGTGTGTAGGGCTTGKTTTTTGATAATTTAAATTAGTCTGTTTGGCTGAGAGCTAATAGGGGCTAGGAGTGCCCAGACAGTTACCAGGTCTCAGATGGAAACATGTTTGATGATTGTTTCAGATGTGTTGGCATCTCATTGCACATCATGTTAATTTATTGTACTACCCAGGGAGTTAGGACAGAAGGCCCACGTATAATGTCCAGATATTGCTGCCTTGCTGCCTATCAGTATCTCTAAAGCAAAGGATCAGAAGGGTATATGGCCTGTCGCTGTTACAGCTTCCAACCAAAAAAGAACTGTCTCAGAAGATGAGAACCTGTTTCTGATGTGAAATATCTTTTTTTTTTCCTGCTGGAATTACTTCTGACTTATAAATGAAATGGTGTTACCTTTTAATGTACTTAAATTCTGATTTGACAGACTATACTGTCACTACAGGAGGTAAATTAAATCTTCATCAAAGGGTTATGCAGAGCCTCTGGGCTAGGCTGTGTAGGACATAATGCATAAATTGTATTACTTGGCCCGAGGCACTATAAATCATATACACCTCTAGGTACAGTTTCCTCGATATTTTCCCTAGCTCTAGGGTGCAAATATGGAAGATGAGCAGAAAGTTACTGGTTTATGCAGTGTKGGCCTCAAGACTCAAACCAGCATGTGATTCACTTAGAAGTCACAAGGAATTTTACAAATAAATTTTGGGTTCATTCCAATGGCAATTTAATTTCTGAGTACTTAAGGTATATTCAAATCAGATTTTCAATACTTAGAAATGTATTGAAAATGAAAATTGCAGTTCTGTAAAACTCATTTGCAGGAATGGCATCATGAAGGAAAACAGCATACTAGATCTSATAGTCTAAAAGCAACTGTTGGGTACAGGTGCCATATTAGAGGTAAAACAGGACACACGCTGCACCATTCAAACATCTACTCATCTCCTCCCATAGCCCACCCACGTGGCTCAAAAACAATGGATGGTGATAGGTGCACAGCAATTGCCGTTTGTTGTCTATCTGCAATGTGGTATTTGCATAGACTTCTAAATGATGTTTATATTCTCTTCCAAATTGTAGTGTAAGCATATAGATTAAACTCTATCTAGGACCAACATACAAATATTGGGGAAGTCTTGGTGGCTGTAAATTCATAGGGTCACATATTGATCTTTTGACTTCTAGTTATATACTGTCTTATTGAGTAAATGCCACAGTAGGAAGTTAAGGGAGTAAACTACTACCTTTAGCAAGGGTATCTGGATGTCAGCTGGCAATTGGAACTGTGTTGTTAAACCATTTTTTTTTTCAATTTTTTTCCAGAGGAGTGCTGAGTTCTAACAAAATACTAAGTCTCTTTAAAAAAAAAAAAAAGGCAAACCCTTGTCTCTTCCTGCAAAATGAAGTAACACTAATTATAAAAAAGGAACACCTTTTAATGGACAACTTATTTCTTGAATAAAAAATAAAACCTGTTCTAACCATCTGGAGGAAAACCATGAGGTCATTAATATSTTCAGATATTAATACAGAGCAGATTTTTTTCTGCTAAATCTAGATAATTATTCTCCCTTGTGATGCATSTAATTGATATTAAATTTACAATAACAAACACCAAGTATACATTTGACTTATATTGCACTGATATTTAGAAACTGTACCAAGATGCTGTGCCTGGAGGTTTACAGACCGAAATAAAAATACAGCACACAAGCAGGGGAAAGAAAAGAATAAAATATTCTTGGTGAAGTTTACTTTCTTACAGTTTTCAGCTCCAAAGACCTGTTCAGTACTCCCTGTGCTGCTTCATCTGTGATAAGCTGTTGTGTCCGTGACTGAGGAATTAAGACACAGCCACTGTCCAGACTGCTATTATTTCTGTAACTTGTAAATCACAATAATCTAGAGGGTCAGTTCTTCCAGGGACCATAGGTTATGCCCTCAGAGATGTCCRTACAGCCTAAGTCAGTATTAAGAGGGAGACTTTGATAACAGGTGCACAAGTCTATATGCATTTAAAATGCAAGATGTGATGCTACCTGTCTGTACTCACAGGGCTTTTTTAATTGTTTATAAAGTGCTTGTGGGTCTGTTTCAGTAGACTGTAGCATTGCCAGATTCTAACTGCAGTTACGAGTGCAAACATATTACGATGATTACAATGACAGTTTTCTCTGATGGAGGAATTAGAAGTCAATGGGAAAGGCGTGTTTTAAGACAGAAATCAGTCTATAGTTTATTTACTGATAACTGTCCAATTATTAGAACACAGATAATGAAGAAGAGAAATGGCTCTATGCTTTTATCGCTTCATGTAATTACACAGTTTCCTGGTGCATGTTTCTTACCATAAATGGCTGTAAAGCTGACAAAGACATGCTTTGTTACTGTCTTGTAGCAGGAATTATTCCCCTGAATAATATTTTGAAGGAACCACTATACCACAGAACTACTGAATTTCCAGCGTATTCAGACTGGACAGTGGCCCTTGCCAAGCACTCTCCTGGATGGTTCCAAAGGATAAACTAAGAAGGAACAACAATCTAATTGTAGTAAATATGAACAAACAGTTTAATCTAGTGAGCACTTAGCACTTTTAAGCTAAGTATGTAGTTCTACTGTCTTAAGAGGAATACTCTGAAGTTAAAGTTGTATACATCTTCTCTCTTATTCCATTATAGCCTTAAGGAAAAATTGATAAAAGTTCTTATCCCTTGATGCTACAGCTAACTAGAAATCTGAAAAAGTCTGACTTTTCAAAAACCCAAGCCCTAAGAAAAAAAATTAACACCCTCCCAAATATCTCTGATCAAAACCAACCCACCAAGATTCCAAGATTAAAACTTAAGTAAAGCAATGAATATGAAAAGAAGCAATAAATAGCCCAAACCTAAGACTGTTGTTAATTGTCTCTTTTAGTTATGACTTCTTGTGTATCTGCTCTGATGGTCAGTTACTTCTGCTGCTTGATAAAAAATCAGGATGTTTTGAAAAGCATCTTTCATTTGTCAGGGTGGATTTAAAGTGACTCAACCACATCAGAATAAGACAGTATCTGATATTCAGGGCTGTTTCAAGAGAGGTTGTAGTTTCCATCTGCAAGCAGTTGCACACAATCAAGGTTGTGTGAGGTATTGAAGAAAATCTAATTTTAGGCAGTGAGACTTCAAAGACTAGTTTACATATCTTCCTTACACAGAGGCAGGCTCCTGCTGAGTTAAGCTCCTGCTCTGACTCATTGTCTATAGACAAAATCAGGAGTCCAGGGAGTTAAGCTTTCTAAAATCCAATTTGTGCTTAAAAATAGATGGTAGATACATTTCTGTGTTTTGGCTAATGACAAGCAGGCCAGGCTAGCTAAATAATAATTCACCTAAGCACTGCAGTGACTCAAAACTTAATTTATTTTTCAAAGCTTGGTTCTTCAATGAACTGTACACATTACAGGATCATAACAGGTGGAAGAAATGTGTCTTATGTTCCAATACACTAACTTTATGCTTGGATCCATGCAAAAGGCTTAGTGTCAACTCCTTTTAGGTAGAAGATCAGATGTGGTTGGGCCTCCGAAGGCAATTTTTAACCTAAATGTAAAATACTGATTGCTTTGTTTAACTTCAAATTCCTCTTTTATGATGTGTTCTTTCTAGATTTTTAAGTTCTTTAAAGAGTCACACCAAGTCTTTTTGCTCTATGGTAGACTCTTTTGCCTTTGTGTTTTTAATATAGTCTGTTTTAATAACTGCCGATTCTCCTGCACTTCTTTTTCCCTTAGATATTCTTCCCAAAAGATCCAACCTATCAATTCCCTGAATCTGTTGAGTTTCACTGTTATTATTGCACTGCTCTTTGCAATACAGAACTCAGACAATTTCTTGATCCCCCCCCCAAATTTCTTTCTACTTTCAAATTCTTACTTAGCTTCTCCTTACGAGTTAGAACCAAATTCATGGCACCAGTTCCCTGAGTAACTTCCTCTGCCATCTGGACAAATTAAACTGTCCCTGAAGCATAGCAAATGCCACTTGGGCAGTCTGCATTTTCCAGATTTTTTCAAGATATAGTTTGGTAATAAAATCTGGTTTTACAATTTTGTCATTTGGATTCATTTATTAGCTATAATTGAGCTTGATTTTCTTCTTTTCCTACTTACTGGTAACTTGCTGGTAACAAGACCCTTTCAATGATATTATTCTTTACCTTTCTGGAGAAAGAGGAAAATGCTTAAGGATRGATTTACAAAGAATGAATCACCTTTCACTCGGTATTCTTACAATTAAGCAGCCAAGACAGCCTCGAAGCAAAAGAGAGTCAATATTATTGCCATCCCTATTTCATAAAGGGGAATTGAAACACAGTGATTGTCCAAAGGTCATTCTTGATGTCTGTGGAGGATTTGAGAATTGCTTTAAATCTCCTTAATTCCAGTCCAGTATCTAAGTGACAAGTAGTTTTTTTCTTGTATTCATCTAGCTCTAGTTCACTTTTTAACAGTTACTCATGCTCTTTGTCATCCAATTTTAATATCATTTAATTAATTGCTTCACATTTAGGGTTTTTTAATCCTTGCTGAAGAATAAATTGCCTTCTTTAGTGTTTCTTTGGAAAGACAAATTATGGATAGAAAGGTAAAAAATTGGGGTGAGGTTTAAGTGAATCAGAAATGGTATTTCTGCATCAAATGTTTATATAGCTGATTTTCCTGTCCACAAACATTTTATATATATATGTATGCATGTATGTATGAATGTATGTATTTAATTTTATATAATTGACTATTGGTTTTCTATCCCTCAGTTTAGATAATAGTTATCTATGTTGTTTATCCAGTTACTGAGTAGTCTTAGATGTGAATAATGTATTCTGAGCCTTGCTTCTCACAGTTACCAAGTGGAAAGAGAGACGATAGACTGCAGGGCCACAGCTCTCAGGGTCAGGGTTTCATCCCTGTAGGAAGGAGAGAAATATTCACAGATCTCTGATACTCACACTGTTAAATCCTACACAGCTCTCGGTCGGCTGCATCCGTTGCTCCTGTTCTTATCCCTAGAAGGAGCTATCTTGCATTCATACCAAATCAGCTTGGTTTTCTTTTCTTTTTTGATACTTTTTTTTCTTCTAAAGATTTTGCACATAATCCTACCCTGCCTCTTTCAAATGCAGAGCCTCTGGTTCCCCTCCCAAGCTTCTTAAACCCAGAGACACCACACAGTAAAAGGAGCCCTGCTGACTCCCATGCTCTSAGTACCATGTGTAGAGGGGAGCCTGATTTACTTTTGAATGTTTGTGGATGTGATGATAAAACTATTGAACCTATTTTCTAAAGCCCATGAAATTCATCCCTGTAGTGACTCAGCTGGTCTTTCTGTTCATAAGTAATAATATCTATAATAAACACATGAAGAACTGCCCAGAAGATCAAAACCAACATTTTATTCCCCAGCAGCACTGACTTTTGCTCATCCAACTACCAAAATATAAATAATTTAAAAAGCAATTTCCTTTACCATTATTCAGAATTAAACAGCAGCAGAGATGGGAAAGAAGAAGGCCAGAAAAGAAAGGAGAAAGAGCTGTTCATAAAAGCTGGAGACTGATAGCAGTGGCCAAAGCAAACCAATCAGAGAGATCTGTCAGTGTTCCTGGTGCTTAAAATGCACTGGTTTTGCTTTTCCATGGTAGAATTTCTGATGAATATTGGCTGACAAATGTGCCATTAGCTTGTGTAACTGCTATTTATTATTTGTCATGCAGCTTGGGAATTGCAGCTATAGGCTAAGACCTTTTTTGCCTGGCAACATRCCAACTCAAAGCAGAATGATATTTGCTTCCACAAAAAGCTTAAAATAACACAAAGATAAAATGAATAACATATAGATGCAGACAGATATGCATCTGTAAACTGTTACCCAATTCTGGATAGCAAGGTGTCTACCGGTCAGCTAGCCATTTAGCTGAAGCCAGCTGTGTAGAACAACACACTGTATTTAAGAAGTTAAGCACGATATGCTAAATTTGGAACCGTTCATAGCTGTGTTGGAGGAGATCAGGGACCAGGTAACAAAAGTAAGAAACCCTCTTCTCCCTTTATTTTTTTTTGCGGGAATACTCATTTGCCTGCCCATAGCAAGGTTTCCTCCACACTGGTTCAGCTGTACCTGGTGAGTATGAGAATCCTTACTCAAGCCTTTTTTATCGCTCTTCTCCTCTATAGGGATTTGAAGTTGAGCTGAAGTCTCGAAGGAGAAAAAGATGTGCAGTTTTATGTCAGTTTCATGCTGTGGTAGTTTATATCAGGAAAACTGAAACTTTGCGGACATGGTATTTATTCAGTTCTTTTACATAATTCCCAGGGTTGAATACRGTAAAACATGTAAGTTGAGCAATTAAATTAATGAATAGTGTCACTGTTGTTTTAGTAATTTAATATAAGATGAAGAGGGGGCGATGACTGTGGAATGATTCATTTCTGATGCACAGCCACAAATTAGCATTCCTTGTGCTTGCTTTTTTTTGTGTGTAATTTTGCACTTCAACAGAGAATTATAAACTGTAATTGGTTCACAACTGAAAATACAAAGGTTTAATGGCCTCCTCACTGCATGGAAGAACTGTGCTAAGAAATTTGCTTCTGCTTCTTTATGTCCTTTAAAAGATAGATGACCAAGGGCTCAAAGTTCTCAATGACATTTAAATGATGGATACAGCAAGAGTGCAGGAAGGTCCAGAAAGCCTGCTCAGACTTCTGCAGYTTGGGAGTTGCAGTACTTAAAGAAATGAGGCTTTGACAGAAACGGGGTGGTTGAAGGTCAGGAAATTTTCCAATATGGTTGAATAAGATACCTGAATCCTGCACATGATACAGGCTCTGACTAGAGCTTGCTAAATAATGGGAACCACAAGCTATGGGGCTTGTCTCAATCCCAGCCCCACATGCTGCATGCTGAGTGCTTCTCTATTCTACAGATTCACAGCCTGGACTCCTTTCCTGCAAATAACAGACCACCTTTTGTGAAATACTTAACATTAAACCCCTCACTCAGTATGTGGAAGGGCAGGATGCCAACTCCTGCTCCTTTGACTGTTCACTATACAGAAGTGGACCAAAAGCCAGAACCAGTCATACGAGAGAGTCTTCCTAGTCTCCCTTTGTGTCTCAGCTGTAGGGCCACGTTCTTGTTGGCTTGCTTGTTCTCCTCTGTCCTCATCTTTCTGCCCTTGGCTGCAGAGTGAGGTAGCAATGGCAGGTCTGAAGCTCATCCTGGGGCTTTTGTAGCCTGGTGGCTGAATGGGTCTAGTGAAGCTGAATGGATCCCCTTCTACTGGTGAGGGCAATGAATCTCCAACCTTGCTCTTGCAGAGGAAGTGCTTTTCCTWCTAAGCTACTATGCAATATCTGGGCACCAGCACCAATCTCAGCTGTCACCTGTGAATAGTGTTGCAGTGGTTATATTTGTTTTGCAATGTGAAATCCTGCCAGTGTATCTCGGATCTTGTTTAAGCACTCCCATGGGATTTTTTAGATATTTCCTACCTTGTCCCTGGATCCCAGGTCTGGGACAGGGGTAGGAACCATCTTCCTAATCTTTGGTGCTTCTGTGAAAGTGTTAGTTTAACATCTACAGAACTTTTCAGTGCTACGTATTGGAACTGAATTAGTTTGGATGGACCAGATATATCTGGTAAATATTTGGACATTTAACGTGTGCAATTCACATCCTGCTGCAGGTTAACTGCCACCAGTTCCCAATCAGCTCAGGTGTATGTTCAACAGTCTTTGCTGTGACTGCAGCATAGATATACTGCACTTTCCCACAGGAAAGAATAGTGCTTCCCTCCTAGGCAGGCTTGCAGGGAGGTAAGAAACATTGTTAGGTGTGTTGGTACACTAGCAAAGAGTACTTGGATGGATGCTAGTGTAATATTGTATAATATCTAGGAATCTCAACTCCTAGTAATCCTATCTTACTTCAAACTCTGACACCAAAGTCTATCCCAAGGTCAGGTCATATGTGGGTAAGTGGGAGACAGTGGAACAAATGGTCTGTACAGCTGCACTCCAAACCTGTTGGCTATAGGACATAAAATTTGGACTCATTTTGCCAGAGRCTGCATGTCTATTTTCAGATCAGAAATTGAAAAAGCTTAGAATGGCATGCGGCAGTATTTATATATAAATATATATTAAAATAAATATGCAAAGCTATTCTAAACATATGAGATTCTCTTGGTTTTCGCTTTTTTAATTTTGCTTTTTCTCTCTGATTTCCTTTGGAGTATGTGCAGGGTTTTCTTGCATTCGCAGGGAATTTACATTTTAAATTGCATATGATGTGCTCTCTTTCCATTACTGTAATTTCTAAATGTCATTGTGATTATTAGCATTTTTTTGACACAAGTCAAGATACTTTACTCCTTTCTAGACATATAGCTTCCATTTTCCCCAAAAATCTATTTACTTTCCAATATGCTTTAGTATCCCTTTTATAGGCAGATATTTAATTTTCAGTTGTTCCCTTCAGTTGCAGATTAGCTTATTTTGTCTAATTATTTCTCCTTTTTAATCTTTATACTTCAAGGGAAATGAGAAGACACATGCTATCTGAATTTTTCACATTCTGAAGTTTATTTTAATTGACACAGCTCTTCCCTGAAAAACAGCCAATCCTTTTCCAGCTCCAAGGTGAGCTGGAGGGGATGGAGACCATCCCCTGTCACCAATGGAAGCCAGGGGCTGTTGCAGCCTGGCTCTCCCACGGGGAGCCCTACACAGCACCAGCCTCCAGYCCAACTCTTTCATCTGCTTTGGTTCTCTAATTCAAGTTTCTGTGTAATGTTTATTCCTGGCCACCGTTGCTCACAGGCACTTTGATCCTTGCAAAACCTCTCGAGACGAAATAATACATAGAACACCATCACAATCACTGTCTCTGTTTCTTAATGACATAGAACAGCTTTTCTAAAATTAAACAACTGTCTTGCACAATTTAGTTAGCTCTAGGCAAGGCTTCAAAAGATAGAGTTCATGTTAGATACTCTTGGCTTGTAGCCACCTACCTACTTGATGTTGCCTTCTTGCCATTCTTTGTCTACCTGCTTGGAATTTCATTTACATAAAACATACATCACAACACAGAATTTTATGACAAATTGTTCTTGGAGGAATTTGAGTGTTTTCTCCCCTCCCCCAAGTAAGCACTAATACAAATTCAGAGGTGTAGGCATTATCAAGGCTGGTATCTACTCTGTTGAGTGTGAGTCTTTGTGACTGCTAATTGTGTCCTGATGAAATACTTGCAAATGCACCTTTGGGAATAATTCTTATTTAGGSAACTTTAAAGCATAGATTGAATCAAATGGAATTCTTGTTTAGTGTTTCAAAATGGTACCGTTAATGATGGTGTGGAGACATTCTTTTTTACACACAGTGGATTACAGAAATTTACAGAAGAAAATGCTCTTTCTGTTGAAGAAACAGAGACAAGGAAGACATAAAGACTTGTCAAGCCTTTATCCTGAAAAATTCAGATTTATGGCATTTATGAACATAGCTGTTACAGTAACTATTTCTCTTCTACTGTAATTATTCTCTCTAGCGTAGTTAAAAGAGCCCCCAATATTTTATAGCCGTGAACAGCAGCTAATTCTATGCACAGGCTTGCATTTGTGGTTGGATGGTCTTTAATATTTATTTTCTATTTCTTTGTTGGATTTCAGCAAAAATCAGTTCATAGGAATGACTTTTATTATTCTTATCAGTTTACAGCTCCAGAATGTTTGCTTACATGCTTATTCAATTGAAGACAATATCTGTTTCCATTACAAATAAGGAAGAGAGAAGTGGCTTATATAAAGCTTCTCTTGTCCTAGATTTCATTTTAAGTGAGTCCTAGAGCTGTAAAGATATTTAGATAAATAGTTTAGATTTATATCTATATATTTAGCTTTTGAATCTTATACACGGCTATTGTATTTCGTCATGTCTTCTCAAGTAAGGCAGTGATCAATGGGAGAGCGAGTTTCAGAGTCCGGCTATTGAAGTAAAAAGAAATTCACTTTAGTTATGTGGATAAGGAAAAAGAAAGTTCTGACCTCTTGCTAAAAAAATGAGGTTAAGGAGTACTAGTTATTTACACAGTGTACAATTGTACAATGTATTAGTAGACATTGCAATTGTGTTTGATTAACAGTTCCTACTTGATTTTCCACTACCTTTGGGGATACCTGTGTTGTTATATCTATTATCACTACTCACTGCCAAATGAGAAAAGCAGAGCATGCACAATGGGAGCCAGGTCCATTCAGCCGAGCTGAATTGGCAGCACTGCAAGCTAACCTCGGGCTGCCTGCCAGGACAGACAGCGGGGCAGACGTACAGCTCACCTGAGCTGGCWAATAGTAGATTGCAGTGCAGCAGCATGCTGGTAACAAGGCACCTGGTATTTCTTTCCCAGGAACAATGACTTCATGCATTTTCAGTCATTTGAGAGACAAAGAGAGAGAGATCATTTCACGCTTCTCGTGAGCATCAAGTATCTAACACAGCTAATATCTTGTATCTCATATATATATGTGTGTATATATATGCCTGTAACTGTCTAAGACACACAGGTATTCTAAAGTTTGTTTTTGTTTCATTTATGAGGTTGCTGTCTTCCTAATTTGAGCTTCTAACTAGAATCCCAGATGATACTGAAGAATTATTTCCTCTATTAAAAACCCAGAACCTGCTAATATTATTAATACTGCTGATGTTATCCTTCCTCGGAGTAGCTACTCGGCCGTGCTGGGGGTGCTGTCCCAGATGCCACTGCCTAGCAACCTCTCTGGTAAAGTTTTAGACTGGAGCTCTTGGCTAGCACCTCTTCTCATYTGGGTTTTCTTTATTCTATCACCAGACCATGCATTAAAAGCTGTCATCCTTTTTGCCTTCAGGAATGCTGGCAAGGATAGGTGTCACCTGTCAGGTCTGACTTTCGTTATTAGTTCATCTTAATGTGTATTTTTGCCCTCTTCCTTTTAATATTTTTTTTCCTCTTTTTTTCTTTTTTTGTGGTTGTTCAGGGGACAATAGGGGCTATAGTGACTGTGAATAAGTTACTGCAGGAGTGCCAGTTACATGGTCTCTCTGGACCATGGAGAGAGAGGACAAGTGTCTATGGTCAACTTGTACAAACAGCCATTGCAGAGATTTCACTAGGAAACACACAGAGAAAAAAGGGTTAATAAACACAAAGAGGTTCTTTTACTCTATTCATATGCATAACAGGAGCTATCTCCTGAGGCATGTCTTTATTTTAATAGAGTAATTTGGAGTATTTTTGAAAACATATGCAATTAACGTCGATTTTTTTTCACCATGACACTACTTAAGGTACCTAAACGATGTACTTTTCATGTATTCTCTAAGAGAGTACTCCAACACATGCACTTCACTTCCTCTCAGGTGGAAAATGCTTTGCCTGACATCTTTGCAAGCTCACATGAATGTCTCCTTTCTCTCACTTTACCACAGTGGTGCCTAATGTACTTTCTGAACCAGTGAGATTCTCACATTCCTACAAATCCTTTTTATTACTGCTACTTTTATTAGGTATACATGCCCTGTTGTGCTACGCATTACACAGATGCAAATTTTCAAATTGCGCAGGATTGGCTTTTGTACGTACAAGYAGACTGGAGTGTCCCCAGATTCTCAGAGTTTAGCAATCAATTGTGCCTGGAGTTTGGATCTCAGAAAGCTGTTTTTCTCTGGCTACTTTCCAAAACACAATAGCAGATCACCACAGCACATACCCTGGTTACTGCTCCTGTGCCTATCTAATTTGTGTCTGTGTGTTCAAGGCATTGACCTTCCCTCCCGGAGCCGCTCCCTGGGGTTTCTCCCCAGCAAAGGTCATGCCTGCTCCCCTGTTAGACTGGAAAGCACTAGGGACACGCACCCACACCAAGGAGCTGGAAAGGTCTACAACCCCTATTTCAGATGTAATGCAAACATCTCCGCTTGCCAAATGGTTCTCCAGAGGTGACCCCAAATAAGAAATAGCTCACAGTCTGAACAGTTTAGCTCCCACACTGGGCAGATGTGCAAAGAACATGCACACTGGTGTGCCATTCCTATTTACCAGGTGAGAAACTGAGGCACAGAGAGCTTATGTGACTTGTTCAAGGCCAAAGTAAGTTGCTGCAAAACTAGSAACACTCACAGTTTTGTCCAAATTTCCTCAGTTTCTATGATTAATTTAATTCCTAATAATTTTCTTATTTTTTGTTCATTAAATGCTATGAATAAATCATATGCTGAATTTATCTTTCATGTCTTTATTTACTTTTGGGCACATGTTGTGGCATTAAACAGTAGACAGCACTGCAGACTCTTAATTGCCCTAGCAGGTGAGATGACAGTAATTGCAGGAGTTTCCAGACCTGACTCTCGGCTTAAGAACTCCTCCTTTATGCTTCCCTCTGCAGTTGCAGAATACTGTTTTTTCCATTCTTCATTACTGTGACATCTCACTGAAGGCAGGGAGGTGATGTTGCAACTAATGCTGCTGTGAGGATTATCTGGCAGCTGAGAGACTGATGGCCCCATCACTCCCTTCCTAGGTGGAGCAAGCTTCCAGCACTGCAGGAGAAAAAATCTCTCATGCATATCTGAGAGGAGGTGAGAAGTCTGCTCTCCTATTTGTGCCCAGAAATGGATACACCAGCTTCTGGGGGGAGGGACGAGAAAGAAGAGAATATACCTTTGAAATTTACTGCCCAGGTGCAAAGTGAATGGGAGAAACTTGGAATGCAAAATGAATTTTCTCATAACAGCTATAGAAAAAGAATACAGCTGCTGATAAATGCTCTTGTTTTGTAAGTGCAATGTTCTTTGTCAGCTCCATGTTTTCAGCTCTCAAAAGCTCGTGAGAATTGCTGTGAATGATGTGCTCAGGATTTTTAGGAGCTATGCTCTTCCTTACACTTGCTTCTCTCTCTTATTTATGTGAGGTTAGACGCACACATTATTTCAACCCTAAGAAAAATAGGCCAGCTCATTTCAGCATTTCAAAACTAGATGMAAAGGAGGCTAGATAGTTTAGATACTATATTAAGGCTCACACCTTAAAGATTCTCCTGAGATAATGAATCTGTCATTGTTTTCAGAAGGGGATGCAGAACATTATTTTTGTACCAGAAACTTTCAAAAGAAAACCAGAACTGTCTTCTTAAAATTAAAACAAAATTGTTGTCTGCTAGAATCTACACAGTAGAGACCAGCTCATTTGCTTCAAATGCAGTACAGGCTCATCCTAACCACCGTCTTTCCCAGGGTCCTGGCATACAGCCTTGGAGACCCTCATCAGAGGCGATGCAGTCAACTGCAGGGGGATCACTGGTCACCTCTGACTTGGTGGGGTGAAGCCTGGAACGTACGGGAAGCTCCTCAGTCCCATCACTCGGAGAATACGGAAAAKAAAAGCCCAGACGTGCCCAAAGACTCCAGGTGGAGAATGAAAAGTGCTGCCTCAACTAAGCTGAATTTAGTGTCTTTTTCCTCTTCTCTGAAGATATTTCAATTCAAAAAAGCAGATCAAAATGAATGAAACAAAATTCAGTTTTTTAGTTGGGATCAATCTATCAAACTGTGAACAGAATGTTCATGTTCTCCTAAACACAGTCATCCAAATTTTGCCTCTGGTGACGAGTCACTCTGACCTCACTCTGCAGCCTGCACTGGTGAGATAAAGAAGCTTGTGGCAAAGAGTTTGCATTTTATTTCTCTTTGAAATGAAGCAGAAAGCCTCCCTTTCATGGATATGAGTTCTTGAAACACCTGCGCTCCTGAGCCCTTTCTCAAGCACTTGAGCTCTCTACTGTAGAAGTAGGACTGAAGATTTGGCAGTGCACCATAGCACAGAAACTATGGTTAGTGAGATAAATTGTTTAAAAATATTAAATTTAGAATTTTTTTATTTTGCAGGGTATTAGAACTTATTCCACTTAGAAAATCTCTGGAAAATGGAAGATGAATTTGCAGTAAAGGTGGGAAAGCTTGGCCATGATGTTAGCAAGGAAAACATCAAGTCCATATTTTCCAAGCACAGTTAAGAAGTCCTGATGTTTGTGTAATTTTGAGCATTGGAGAATAAGGTATAATCTTGCACTGGAAATTTTGTGGGCTTGTTAACTAAGTYGTCTCTGTCTTACTAAATTTGCAAAACTAAGAAATTGTGCAGTACAAGCTTGCCTTATTCAGTAACTTAAAGTATACAAAATCACTCCTGATTAAAGTCAGTGAAGAGGCAGCATGCATTGTTTTGTTTCATTATTAAGATTACTAATGGCCAATGTGCAGGYATACTAGATTGCATGCTTGTTCTTCACTTCAGCCTCCATCAAACACATTTTCCATGTGCTGAGATATTGTGGCTGAGAGAGCGGGACCCATGTGCTGCTGCCATTTCATTTATTCCCCGAATTGGTATGAGTCACCTAGCAAAGCAATGGGGAAATTTTCAGGGACATGTCTGTGTGTTTTTAGAAGATAAGAGTATACCAGGAGTAGCTAAGGAGATGTGCTTCTGTTTAATCAATAAATGGATAACATGGAAAGTTTTACCCAGCTGACTGTATATATGAAGAATCCAGAGAATACGTATCACAACTCTGTGTGCAGTGCTGCAGTTAGAGAATTGTAAGCATCACAACACTGAAAACAGGATCCTTTCTTAGTTAAACATTATGCTTTCTTTCATTGATGTTGATTTTTACAGTATTTTGTGGCACATGAAAATCATGAAATTCAGGCTCAAGTGGCCATTTTGTTGAGAGTTTAAATCCATAATGTTCAGTCCCGTGGGAGCTGCCTATCTTAATGCACTGTTCATGCCACACAGTTTTGCCAGTGGACAAGCGTGGAAACTGCTGGGAACAGTCCTGACTGTAAAGCAGGAAWCACCTCTAAAGATACAAACATCTTTAGAAAGGAATTTGGACACCCAATGCCCATTTAWTTTTAATGGGATGTAAATCCGTGAATTTGTAGATGTCTCTGATAACCTCATCCTTGTTCATTTGGGAAAACTRCCAAAAAGTATGGCCAATTGCTTGCGCTGGAATTACTGTCACTGGTTTTGTTTGAAGGAGAAGGAAGGGGATGGATTTTTCCAAACATCTGCAAAACAGGACTGACCTGGAGCAGATACCCTCTGAAAAGTTACATTTTCAGGAGTTTGTTTTAAAAGAATTACGCTGTAGAACACGGAGTTCTTTTGAAGACTGAACTTGCAAATCATGTAGCGTCACCTTGGCGTGATATTTTATACTGTGACATTCATTGCTACTCTAGCTTTCCCGGTGACTGTATACATTGCTTTTGCAAGCAGAAATTTATTGTATATATGCGAAGTAGCTCTCTTGATTTTGCCCCTCCGTCACTCTCCCAACTCCTCCCCAAAACAGATGTTGCTATAAAGTGATATGTCATTTGTTCCTGAACTTTTCTCAATGATTGTGGTGGCATTTCTTATATTTCTTAGAGGCAAGTGCAGCAGCTGCCACCATAATTGTTTCACTAAGTCAATGAAATACATTTTACCACAAAAAAAAATCCAGCTATGATTTCATGATTATTGCTTCCCTTGTTCAGCTCCAGAGCTGGACAATCATTCTGGTCAGTCTGGATATTCCCACCCCTAAATCCCCAAAACTGAGTGCTATATGCTTTTTGTTATGCATATTGAACAAATATCTCACAGATTTGAACAATTTTGCTAGACTAACTTGTCAGGAGACATTTTGACTTTATTTCTTTGTCCTGTTTTAAACTCTCCTCCTCGACTAACCMTTATGCAGACCCATCATACTTAACCCATACGGATTTTCTATGGGGCTTCTTTTCTGATATAGCTTGTTTAAGGTGAGATCTGTCATTCTGCTTTATCTGCTGGGTTTTTTTGTTTGTTTGTTTGTTTTTTCTTTTTTCTGATTCTTCTTGAACAGATTCATAGAAAATGTTTCAGATAAATTTCCCAGCCMCTCTGTAGTGTTTTTGCGTTTTATTTTCTTTTGTTTTCTACTGAAATAGTGAAACAAAATTAAAATATCTTATACGTGCTTTCTACTATAGACAAAGATCAAGTAAGATGTGAGACAGTCCATATTTTCTTTGACCTTGGTGCAACCCTTTCTTCACCTTTCACATCTTATGCAAATGCTATACTCCAAGCCAATACTGAATTTCTTTCATTAATCACAACACCAATTTGTATAAAGGTTATTTTTAATATCACAGCAGAGCTTCTCTGTAATTTTCCTTATGCTTTTGAAAAATTGCAGTTGTTCATATTAATCACTCTTTACTTTTACACAGTTAGCTGCTGTGAAAATATTTTTAGTTATCTATTTCAAAGAACAAAATAACAACTCTGTCTCTGCAGAGCACTCGTAGATATTCAGAGCTTGTGATTCTGCCATGACCTGCTGAATTGGTCATGGTTCATCATGTCATGGTCTGAGGAGCTGCAGATATTTGCACATGGATTTTTAATTTGACCCATTATAGTAATTTAGGTCAGTTATGAAACTGTGATCCGGATCCATATCTAAATTGTGAAAATGTTACAGTCCCATCAGTGTTAAAATTATTAAATGATACATATTTTGGATATTTGGGATTGCTGTCTTCTACACTGTCAGTTGCAACTGCCACTACAAAGCATTAATGTTATGATATGTTTTCTGTTAGTCATTTATAAAATGCCCACAGCCATAAGCACCATTTTCAGGGACAACCAGAAAACTAATCATAATGCAGTATTTAATAGCAATGTGTTTAATTCTAAATACTAATTAACACAAAAGCGTTGCTGAAATTAATGTCTGTTGCTAAGCCAAACCCCAGAAGTTGTGCAGTTTGAACTCTGATTCCAAAAAGCTTAGCAGTAGCCTGTGGGAAATGCAGGAGCTGTAACTCAAATTTTTTCAATTTTTAGAAGGGGCCTTTGAAGACTTAGAGATATGACTTTGATATATTTGAGAAAAAATAATTACAATGAGCAATGATTTTCAGTTTCATTTTAGCATATTTGTGAAGCATTCAATCTGTACAATCATTTATATTTTTCCAAATTCAATCAGATAATAAAATATCCGGAGTCAGAAAAGGCCATTGCTTATTACAGTGTCTCTGGGGAAAGGAGTGTCTGGTAGAAGMTTTTTACTTCATTTGGCTGCTGTTGACTCATCCAGCTTATGTTATTTGAATTTACACTAGAATTGAACCTGGTACTGAGACAATAAAATGTTTGTTCAAAAAAAAGGAGAAAGAGTATGTGGAAAATTTTATTTTATGACAATGAGACAAATATCTGTAAACTGAAACTGTTGCAGGAAATGTAAGCTTTTTAGAAATGAAAAAAAGAGAAAAGATACTGAATCAGATCTTGAATCTTCTAGGCTTAAAATTCTAAAAAATAACCCTGAGAATTTATGCATCATTTTGCATGTCTCAAACCAGCATTTCCTTGTCCCACAATAGAGACTTTTTCTGGTATTGATTAGTCTTTTCTATTTCTCAGTGACTCAGATTCCTGGTTTATATCTACATCTATCTAGCTGTCTCAGGACATGAAGTTTCATTCTTGAAAGTGCAGATATGACAGTGGAATTTAGAAAGTGATGTTTACCCATGTCAGCTAAGGAAAAGCGCTCAGAACTGGCTATTTGTATGTTCAATGAAGTCAGTGACAAAAAAATCCCACAAAGTATGTTCTATAAGATCTTGATGTGCTTGTAATATATGTCCATATATAATTTTAGTGATGAATTTATGGATGTCAGAAAATTTAGATAAACTCAGACATATAATTTATCCAATGGGCAGCTAATCCATGATAAGTGCAACAGGACCGAGGAAAGAAAAATGCAAAGTATTGCCCGTGTTAACAAATTAGTGATGTTATCTTGCCTTTTCAATTTCTTCAATTATCCTGATTGATTTTGACAATTCAATTAATCAAAGAAAATTGCCCCCTTTTAAATTTTCTGTTTAGCCTACTATTCACTGRTGGTGTTAAAAAGAAACTAGATATACTAACTGCAGCATTCAGTTTTCAGCATTAAGATTATTAGTGTGTTTCTTTGGTTTTGATCAAAGTTGTGGCGTAGTGAATGCCAGGCTACCATTTCTCTTGTATTCCTTGTACTCTGACGAATGAAAGTGCTATGGTAACTTTATATCTCAAAAAGACTTTTGAGTTGTTGCCTATATCTACACATAGTAAAATGCATAAAGATGTTCTTTTATGCCACCTTGTCCATGTTGAGCCTGAACAGAACTGTAGAAAGCCGACTATCACTATCCCAGCTACACGTCTTTTGAACTTCCCCTGAAAGCCAAGTTTTGCCTACCTTTTTCTGTGGGCTTTCACGCTGTGAGACTTGATTCAATTGTTCCTGATTATTCACATAACTGTTCAGATAATTGTTCAGATTATTCAGATAACCTAAAAAAAAAAAAAAAAAGAGAAAAGCAATTTGGACTGCTTTCATCCCTTTTTTTGAGAAGTCTTAGAGGAGTACTCAGAGAAAAATGGGTCAAATCTCAGAAGACACTTAATGAGGCAGATATTGACCCAGTTCAGTGGGAAAGAACCAAAAAAAAATAATAATGGGACCCAAAGAAGCTATCCAAAAGAGAACATTCTCCAGTACACCATTCAAGTCAGTATTAGAAGCAAAATAGCAAAACTTTCTTATCCTTATACCAACTATTAAATAACGCTTCACCCAGGTTAAGTATTAAATTGACTTGAAGCAATGCCATCAGTAATGTACAACAGTATCTCTATGTTAGAGATCTAAACAAGTCCATACATCCAAAGTATTTCGGTAGATTGGAGGTTTAAAAAATTGAAAAGAAAACAAATTATTACCTAAAAATTAATTTCTACATTATATTAAAGAAAAAATCATCGGTGTTATATGTCTCAAACCTTTAATTGGTCAAAAAGCAATATTGATTAATTGGGGAGTATTGGGTCTGTGTGTGGGGGGATGTATGTAGGCATGCAGAGGAGGAGAGGGGTTTCTGCAGTAATGGCTGGCAGAAATGAAAAATAAACCTTGTAAAAGGCACACAGTGCATAATTTTACATTTAAATAATGAGTTCTGAGACTGGCACTCTGGTGAAGCAACTGTTTCATCCAACTCTCCATGATCTGATTGTATGTGATCATAAATCAGCCTTCCCCCCAACACCTTTTTCCCAGATAACAACTAGCCACAAAAAGATCAATCTTTTTCTGGAAATACTTTCATTTAAATGATTCATAGGATCATGTTTATTATAAGGAAAWGTTTACATGGATTTGTACAATTCATTTTGATTCATTGACTTTCATTCGGATTCAGAATGAAAATAAATGTTGGRATGAGTTGTGGAGGAGATGTTCCATTTTCTGGCCAGCCCTAGGGTTGCCATCAATTATTCACAATAACATTTKATAACTTCTGGTAAATTTTTCTTACGACAACACTGCAAATTTGATAGAGATATCTGTAGCAAATAGAAGGGGAAAGCAGACATGTCACGTGATTTGCTCAGGAACGACACAAGAACGAGCTGCAAACAGAGCAGCCATGGACTCAGTTGGCACATGACATGGATTCAGTTGACACATGACATGACCTCAGCTGAGAGACGACAGTTAAYAAGAGATTTCTTATTGCAAGAATAAGTCTTGGTCACTCCAAGCGGGTAGCTGGGTTGTTCTGTTAAAAATTATAGTGGATTTACAGTCATCAGTGGGCTGGGAGGAGAAGGGATGCGATATGTACTGGCATATACSTAACACAGAGATTAGAACCAAGTGCCTATAGGACAGGACAGTCAGGAATGGCTTCCCAGAGCRTATAACACTGGACCAGCATACAACTGTCATCCTAGGCCTTTAACTGATCTGTGGCTAAGTATTCGTGGRGCAGGCAGTCTCATCAGGTCAGAAATCATGGACTTTTTAGGAAAGAGGTAGGTTTTCTTTATGCAAAATTGTGTGATAGTGATAGCATTTGTAAGGGATGAGCATCTTCTTAGCTGGGACRCTGCTGCAGTATTTGAAGATATGAAAGATGTTTCAAGCAGCTCTTATCAATGACGTAGTTGCAGCCCCCGACTGAATTTCTAAAAGATTTTGTTCAGTAGAGTTTCCCSTGCTTATACAACAAACTCTCTTCTCACTTATTTGCATGGATCCTTAGACTGTGCCTTTTCAAAATGGGGTCAAATATACAGACAGACACATAGCAATTAGAGAAAAATAAACATTAAAGTTTTCTCATAGTCTAAATATGACTTGTTTCTTTGTTCCAATAACATCATAGTTCTTGAATTGAAATTGTCAGAATGAGGACCATAAGGGAGATTTAAAGGCATTTAGGCACTTTACTCCTATTGAGTTAGCCACCTGAATATCCTAAAAAAGCTGACCCTCTCTTCAGAAAAGAGCTTCATTAAGCTCTAAATGCAATATGCAAATTGCCTCTATAACCTCTTCCTTTTTACTGTCTGCTTTTGCATAATGTAACAAGAGGGCTTTGAGATTCATGCTGTGCTCTGTTTCTGCTGGGCAATCCATGTATGTACTCACATTGCAGAACAGTGATGAAGCTTTTTTCTTTCCTCATATAAGACCAGATCATTTAAACAGCAGCTGTCTTTCTTTTGAGGGGAAAAGGCAGAGTAGTTATAATTTTGAATAAAAACCTACTCAGATTTTTTCCTTCCATCCACTATATGCAACCAGAACATATCAAGCAAAAGACTCTCTTGGGAGAAAGAGTTAATAGCCATTTTGTCACAAAACCAAGTTTAAAATTYAATGATGTTTACAAAAAGTTTGTTTTAACATAAACATGTTGAAAYGTATGCAAATAAATGATCCTTTGGTTGAGATTAATTTTAAGGAGCCTTTCAAGTCTTTCAAAACTGACGAATTGCTGCCAATGAAGGCTGATGCGCAGAAATAAAAAGGCATTACATATTCCATACCAGGCTTTCCAACTTCCACTGAAGTCAGCGGGGAGCTGCTACCCCACTTCAGTGAGCAGTATTTCAGACCTGAAGGGAGAGCAGGTTTGAGAAAAAGGGTTACCTGCTTCTTTAAATGGGACCAATTTAAACCCTTCCCTGCCCCTCCCTTCTTGCTTTAYGGAGGCCAGTTGAGCTAAACCCCAGGCAGTTTTGTCTCCACTGAAGCAGGCTGTAGAGTGATGCATGAATAACTCCTGAGAGGTAATCAGTCTGTTTTTAAGATATGTTTGCTGCCCATTTGCACGTAGCCTTTTGGTGTATTCTGGCTCCCCATTCTTGCACCTAGCTCATGCTCAGCTGGCAGCTGTTATCTCCAGCCCTGTTCTGAAACACGGTTGTGCTAAGGTGAATTAAATYGGTGTGTTTTCTAACAATGGTGATTTCAGCTCAACTGACTGTATAGGCTGGTACAAAAAGGTAATTACTTGCTTGGGTATTATTTACATCAGCTCTCCCATATTTCAGGGAAATGGGTTATAAATGCTCAAAGTTAGTGTCATGTGGTTCCCGCTGTATATTCTTATAACACAACCAGGCGAACAGCAGGTGTATTATGCAGAACAGCCTCTACCAGAATAAAGCCATAATTGAAATGGACATTGCTGTCACTGAACAATTTATCTTCCTTAAAAGGKTTTTGCTTTACAAAAGAAGCTAATTTAGTCTGGGAAATTAAATTGATAGCCATGTGGGAACATTTGTCTAATTCACTTACAGAGTTGTATCATTAACCATGATTGTTTGATCAATATTTACAAAACAGTAGAATTTACTCGGTTGACAGATGTCAGAGTTCCTCTCCTCATTACTGAAAGTAGATTCTTTGCGGGTAACCTGCAACAACATCTACCTCCTTAGAGACTCAAAATGCTAATATGTATTAATAATGGATTTTTAAATACATAATACAGTCTTCTACAATCTTTTAGTAGGCAGCTAAAATCAGGAAAAACGCTTCCTAAATCCATAATATTAATATGTACTAGATACAGAAGTTTTGTAGTGGCCTTACAGCACTGGATAAAACCTGGGGGATGCCAAACCCACTACATCTAACAGCTAAAAAATTAATTAGTTCTATTCTTGGGTTATATGTGAATACTAGCAAAGAGATTTCTTCAGAGAAGGAAATACTTGTGCAATTACATGCGTACTGCTAGGATTGCCTATTCTCCCTCTTTAATTGTGCCATGTTATTAGTCTTATATCAGTTTTACTCTACTTCCATCATGTCCATTTTGTTTCTTATATCTGTAGAGACTGATGTGAAAGACCTGTGGAAGCTGAACCCATGACAAATGTATTTTAGACCAGTACGAGAAATTATTCAGGTAAAAAAATTTCCTACATGTTCATACTTAAATAGTACAGAAAATATTTTTCTCTTCATCTTCAGAACATATTCAGCTGTACATTCTGTGATTCGTGACTATAAATCACTTCAAAAGGCTTATCTGATCTCAGTTCAGCGTTGTCGTATTTCGGGGAGAATCTTTTTTCATCAAGTGGCTAAAATATAGAGAAATTTTCTCTCTTCCTCCCTTCTCAAACAAAATTCATTTAATAAGAACCTTTCTTTTTACCACAGCTTTAGAAAGTTCTTTATAAGATTTACCACTATCAACACTTTGGAGTCTGGGCACTGCTAAGAGGTGCGGCGTACTGTATATTCACAGTAAATCATAATCTCATTTTTTGTCAAATAACTTTTTTGTAAGTTATTTGTAAGCTATTAAAAATATCTGTGTTCATGTYGGAATCTGAGCTGCAAAAATTGGTGCCTATATTTGGATCTGGCTATGGGAATTCAGAGCAAGGAGCTTTGTTTACTTCTGTTACAGACAGGAAGGCTGTCTCTGTCTCACTTGGTAAAGATCAGTGTTGTTCCAGCGAAGCCCTTAGAACAATGGCGATTTTTGGGCACTATACTTCTGTTTATCAAACAATCTAATAGAAGAGAGCGCTCTGTTTAAACAACATGGGATTTTTTTCTGTGAATCCTGACTGTTTTCGTTATTTTCATATCTTTTAACTTTCATGTCTGTGGCTCAGACTTTCACTGGATTAGCATGGGTGTAAAACTGGAGAAGTTTCTTTTGAGGTAAATGGAARTTATTCCTGATTTATGCTGGCTACACTGACATCAGATTTTCATTCTTTATCAATTCTTATAAATTTTSGTGCCTCCTCTTTCTCTCCTTTCCCCCCCCTCCCCCTCCCCTTCTCTTTTACTTGTAAGCTTTTCTGTATCTTGACCTGGTTTAAAAGAAGGTGCGGTGACTTCTGAATGGCAAGCAACACAAGACTAGTTTCCTCCATTTTCTTTTGTTCTCACYTGACTTGCCTTTTGCAGTTAAAATAATATATTTTCCACTTACATAATTTTATGTTCTTCTTAAACCAACATGCACAAATACATAAAACACAAGTAACTTGGCTAGCTCTCATTGACGCTTAAAACCAGAGCGTGACAGCATTATGTAAAATATGCCTTTTTTTCCACTRCATTTTTGATTTTATTGCTTTTCTCATATTGTAAATACTTTTTTAAAAGTATATACTAATCTATTAAATATTATGATGCTTCGAGATACCCAACCATCKTAATAGGCACAGCACATCCATGTCTCCTATAAGGAGTTATACCAATTTATCCATGTCTCCTGTAAGGAGTTACCAATTTATACCAGGTCTGTTTCGGGGGGGGATAGACTGTGCTTCTGAATAGTATACAGTGATTTTACTGACACCTGACCCTTGCCTCAGCATTTACTAAGTATTTATCATGCAAATGGTAAATGTCAGGTCTATAGAAGTGTTCCACTGTATGCAGGGTATGTGGGCAAGGTACTTGTCCTCTCTTCCAACTYCTCTCTCCAATTAGTAAATGTGAAGGTGAAATGGAGCCAGATTTCTGCCTATTACGCATACTTTCACGCTCAGTTGTTTCAGACCAGGAGTTGGAAGCGTAACTCCTCTCTGTAACCTGTTTGARTCTAAGGTCGGGATATCATGCCTAGCATGAAGGTGTTTCTTTAATTCTCTCAAGAGAATTCAAGAAGTCAATCCCAGCTGAAATCTAGTCTTTCATATCTTTTGGRTTAAGTCATTCAGATTTCTTGAGTTGGTAGATATGTAAGAATACAAATGCTTTGTGCAGTGCTATACTCAAATTCAATTTCTTTAGGTCAGTGTACCGTGAAGAATCAACTTTAGGATTTGCAGGTAGTGGATTGCCATATGCTTGAACTTGTGACTTTAATTAAAATTGTCAAATCGATGCTTTTGAGAAGTGTATTTCTTTGACTTCCTTCTATTCTCTTTGGTCCTGGCTTGAATGTAGGAAAATARAGATAGACATGGTGATATATTTGACAGCTGACCTATTACTCTCCAAGAAAATGATACCATGATGGACCTTCTCTTATAAGAATTCAGAAGGTATTAATGTTGCTTTCAATCTAACAAATGTTTGACCTTTATTATGGTCTTACAGAAATGATAGCTCCTTATACTCACTCTTCAATTTTAAATGCATGCTGAAAAACGTTTAAATGTGGAAAGCTCACAGATTCAAGGCAAGTTCAAGAAATTGCTTCTGACTTCAGGCATTTTAATTTATGAATGACAGAATATGCTGGCTCATGTTGAAGGTGGCAATCTAAGGAACTAAAAAATCCGTTTCATAAAGCTACATAGAAGGCTTTCCCTTCTTTGGGAAGCTATGTTATATCATTCTGCAAATTTTCATAGGTGTACTTTCATTCCAGGTTCTGGGAAGAAAGCCAGAAGTTTAATCCCATTTTGTAAGTGATTGGGGCCAAATTCTATTCCCAGAAAATTAAATGAGAGTTCTGTGATGGAGTTCAAAAGAATGGGGAATTGACCTCTCTCTTATATCTTTCAGAATAATTTATTAAAACTATTTCACTTTTTCCACTATTGCATTGCCAATGCAAATTTGTGCATTGGGTTTCAGACTCTGGGGCAGAGGGGAAAAGCAGCTAAATAATGATTGAAATTCCAATTATGTTAGCTTTATGCTTAATTCATATTGCTCCTAAAAACAATTCAATGCACAAGTTCATGACATGAATGTTGCAGAAAGGACCATATCTACAAAGATGTGCTAAATAAAAGAAAGAGCTTGAAAAACATAATGCCCTGMTCTCAGTAAGTCAACGTATAAGACYAGATCCAAAGAAACCCTGCAGAATCAGGGCTACAGAGGGAGTTTAAACTCACCTTTATATTAGAACATGTTGTACAAGRAGTGCTTAAAGGATGRAGCAAGTTCAATATTAAATTGCAATTTTTATAATACATCGCATAAGTGATTAATCCTCAACTGTGCAATTCCACCTTGCTTTCCTGTTTAAACTTTCCTTGAGCAACTTCTTAAGCTTATTAGAACTCGTTGCTTTATTGAACTTCTGTGATAAAGTATTTCATGTGATTAGTCTTTTGTCTGGAACGCTCTCCATGGCAAAGTATAGTTGTTCTACCCAAGCAGCTTTGCCTGTGACACTCTCTTGAAAATCTCATTGATGCTTATGGAGTCGTTCATACTTAGCAGGTAGCTAGGTATTTAACAAAATCCAATTGAATGTAAGTATATGGATTAAATTAATACACAGTCAATATTGTTATAATTAATGGTTCCTTTGATGAACAGGTAACTCTCATTCTTTTACATTAGGATTTTCAAAGTAGTTTGAGAGATTAACATATCAAATTTCAACAATGCTTTTAAGATAATAGGGCACCTAACTTCCTTGTGTACACATTGCAAATCCTCACTAAGTTTTGTCTCTTAGATTTGTGTGCAAAGGAGAGGGAAGAGAGTAAGAGGGTTGTGTTTTTCCAAGCTTTTTTTGGAGAATTGCCAACCCTAAGTCAATCAAATGGTATTAGCTGCTTTAGCTGTCTCTCTTGGCTTGTCAGTTGAAGAGAAGTATGAGATCACATGGTTTAGGAGGAAAGTAGAATTACCATCACAGCATCTTATAAAACAATTCTTTGGAAAACCTGTGTCAAGGAAGTTAAAGGTTCTTTGGGAAAAAGGATAGACTGTGTGACTTGATGGCATTTCCAGACGTATTTTCTAACATATTTTATTATTATATTTTATAATATTTTACTATATTTCAATTTCTAAATATAATTYATTAATTTAAATGCATTCATTTCTGTGTTCAAAATCTGGGGAGAAAGCTGACACCGGAGAGTGAACTGACTTCTGAGATAGCTGTCTAACGTTGTGGGACGGCAGTCTCTATCTCTGTTCTGTAACTACAGAGGGGGCTAGTTAGATGAGAAAAATCCACTCTTAACGGCCCTGCATCCTTCAAGTACACCAGTAACTTTCCTCAGTTTTGACAGTAATACTCGTGATGGAAACGTGCCTAATTGTGGGGCTTATGGAAGAAATTCTGGTACCTAATTCAATTATTTAATGAAGTTTTTATAGAACGAGTTATGATTTGTCTTAACATCCACAGAGAAACTAAACAAYGTAGGTTAGCAGGGGTTTTTTAATTGCAATTAACAGGGAAGCCAAGGAGAAAAATTTTCCTTTTTGAAAACTGATGCTTTCCTTCGCAAGYTTTTTCCTAGGCTTGACAATATTAGTGTACTAATATTGAGATTTGATTAAAAAAAAAAAAAAAAATTTTTTTTAAATACAAGGAAGTGCCATTTCATTTCTATATTTAATTAAACACCCTCAGTTGGACAAAGTCTCTGAGTTTATGAAACTTGTTGTGTTATTCAGTCACACAACAAAAAATCCCCATGGAAGATAGTGATGTTAATGTTTGTTTTTCTGTCGTTTGGTGCACCAGCTGTCACCAGCTRTGCATAAAACAGAGATGCTCTACTTCAGAATTATTCTAGGATTCATCCTAATGATTAGGTTCCTTAAATCAGCATGTGCTGATTTATGACACTGCCACACATCATTTAAGTAAGTTCATACCATCCTTATTTACCATCCTGTATTAATTTAGGGCTTAGCTGTCTACTTCTCCACTGTTTCTTGCAGCCTTTACTCTGAAAAGTTGATTAGGAGGTTTTTAGTTTCTCACCTGTGAGAACATACATATATTCTCGAAGTTGACTTTCAAAGAGGCATCTCTGTTTAAGGATGAGATTTATGGTGAAAAACAGAGAGATCTGTGCCAAATTGAAAAAAAATTGGAGGCTGATGTGGACAGCCTCCATTTGAGGAAACCAGTCTGAATCAGAGACAGCATAACCTTAAATCTTGAGCACTCATTTCTCAGATTGGCTTTTCCTTCTGTCTATCCTTTCATCTGCCCGTCCACAAAAACCTTTGAAAGACCGTGGCTTTGCTGTAATGTGCAAAAGAAAGCTTTTTAAAAACTTCATTTTGTGAGAATGAAACCATTTGCCAATTAACTTTGCTCATGCTAAATAATGAGGATCTTACCAAAGGCTGAAGTAAAGTCCTGCTTAGTGTCGAGAAGGCATTATAATTGGGCCCATGGTAAAAAATGGAGCACGTATGTGATGCTCAACTTCAAGCATTTGCTTATGTCCTCACTGAAGTTAGTAGTAGTACTACTAACACGACTCTCTCTTTAATCRCACTTAATTGCTTTGCTGAATCACATTTTTTAGGCACATAGAATAATTGAAGATAATTACTTTGACCTTTTCCAACCTTGGGAAAAGATTTTTGGAACTAGACTGGAAAATACATTGCAAAATAAAGTGGGGATGGAATGAATTTTGAGAAAGCTTTTTGTCTATTTTGACTCATCTGCCTGTAACCATGAAAAGCATCTATTTACACTCTCAAGTAGTTTTGTGTGAGTTATAACTGCCACAAAATGGGATATGTTTCATTTTTGTCACAATTCTGAGTGAGTTTATTAAAGCTAGGCTAAACAACTACATCCTGATAGAGCTGGTTTTTGTGAGGAAAACTCATCTATCAAGTTGAAATAAGTAGTAAAATAGCAGAGAAATATTTTTTCAAAACCAAGTTTCAACAATATCTTATTTTCTTAGTTCAGAGTGAAATATTTAGATTGTTGCAAAATAAAGTGTATTTCGAATTGAACATACATTTGAATTTTTCAAAAGAAAATTCCAGTAACTCAATAACAAGTATTGAGAGGAATTTTATTGGGTTTGAGTTAAACATTTTTGTAATCTCCATGTTCTCCACAATAGCTCTCCCCTTTTTTTTGGAGGGGTGGGCAGTTTCTGATCTCACTATGAATCATTAATCTTCAGTAACTTTTTTCAATCAGGTTTCTGTACAATTAAAAAAAATTAGTGATGTGACTGAACACAATAGTGGCAACTCTAGCATAACTCTACAAGTTGATGTTATGGAACGATGCAGTTAATGCTGCCCACTTAGCGACATACAGTGTCATTGATTATAAATTGTGGGTGATGCTTTAGAAAGGAATTGYTTTGTGCTTCCATTTTCAAGAGCACATCAGCAGGAGTGTGTGTGTGTGTTCATTTATTTCTTTATATATTGATATTTACATAGACATATCTTTTTTAAAAGGTACTTAATTTAACAACAGTAAAAAGCAAATCACTTAGAACTGAATTTTGATGTGCCTCCAAGCATAATGTGTGAAACCCAGACTGTGTAAAGTCTTTGGAGAAAAGCATGAATATATGCAAATATTTTCTGGTTTCATTGCAAACYTGAAGTGGTTCTGATGTTTCGTCAAGTTTGCGTGTTTCTTCTGAGTAAAGCAGAACCTAATTACGAATGACCCTGAGCTTAATTGCAGTTGATTATTTCAGTGTTAGAAATCATGCGCCCAGCATGTTGCACCAAATTTAAAACAACTCCATAAAGAAGAAACCTTTATGTATCACTTCTGCATAAAGATTTGCATAAAATAGCACCTGAAAACAGGAATGGAAAAAGAGCTGCTGCTTCTAGAATAATAAGGACTTTAAAGATTATGATTATCTTGCATATTAAAAGTCCATAATTTATCAAAATTTCTGAAACTAGGACAGGAGAGTTTGAACAAGGAGATATTTCTTCAGTTAGCTCAAAGGAAACTTCATTTTAATTAAAAGTCAAATGACTTTCTCTTTGACTAATTTAAATATTGGAGGGGGAAKTCTGTAAGAGGGGAAAAAAATTTGCCATCTCTGTTTTCTTCAGAACGTACAAATAATCCTGATTCRAATGTCTTTTATCTTGCCCAAAACCAAGTATTCAGTAAAAGATCAAAGAAATAGGAGAAATTGTGGACTTCTTATTTTTCATGCTCAGAGTAAACTCTTGATCTTCAATGTACACTTCAGTTAAAGCTGGAAGAGCTAAAAGAGAATAACAGAAGTGTAAGTGAATGGCTTGTATGTYAGGGCAGTTCCAAAGCAGCCAAATTTAACCTAAAATGTCCTAAGAAGTTACGCTTTCCTTTGAGTTTCAGCATCGAAATACTTATTTGATGGGACAGAAGCTGTCTACAGATGACATCTCTCAGAAGCAGGCGAGCTATTTGTTAAGCACTCTGCCTCTACCTTTGAGGCACTGAGTTTTCTGACTCCCATTGCCTCACAAGGGAGTTGAGTTCTCTCAGCGTTGCTTGAAATGGGAGCACTGAATGGAGAAGGTGAGCTACAGCAAGGATACATCTAGCTCTCTATTTCAGGTTTCTTAGAAGGAAACAGAAATAAGACTAATAGAAACATCTGTAGTTTCTTAAGAAGAAGAAAAGGAGACAGGGCTGCCTCTAGGATTAAGCTCAGGACTGAGGAGGAAGCAATCCTGCAATTCTTGGTTCATGCGAGTACCTGCCTGAGAGCYATGCTCAGCTGGAGCCTGAACTCTTAGTCCACTAACTGGCTGTGACACCTTAGGCAAACAACTGTACCTCCTTGCTCCACTTTTCTGTAAAATGGAGGCAGCTTTTCATAGTGCTTAATCTGGTAGACATAGCCAAAATTACTTAATGCTTATCTTCCTATCTGAATGAAATTGGGATACAAATCATTCTTTTCTTTCCTTACTCTAGGAATAAAAGGTTCTGAATTAATACTACGTACTGTTGTTACCTGGGTTTAAAAAAAAAAATAATACAGCAACGTGAAACTGATGTGAGGAGTTTTGTTGATTTGGGGTTTTTAAGGTGTTGTTTTACTGGGGTTTTTTATACACTTACTGCTCTCAGCTCTGCTGTCATCAGCTAAACTATTACCTTTCTTTGGCTTTTAAAGTATTAACTCTTCCATTTGTTATACCCTATCCTCACCAGAATGCAGGTAACYCTTACAAATTAAGAGGTATAAACTCTCTCAATTCTGTCTTCTCTAAATAGTTTGCCATTTCTTGACATTTCCCAAGAGCAGCTCTATCTGTTGCTTTGGAGCCTTCCTGGAGTGTCATACCCAGTCCAAGCAGTAGGACACATGCTTTGTTTGTTTTGYCAGTTTTCTTTTACTTAATTGTTTGGGGTTTTTTTATCCACCAGAATGGGCATGGGTTCTTGTAGCCTAAAGACTCACATGTGGTCTCCTAGTAACAGAGTCTCCTGGTACACTCATTCCTAATAGAATAAATGGCTGCCTCTTCTCTGAAACAACCCTGTATCTTTCAGGTGAGAAGTTAAGAAGGTACAGAGTGACTACAGCCTTCTAATGGGGGATCCAGAGATRATTTGGATCTTGAAAGCAGGATGAGGAAGACCTAGATTGACTCATTTCCTTCCTGAGTCAGTTTTCAGGAGAGTTTGAGGACCACCTTYTTCCCCATCTAAAGGGGGTTGATGGTAGAATTAACATTTGGTCCTGCAGATTACTTTCTCCAGAGTACTGGCAACTTTCATCTTCCCATGTGAACATGAATGCAATAATATCATTATTCTTAGCCACGTTGCTGTCTTGTGGGAGCTGACTGACATCCCTCAATATTGCTTGCCACCTGAATAGCAAGGAGACTGCTTTTCTTCCAGCAGAACATGACAGCTGAGTGCTTTTATCTAATAGGGCCCCATATGCCACAGGGTCTCGGGAAGGAAGAGATACCAAATGCTCTAGCTGCTTATGTATTCAGTTCTAAAAGAGGGAATGTCACCTAGCCCTAACTCAGAGATAGAAAACTCAGTTTGCCTGTTATTTGACAATTTTTTCCCATTAGCCACATGTCTGCAAAATCACACTGGTGTAACAGGTGCATTCTGCTTTGACAGCCAAGTCATAATGCACCAATACTGAATGAAGTCCAAACTACTATCCGATCATTGAATATGCTGAGCACATGCATAASTAACATCCTATTCCATTTCCTGAAYGTCAGCTGGGAGTCCTGATTGATGCTATTTCATTGAAACTCCCTTGAGGGTTTTCACTTGGGGAAGCTGTTATGCAAACATCAAGTAAAAGTAGTTACAGCCACAGTCAGCTGAATGCCCAAGAGTCCTTCTGGGAAATCTGGGTTTCCAAATTCTGGGGGCATTCAGATCCTGCAGATGTTGATATAGTGATCCCAGCTAAAACATAAATGGATGATGACAAGGAGACAAAAGGCAGGGGAAATTGTATATTTTTTGTGGATGGAGATGGAGAGGAAGATGGACTTATGATTTGAAATAGATCAGTTAGAAAGTGAATGAATAGCAACAGAAAGAATCTCTGCTAAATTTACCAGCAACATAAAATGCTCTGCGACTTTTGTGTGTATGTCAGTCATCTTTTTAGTCTCAAAATGCCATTCACTGCTTTGTTTAGTACCTCAGCACTTAGCAGGGAAAAAAAAAATCAGAATATTTATATGTTGAGTGAGAGGAAATGACCCTTAAAAGTTGCTATAACCATAACTTCACACAACTGTGAAGATTATAAATAATAATGTGAAGTGTTTTCCCTCTTRATCATCTAAAAGACTTATATAATTTCAGCACTATTCTACATTTCCTTTCATCTTGGACTTCTCAGTTTTGGAGTAGTCTTGATTCTTAGAGTGGATTAAAATGTATAGTGAGATACRCCACATTCATACTTAGAATCGTTCAAGCCATATGGCCACTTCTTGATAACTCTTGCATTGATTTCAGAGTGCACAATGTATGGTGATCAATACAGTAATTTTCAATCAATTAATTATTTATTGATAAATTGTTCTTAATCTGTAGGTGGAAAGAATGCCAAGTAGTGTAGGGTCACTTCCTATGTCCAATTTCTCCTGTGCTCTCAGCAGAATGCTGATGGGATGGTTAGGAAAAGAGATGAACAAGCTGCGATATGAGTAAGAAGAATTATATTTTGATAACGACTAGTCTGAATCCTTGAGCACAGAGAGGGTGAGAGTAGCCCTGTCATTAAGAGCTTATTATCTATGGAGATAGATATCTAGGAGAAAGACAGAGGCAGGCAAAAATACATGAAGCACCTTGGTGTGCTGTTGCCCAGTGCCCGGAAAGCCGATCCAAGCTTTGCAGTCACAACAGTTTTTCTGTCTGCAGACAGAGCTGTCAAATTATGTGAAAGGTTGTTCATGAGAAAATATAGGTGAAAGCATAACATCATGAAGGTGAAAACCATTTTCCATGTAAAAAAAAAAAAAGTTGTCGCTAGCAGCATAGGCTTGGAATTATATACATTTTAGTTTTGACTTGTGCATTCTCTTTTGGCACAGTCTGAATAACATTTAGTAGAAAAGTAATATTTCATTTAATTAACTTAAGTCTTATTTCTTCAAAACTTACTTTCAAAGGTTCTGTATCAATAACATGACTACTTTTTGTACACTCCATGTGAGAGTTATCTGTGCWTTAGATAATAATTCTAAACATGTCCAACATTTAACTTTTCCCTTTTTATATACAAACTGGAGAGAGAGAAATTTCTATACTGTAGAAAAAGATGATACATACATCAAAGGAACATGCTATAAGTGAAAAAATTTTCAGTGTCTTTATTATCTGAGATGATACCTGATATGCAAACTTGAGCTGTGTGTTATACACTAGGGAATGACAACTTTTGAAAAGATGCCATGAAAACAATTTCTGAAAAATATTCTGGGCACTTCCACTTAAAATTCTTAACCTGTTTAATGTAAGATGTTCTTCCAGTTCTACTAGAAAACAATATTTCRCATTGAATCTGAAGTGTATGGTTGTTGCTGTGATTTTTATATTCTGTGATTTTATTTTTACTGGTCATTTTGTTATTACTTATTGCAGTAAAAATTTAATTTATATTTGCTCCTATTGTTGCTTTTGTTAGGGGCGTGAAGATACGAGATCTCTAACGTCAGAACAACATGCTGGGYTAGTTGCTTAGGTAAACCAACAAACATGCAATCAGAATAATTGAATTTATACTGTGTCATAAAAAGCACAGACTTTACGGAAAATTAAGCCCAGTATGTTTATTTATGACTTGCCAGATTCATTTAGTTATTTAACTGCAGTAGAGAAACTATTAGCAACCCTTTCAGTAAGGGATAATCCCAGTTCTCAACCTAAGAGAAGAAAGAAATGTTTTTCCTCTTTATAGACAAAGAACCATCAGTATAGACTGGTGTTCTTGGACTCCCAAGAAGCCTGTAGCAGAACTGRGGAAAGCATTTAACTACGGTTTAATGCTTGAACCATAGGACAACCGCGTCAAGAATAGGAGTACACAGTACATGTTGCTAGTGGACGAGTATGACCTAATCTAGCCATCTCCAGAACACCTCCTTGGTCCAGTCCTGCCTCCACGGAGGTCTAGAAGATAAATACTTCTATATGAAGTTTAGATTGGTAGCCAGAACCGTCTGAGGAACAAAACTGGGTATATTAAAAGATGCCAGAATACAGTACAGTCAGATGGGTAAATGATATATCTGAACCATAGTAAGCTCCAAGTGCTTGTTCATTTAACCAGTAAAATTGCATCCACACTAGAAAGATTTCACAGCTTTAATTATGTTTTTGGATTAATTAAAGCAGTAAAACTTTCTAATGTAGATGAACCCTTGTTCATCTCATTTCTTTGCTTCCAGYATGCAGTCTATCGGATTTGCAGTAGAATTTAGACGCCCTTATTTTGTCATTTTGCATACAGCTTAGTAGGGCTCCTAACGACTTCACCCAGTCTTGTGTTAACTTTTGCCTTGCCATTTTTTCACTTCATGGCTGCACACTCATTATAAATCAACTCACACTACAGCTCTTCTTGGAAACACATTTTCTTAGGCTCTGTGGCTTTCAGGCATGGAGAGGTTTTATTAGCAAATTTGGTGCAGTACAATCAGCATTACACTTGAAATGGTCTTATTTATCCTCTGATTATGACCCCTAGATGTCTGGTATGCAAACAGGTGCTCAGATACCTCTTCTACTGTAACGGAATTTACATTCTGTCCACACCAGCAATTTTACTGAGGCAATGAATATGATAGATGGTCCTGATATGTAGGGGGCCAGTGGTGTCAACATATTTATAATGGCTTCTTTTTTTCAGTCTTTTTTTTTTTTTTCCCTTCCTTTGGCCCAGATATGGAGGTTTTGAAAAACATGACAAGGATCAGATGGGTAAATAAAACATGAGTGCAAGATAGAAAAGGACAGTAATGCATACTATAGATATGAGGAGGTACTAGAGGAGGTATATGAAGTGGTGATGTATCATGTATTTCCTCATCTTCAGTGGGCTGCTGTTTTCCACACTTGCCATCATACTTAAAGGCCCTGGCCAGTTAGGAGCATGCGAAATAACACTTTTGCTGCACCCTGTTGCACCAGTTGAGTGGCATAAAATCATTTTTCAGGTCATGGCTTGGTACTGAAGCAGTCTCTGTGCCTCTCTGGAAAGGCTTCCGATTTCCATAGAAGATAGACATTGGAGTAGGAATGGCAACCCCAAGAGTTCTAAGCTTATGATTAAGATCTACAAACCACAAAACTGGATTAAAATCAGAAAATTTTAAAGTTAATAATTCTCTTTTACTTGGACCTTTGGGACACGTATTTTGATAATTTTAAATTTTTGATAATTTTAAATATTTTCTCTGAAAACTTTCATCTTCCCTTTCACTTCTTCAAAAAGTGAAGTTAATATTTTCACAAAAAGTACTCTGTTTGGAGACTTAATAAATTACAACAGTCTTCCTCTTAAGTCACAGAACTGTGAAAAAATATTGAATCATTAGAACAGCCTTAGAAATTTTTAACAGTAGAACCTGTACTATGAAGTAATACCGATCAAAATAAGTATTTCTACAATTCAGTGGTACAAAATGAGCTAGTCTGAAACCTGAAATTATTGGCCTAACTATAATCTTGCTTTTGTGCTGTGTGACAATGGAACAGTCAAACAGAACTCTGCCCTCTGGTATTGTGCTGCTGCTGAAAACCTGTGGACTTCTTCGTAATGAGTTATAAAGCTTATGCATGTCCTGGTTTATGGTATAGTTCCTAAGGCTATACTGGGTCACCGAAGTGTTTAATGTATGCATATGTCTGTCTGATTTAATAACAATCTGCTCAGAAATAAATAACAAGGTGAGACCCTGGATGGCTATAGACCTTCACAGGGAAGTACCGTTAGATTAAAAATGTACCGTTCTTAATTTAGTCACAGTTGCTGATTGTATGATTGTCACTAGGTGAAAATGCAAGGGAAAATATCATTTAAATAATGTATTGATTATTCAAAAACAAACAAACAAAAAACAACCCAMCAACAACAAAACTCCCCACTCCCTGGTAAATATATTCGGATTTAAAAGGCAGTGCRTTAATCATTCATCCATATATGCCTCACCAGGCACAGGAGAATCGTAACTGATTTGCAGGATACAGCAGCTCAGGCCTTTTGCCTCCTTGGGGAGCACCACAGATTTCTCCCTGGGAAAGATGCAATCGCAGAAAGCACTCAGAGGCAAAGCTAATCCTGTGAGCAGGCGGGGGAACCCATACCATATTCAGGTTTTYGTTACAAACCGTTTCTCTCAGTTAGAAACATATGTGGCTGGTGTTGCTGGCAGGAGTTAAACGTACTACAATATTGCAATTTCAGCCAGAAAAAATGAAGAGTGGCTCCAGCCAAGTCACTTCAACAAGATCTGCAAAAACATGTCCTAGCTAGTTTTTATTTTTTAATAGCAGAGTCCCCGATATTGATGATACACAGGATTAAAATATGGGAAACCTTTCTGATTACAAGAAGGTGGACAGTCTTGTATCAACACTAAATGGATTTTAAAGGCAATGAATACTATTTTTAGGCTTGTGTTCATAAGTAGGATGGGACAAAAGGTCAGTCTGGCACATATGGCTCATTTACTGTTAAGCCGTACAAAGAACCTTGTAATAGCTGGGTTTTATAATAACTGAAAAACCAATGGATGAGTGGATACAGAGAATTAACTTCATAATCTGAATGTTGCATTTGAATGTTATTGAAAACAATTATAATTATTTGAATCACTAAACTATATTTACATGTTTCGAGTTTTCCCTTTGGGATAGTTCCCCGGTTTTCTATCAATCACACATCACTGGCTGGTAGATATTAGGCTGCAGTTAATAGTTTTGCATTACATGGCAATATTATTTCAAGTACCTGAATGTAGCAGCAGCAAAACACATCATGGGTTGTAGCTGTGGGAGAATCAATACATTCATACAAAATGAGGAGAAAATTAATGTTGTGCTGTGAATAGCTCTAGTTAGAAAAATGTCTCTTTTAAGAAGGAGCAGACTTAATAGTCTGCAGCAAAAACACAGAAGTAAAGAGCATTGTGACACTGTAAGGAACATAAGGGAGCTTTGGTATGCTATCAAAATCCCCTGTATCCCTCTAAGGAGAAACAGGATTTACTCCATGATATGCTCTTATTAAGGAAATAGAATAACACCTATAAATAGATAAACATCTAGGGGACAGCCAGCCAAGCAACAAAATCGGGCTTGGAGTCAGCCTTTTTGTAATCATCTCTCTGCCTCCTGGATGGGAACTAAGCCTGATGGGGAAAAGTAAGAAGAAAGGCAAGCTGCCTGAGTTGAAAGCACTGACATCTGACTGCAGGGAGCTTGCCAAAGGCTGGCAAAGCTCTGAGTTTCTGTGGAAAGGCCAATTCCTTTAAGCACAAGWGATATTTGTGATTTATGGGCTTGTTTTTCCAGGTGGAGGGGATGTAGCAAGCTACAAGACAGACAGAGGGACCGATGAGGACAGGAGAGGCTATATGTGCAGCAGACTGAGAGGTGTCCTGGCTGAAAAGCCGGGGAAGTGGCTGGTGATAGAGGGGAGACCCTTCGGCTCTCATGCGAAGTGAACTCTTCTTCACTTGCACGTGGAGGCTCTGGGAATGTGAGACTGCAAAACAAAAAGTCATATGGGAAGACTAACCGGGCATCACTGCTTCCCTTAACAGATTCAATCCAAGAAATAGAAATGCTACCTGAAATACTCGGGGCTAACAGTAACACTTAAATATCAAAACCAGCGTGAACTGAAAGATGAAATGCTGTGCAGCAGTGCTTGCTGTGAGGGGACAAACTGCTATGAGTATCTTCATTTGTGCCTTGCCTTTCTTTTGCTGACGTGTGTGACCATAATGTCTTTTGACATATACTTTTTTGTTTGATATCTTTACTATAAGTTTCATGCAGTTTTTTTATCACTGGGAACAGAATTTCTCTTGCTGGAAAAAGAAAAAAGGCTGTGTTGAGCTCAGGTGCGATAACAGGCTGCTGTTTCTGACAAGGCAAAACCTTGAGCAKCTTTTTGTAACTGCTTTAGCAAGGACTTAGCAGGGCAGGCCYTGCAGCTGTAGTAGGAAATATCATTTGTTTCCTCAATACTGTGATGGATGGCTGTCAACAGTGGACCCCTGTAAACTAAGAAAACAGTTCTTCCTCATACCGCAATCACCAGAGTACTCCAAGGTAGGACTCTGCTGCCTTAATTTAGACATCTGCAGTACAGACATCTCTAGCTGAACYGGGCATACAGAGTACTTTTATAGTCCATGGAGAGAAATAGGGAATGATTTGTCTTATTCTACAGTAAATGTCTGAAGTGCCATATAAGTCATGCATTAGAAATGCCTATGTCTCTCCGAGGACTATTAAGATGTTGTAGATAACTAGTTGAAGATTTCTAAATTTACCCATCTATAGGCAGGTGAGATGAGACCCTTTCCCTGGCCCTCAAGCGAAACAGCAAGACAGCTACCGACAGGCGCTGGTGCTGCAGACAGACAGCACCTAAGCCACGTGTGCCCATCTCGGCACTGCCCCTTCCCGCAAGGTCCTTTCCTGCATTTTCTGTTCAACTTCCCTGCAGGTCACCACCTCTGGGCCTGCTGCCCTCACACAGCTGGTGACACAGCTCTCGGTCTCCCCGAGAGAGCCTGTATGTAGGGAAATCGCTTGCTATCCCTTCAGGGCCCCTGTTTACCTGCTTTAGCCCAACAATTTGCACCCCATATCCACAGACCACGCATAAGGGAGCATCCATAGGATGTGATCCAATTTTCAGGATCTGATTGTGCTCAGTATACATTTACCTACCAGGCTTTTAACAAATTCAGATGACTGCGCAGTATTTAGCTCAAATCCAAACCTAGCAGAAAAGGACATTCACCTTCTCGTGGCCTAGCCTGAGGCTACTCTGTTTCCATCTCTGTCCCAAGGTGTTTCTCTTAAGTTTATTTATAGAGGAGACAAGTGCTGAGCTTGATTTTCTGTTTCCTTGCACCACACGGTCATTTACACTAATGAGAACAGGTTTCCAACTGCTCCACAGTCAAAATGAGGACTCAAGACAGAAATTACGGGCCAGATTAAGTTCTAATTTGCATTTAATTCTGGATGAAGTGCCCCTCCTTCTCTTTTCACTCATACTAACTCTGTTTGATTGTTGCTTTAGGGTTTCCTCTGTCCTGCTTTTGTGTTGTGGATTTGTTCTTTGATTGCAATGTGATTTCAACAATATCTGTAATCGCTCAAGTTTCAGTAGCTAACCATGTTAATTGAGGAGCTGGACAGATGGCTCAAGCATCTGATATTAAGCTTACTGTGCTGAAATGATGTAGCCATCAGGGTTTGAAGTGTTACCATGGGAATGCACTTCCAAAGGCTATTGAGTGCTAGAAGCATTACACAGTGACACTCCTGCCAGGGCTGTAGTGACACAAGGTTTTAAGAGATCAAAAAAGGCAAGAAAGGGTCAGCTTAAAAAATCCCTGGAGAAATACTGTGGTATGTTGGTATCCTCCAGTTAGCTGCTGTATAGTCAACCGAAGGTTCTTTACACATGCACGCCACTAAGAGCATCAAAGCTATGATGAGCCTTTGTTTCTGCAATAAAGTAGAACTATCATTTTATAACTTTCATTGTAGACTTCAAATTGAAATAAAATCTTTCTGGTCTTCTGAATCCTCTGTTCATCTCTCTGGAAAGACTTTTCAGTGGCCATCAGAAAGGGAGGATGGTTTGGTAGCTAAGAATTCAGATGTCATTTCAGTAAGATCCACAATTGTTCAGGTTTCTGTAGGTAACTCTGAACTGAGAAGTTGGACAGATGGCTCAGGCATCTTACATGAAGCTTACAGTGTTGAAATGATGTAGACATTGGCCTCAGAGCAGCATATAGCTCCTCCCACTTTGGTTTTGGGCAAGTCCTTTTATTTCTTCACAGCAGAATAATTGAAATTTAAGCCAATATATTTTACCTTATGGTTTGAGTAGGCTGAGGACATGCTAGCTACCATGCTGATAGAAGGAATTCCTTACATGGTTACATTCAACAGCATATCCAGACAAGGGAGCAGAGAGTAAATGTGGGCCCCAAGCTCCTTCCACCCTCATAACCCATGTAGCCCTGCCCTGTTATGCTGCACTGCCATAGCATCTTCCACAGGGAAAACAAAGGATTTATGCATATTGTTGAGTGGCATATTTCTGAAGAGATCACTGAAGTTTGTTGCCTGTATGGTCTGCCAGCCTTTTCCTTCTGCTTCTCATTTGAAGAACAGTTTCTGGTCAGGATACGCTGAGCTGTGTCCCCCTTAATCCCATGCTGTATAGACATGGTGAAGGTGGCAGCTGCTACATTAGGAAAGGCACTTCAAGGCACTGAGGATGTCCATTATCAAGATCTGCAATTAGCTAATCATACTGATATATCAAAGGAGTTTAATCCACTCTCTTAATTCTCTGYCTGTGTTGGGTTTTTCCCCATGTAGGTTTTCTGTGTTTTCATGGGACTCTGTTGAAAGTTATCCAAGATTAATAACTGTTTTTCTTTTGGTTACAGTGAGCTTTTGAGCCAGTCTGTAACTGATGTCTAAACCACCTCCTTGTCTTTCCCTTACATAACGTTATCGTGGGCACATGTTGCCATTTAATCTTTCATACGATTTGTTCTGCAGAGGAAAAAATAATAAACATGGACCTAACACTGCAGATCAACTGGAAAACCTGCCAATGGCTTCAGTAGAAGGTTTTCTTGAGTAGAGAAATTATCTAATCTGATTCATGCCCATCACCATGGTAACTGAGCACTCTGTAGAAAATTACCTATATCTGTAAAAGTGTTTGCGCTTACACTGGGTTCTTTCCTCCTTTTTTTTTTTTCTTTATTTATATGATCTAAGAAATTCAGTGGTTTTTTCTCTATCTTTTTGAGAGTTATATGAAATGGAGACTAGGGCCTGTGTTTGCTTTGTTGTGTGGAGTAATTCCCTAGGGTAAATATATTTACCGTTTCTCATCTGTTCATATACATAATGTATATGTATAGCTGAGTTGGCTAGCAGATAAAAAGTTTTTTCTTTTTTTCTTTTTAACCTTTCAGCTGAAGAGATATGTAAATGTAAATCCCATCTGCAGATATAACATCCTGAGTGCCGCATATTTCCAAACTCCTCTAGCAGCTGGGCTTTATATTCCACGTCACACAGAATTGTTTTCTTTTACTGAATTACTGTGATGTATCACAAGAGTTCCTGGGTGTGATGGATGCCTGGGTGTGATGGAAATTCCAGCCAACTCATGAGAAGTGGACATGACACAATATCATTTCCAAATATTGCTGGGGGTTTTTTACCAGAAACTTTGAAGTTGCTATTTTTCTGAAACCAAATACACTCTTTTGAAAGGCTAGATTGCATGGTATAAGGTGTACTCTTGATCCCTCCATTTCTGACAGTGCTTTTCAAAAACAAAAGAAGAGCTGTCCATGAAGGTCACTCACAAATAGACCTGTGTCTAGTTGACTGTCACATTTAGTCAATGAAAACACAAGTAACAGGAAGGGAAAAAGAGAAGAAGAAAAATAGTTTGACTATTCCATTTTCTCGTAAAATGTGCTTTTTGTTGTAGTGCTTTATATGGTATTTGGTATTTTTCCATCACTGGGCACTTTTTTAGAATCTGTACGTTTATTTTGGAATTTAGAGGGGAGCTGAGATCTCTTGAAAATCTCTCTCTAGAGTACAATCACCACAGTAATTGTCTGGTCATAGAAAAAGCCATGGAGAGGAAAAAGTCTGTCTGCCTGGGGCCTTGCCACATCTCTCACTTAGCCAATGCAATCCGTGGTGCTGTGATTTCAAAGAAATGTTGTGACTGAGTGGCTTTAGGCAAGATGGCCAGCTGTGCTTGCCATTTTTTATTCTTTCTAAGTAGCAGTCCCTTTGCAGGACTTGTAGCTGGAAGGAAATTTTAAAATTGTAAAATGAATCATACTTGAGTAGAAAAGGAATATATGCCAGCACTGCTCGAGACAGGAGCYGGAACATATAAGCTTCATTTTCTCAGTGAAAAAAGTCCTTTGGTGGCTAAATGCATTTGTGAATCAGGGTTGTAGACAAATCCTAGCCCTGCTTAAATAAGATGGTAGTGATTTCTCACTTGTGAAATAAGAACTGATGGCATCAAGTTGTATTGTTTTCATTGCCGTTTTGTATAAAGTACTGCCCCTCATTCTGAACCATGAAAATTAGCAACAAAAATACTCCTGCTGAAATGAACCAAAAGCTCATCACTGGCTGTTCTGTTCTTTAGGCCATTTGGAGCACCATATTCTTTTATTCATTTTCTTTGAGAGCATTGTGGTTGCCAATGGAAATTTTTGATTTTTCAAAAGCCTCCTTCGTTGCCACACATGCACACAAAAGGTCTAGAAGTGACCATGCTTCAGATCTTATGCCTCGTCTGAAGAGCAGTTTCAGTCAAAAAGTAATTATACAAAAATGACAAGCATTTATTCAACTGAACAGCTCCTTGGTAMACTTTGAAGCGTATCTGCTTACTTTGCCTAACAGGCAAAATGTGTGCTTTTTTTCCTCTGCTGTTATCGAAAAAGARCCAATATAGGGCATGTGCATTCCCCTCTACCCTGTCCATTGTCATCAGAACTATCAGTGATGTTTTGACTACAGAATATTCTTAGGCAAAAAGTAGATAGYTTGTTTTTGCATGCTCCAGGTCAGTCTTGCAAAAGGGCTGTCTTTCTTCATAATGTTGTGCATTAGATACTTGTTTTGCTCGGTAGCTCTTCCAACCTCTAAAATGTACTAGGTTTTATGCTTGATTTGTCCACATTTCTAGGACTGCTAATCTTTTTTTAGTTTTCTTTATCTTAAAGCATAATTATAAAAAAAGKCTACAGGTGTTAATGTTAAAGTAGCAACATTTATTTTTCTCATAAGAAGTCTTTTGGTAAAGATTTTTGCCCTACTATCCACAGATCAAGAGGGGGTTGGTGAGGGAATTGTGGCATAACCTAAAGAGAAAGAGGACAAACCTTTCAAAAGGTCAGTTTGTGTTGTGCAGTAGCAGAAGAGAGAGCAGAGATGCTAAAGGTAGCACCATCCCAGGCTGCTGGTACGTACACAGCCTGTTTGAGATACTGGCTGTCCCAAATTATTACTGGAAGTCAGCGCGGTGCTGTGCCTAAGCTAATAGTTTCTTCTCAGTTTATCAGTTTAGGCACAGTGCTGAGCACAGGCAGCTAATCTGCCATGTCACTACCAGGACTGGCAGCTCGTCTGGTGACTTGGTGTCTCTTCGCTCCACTTCATTGCTCCAAAGGCTTTTCAAGTGCCAGGGTCCTTTTTTGAAAGGAGAGTTTTGCACTTCTAACCCAAATTTAATTGATAGTCAAAGGGACATAGGTTGTTATAGGATAGTTATCAAAGATCTGTAGRAGTTTATACTCCAAATGTCAAGTTTCTGTTAGGCTTTAAAAATTTTTACATGTTGACTTCCTATTGATTTCAATGCCTACATTTGAAAATCAGCATTCCYTAGTTGCAAGTGAAGATGCCTAGATACTTTTGGAAGTTAGATGTTTATATCAAGAAATATCTGCCATACACTGCCATCTTCACCCTGTAAAACAGCAACACTCCATTGAAATTACCATGGTTAAAATGCAGCCTGAATTTAGCTCCTTTATAAAGTAGGCAATTTTTGCCATATACTTGTATTTAAAACATTTGAGCAGCCACACTGGGATTATTTGCCGCAATAGAATGAAATGATAAGAGGTGGTAGTTTTGTATTGTACRACAGCATAAGGTCCATGTAGACCCCATTGACTTTTGGTCAAAGCTCTGCATTTCCTAAAATCTCTTTCTGAGCAAACAGATATTGCATACATGAGAGGGGATGAGGCATGGATAAAGGATCAGGTGCTGGCTTCACCACCTYGGTGAGGTAGCTACTACCCCTGACTCATCAGATAGGATGTTAAAATTTGCTAGAGCTGGCAGCGCAGGTCAGCTGTGCCARCAAAGAAATAAGGGAGCGATAGGAAAACTGGGACTCTGGGAGCTGTGTCATTGAATCACAGGGCTTTGGAAACTATTTCTGGCATAGCATAACCTTTGTGTCACATTTTGCTCAAGGCTGTAGGTAAAGCTAAACTGTTGTCCCAAATTCCATGATAAAATCACACAGTGGCCTTTACTAAAGTATAGAAAGACTGTTTAAGTGTCTCTGCAAGATGCCTAGTGAAAATGCTGTTGCAGGATGCAGAAAGCCAAGTTCTTTGTTTTTCTTGATATTACAGTGATGGAAATGATAATGCAGCTGGATCATTAACTTCAACAATGTCAGCATGTTCTCACCATTGCATTTACATTAATTAGTCTACATATTATTGTTTAACAGCACACTTCTCTTAGATGAATTCACTAATGTACTTTTTGGCTCCCACTATTTAGAGTACCTCTGCTTCAAAAGTAAGCTATTAAATGCTAGAAAAGGTAGGAAGATTTGTGGAAATACACACCAATGTGTTCACATTTGAATAGGAGCACAAAAAGACATTGATAACTTTCCTGCGGAAATCTCTTGCTGCTTACTACGCAAAAGTCTGTTTCTGCCTCATGTGCAGGCAGGAAAGAAAACAGATCCAGAGGAGTGGATGTTTATGGACCCGAGAAGTGAGACGAATGAATGGTTCCAGCCAGATTGTTTTAGCATAAATTAACACACTGTTCACAGTCCAGAAAAGGAACAGGAAATTATGCTGAGTACAGATCCTTACAGCTGCTCCCGATGTACTAAGCACTCAGGTTATGAACRACAGTTAGTCTTCATTGCTTTCTTCTACTGCATCTCGTCACAGCCAAACTTAGTCATTGAATTTGAACTACATCATGTTTGGATTAAAATGCAGTATCTGTGGGGTTTTTATTTTAAATCTGTTTTCATAACCATCAGAGTTGAGAAAAGACTCTTGGTCAGGAGTCCAAATGTGGAATATGATACTTTAGTTTCTGCCTTATCTCTGTGCTGTCTTTAGCTGCAGAACTCAGCCTGGTCCTGTGGGCTGGAAKAGGGACATCTGAGCTCCATCTTGCTCTCAGTGGCTATGAACTTGGTGTTGCAAATAATTTACAATGCAACTAGAATGGAAAAACTGAAACGTGTAATCAATCAGATAACTGAAGGATTTGGGGGCTTTCCAAGAAGTATATTGGCTTTGAGTTGTGGGGTTGTGTGATGTAAATCTAATTGCAAAAAGGGGGGAATGCACTATAAATGTAGAAGGAGAGTCCAAGGCAACAAAATCAGAGAGTCTCCATATCAGATTTATGGGGTAAGAAAAAGACAAACTTTTCAATGAAGTAATTGTTTGTTGATTGATTAATATTTCTGTTTGTCAAATCTCTTGGTAGGTAAGCAGCATTAGCATGGGGAGAACTAGCCTGTTCCAAAGGCTGATGCACARTTTGACCAAACATAGGATGAAATATAAAGGTTACATCTTTACATCAGCAGGAACACCTTTTAAATATGAATTTAAAGTCTTACTCTTTCGATAACCTTTTAAAATAACTTGCAGACAAGTATTTGCAGACAAGAGGCAACTGCCTGTAATGGATGAGATAGTGAAAACCAAACTTAAATATGAGAGTCCAGATTTAGTGTATGTTACTGGCAATGAGATTAGGCAAATTTAACTAGAATTCCATTTAGGGCTGAACATGAAACCTCCTGATGTCATTTGTGTGATGTCATTCAACAGGTTGGAAACACACTTTAGATAAAAGAACTGCTAAGACCTCTTTTCCAGATGTGTTTAAAAATCAGAGTTGCAAATAAATGATGACTTGAATACAAGAGGCACGTACAAATGAATCTTATTCTTTGCCACAGGGCCAAAAGTTCATTCATGAATGAATATCCATCAAATATGGTGACTTTAGGTAATATAAGAGTGAATGAAGAAAGAACTTAAGGCTTCCCCTACCCATGAAATTGAATGTTTATTCAATAAGAATCAAATTAAAACTGTTGTATTGATTCAGTTAGTCCTGTAGAATGTCATCTTTTGATATTGATATTTTTAAACTATAGTTGTATTAGCAAATGCAGGCTGAGGACTGGGTGAATTGCATGGGTGCCAATACAATGGAAATGTTCATTGCACACCTGTGGTGCCAACCATGAACAATCCATGGACAGGACTTTATCAATTCAGTAAGTACTTCAGATATTACACACATGCCCTAAGTCTTGTTGATACTTGGGGGGAAAAAAAATTCTGTGTCGCAACACTGGTGAGAAAACAAMTGTCTAAATATTTCATTGTCTTAGATTTCATTCAAGGCTTGAGAGATGCAGGGATGATGGTATGTTTTTCTAACCCAAATAACTCTGTTCTTGGTCTTGGCTTGTTATATACTTCCCTAGGACAAAAAGTGCAGAATGTTACCCACTAGCCATGATACCAGGTGCAAAATTAATTGACTCATTAACCTTAACCAACTTGTTTTAACTGTGAAAGTCTCATGCTCTGAAGATGATAGTACCTTTAGCTTACACTCATAAATAAGCATTTACCACCCACTGCTGCAGGGCAAACTTTCCTTTAGTAACACTGGAAATGTATTTATAGAAAGCTTTTGTGGTTTAGTTGAAGAACAGAATATATGCAACCTTGTAGGCACACAAGTGGTGTTAAAGAGGTAACTGCCCTGTTCCCCAATATCTGCACACTGTAAACTGGAACTTGCTYTAGTTAACCCGGAGAATATTGGCTTGCCTTTATTGCCCAAGTGTGACACTTCTTATTAGTATTATCTCACTAGAGTATATATAGGGAACTGTTTTTTCTAACTATTATTATCATGTTATCAACAAATTTGAGAAATATTTTGAATCATTCATGCCAATCTCAGCACTGCAATATTGAGTATTCTTACGTTATAGATATTCTTTGAGAGTTCAGCTTTGAGCTTCCATTAGTAACATGTTCTGTAATGTAGACTTTTTTTTTTGGTTGGCATGTCTGTAATTTTGTTCTCCTTGGCAAGTAAAAACCAAACACTGACATCAGAATATTCTGTAGTATATGAAATRAGAATAGATGAGATTTTCATGCAACCTTAGCTTATGTTTTTTTGATAAGTGATAGTGAAAGAAATGATCCAAAAATACATTTCCTTATCAGTTAAAAGTCTGACTTAAGCTTATGCAGACATATCTTAGCCAGCTTTACCCCATCTGGGCTGGGGACTGAAAAAAACTCTGCAAGCTAACCCCTCCAAAACTTAYCCGCTTTCTCAGACTTGTAGCCTGCAATGAGATCTTGTGCTTGGTGTTGTGTGTGCTTACCATAATTTGTTTTGTTAGCCCTAGTTCATCTATGCAAGCAACAATTGCAGCCTGATTGCTGTATAACAGGGGGGTATTTATGCAATTGTGATCGTATGGGGTCTAATAAAAAGTGACGGTTGCCTGTTTTGTTTTCTGTTTTGCCCAGAAATRCTGTCACAAGGATTTGTATGCATTGCTTGATTGCTACCATTCATCTCGGAGCTCTTTATACTATTCTTAAGCAAACAGACCTAAGACTGCAGGGATTCACAGGCCCCATAGTAACTCCCACAAAACAGGAATGAGGTAGACCTGGCATATGCTAKCCAGTGCTCCACCACCTTCACAGTGCGTGGTGGGCAAAGCACAGGGACAGGAGGAAACTAGGAGAAGGAAGGACTCTGGGTTGCAGAGCATCTCCCAGGTAGCTGGAAGAAGCAACTGTAGGACAGAAAGCCTCTCAAGCTGAACGGACATTTGAGAGGCACAATAAACACACAAAGATTTTTTTTGTTTTTTTTTTTTTTTTCTCTTCCTTAGGCTGTATCTTTTATGCTTCAGATCTTGAGATGCACAGCACGTAATCTGGTGTGTGGGAGGCAGAGAATCCATGATTGAGCTGCCGATTTAAGTTAAGTTATATATTGCCCATAAATTGTTATTTTCTGGGGCTTATCATCTCCATTAAAAATCACTTTGAGCTGAACATTTCTATTATTTTATCAGCTCAAAGCTGACTATTTATGCCTCTAAAAAAAATCCCCTTTACACTTTCTGAGTTTTTAAGCTTTTATCGAACCCTTTCAAAAGGAACCCCCTCTCAAATCTTCTAAAAGAAGAAACCACAAACAACATTGTTAAGAGTTCCTCTTTTTTGAAGTATTCTGGATCAAATCGTGAGCAGTGCTGTGGAAATCAACAATTTCTTAAAATTACCCAAATCCAGAGTTAGCTGAGATTGCTATAAAACCACTCATTATGTAATGATGGCCATGAAACAGCAATTATACTATTTCGTTCTGAGTTTTAATTATGTAATTGCAATCACTATCTTGATTGAATTCTTGGAATGTTTAACAGTGTTAAAGAAAATATTATGACATTTTAGCCCATGTTCTTCAGAATTACTTTTAAATGACAACAGAATTCACATGCTTCCCCTCCCCTTCCTTGTATGTTTTATTTTTTGTTAATGGGGGAGCTTCTTTTGAGAGAAGCAGAGTTAAAGTGAAAACATAGTGCACATTGGATCCAATTTCCACATCTGGATCCTTCTGCAAGTACTAATTTCCACCTTCCTGCTTTAAAAGGAGCTTGGTACTTTGCAGCATCATGCAGATCATGCAGAATAAGTACATTCAAACTTAGTATGTAACAGAGACAAATTCCTGATAAAGAGGGGAAGTTTTAAGGCACTGATATGGCCTCCTTTGGCATATCTTTGCAATTCTGTTCATTTATGTTCAAGAAAGATGAGCTAAAATCAGAAAAGGAGCAAAAGAAGATTACTAATATAATTAGGAGAATGGAAAGTTGATCATACAGGAGGAAACTAGGAGCTTTCTCATTCATTCTCATAGAACAAAGTCTGAATAGGGACTTCATTGCTATGTATAAATGAAAATRGAGGGAGAGAGAAGGATAATGGTGATACAAGAATAAATCAATATGGACAAGACATTAATACTTTCGGACTGGCAGTTTAGAAGCAGGTTCCCATCCACAAGAGCACTGAGGTGCAGCAGCAGCCATTCCATCAGAATAAGGGAAAAGAGCCCAATTTTTCTTAAGATTGACTTCAGTACCCCAATGGAGAGCACTCATGGCCATGGTGCTCATGACAGAAGAGAATTTCACCTTTTGATGCAGAATTACCTCTTCTGCCTTGTGTTTTACTTTTTCCCCAGGATAACAAAGCATTTAAGCAAGTTCTAAAGTCCTGCTGAAGTGAGGACTATCCTGTCCTGAACTGAGGTTGCTGCCATGATTTTCTGTCTACTCCAATCCATTTAATCCCCATACTCTCATAAACAACTTCGGGAAGCAGTGGTTCCCTGAACTTTCAAAGAGGTGGGTAGGAGATGCTGAGACTGAAGAGTCTTTGTGCGGGTCCCTAAAAAGCCCGAGATCTGTGGCTGGCATCACTGCTCATTCTGCAAAGGGGTGAAGTACTTTCCCCATACCCGCAGACTTGGAAAGGATACAGCGCATGCATCTTCTGCAGGGGATTCTGCAGGTTTTGGTACTTTTTTCTTTTTTGGGGGGTGGGKTTTTTTTGGGGGAGGGGGGGCGGGGAACGACATGACACATCTGTCCCCATTAACGCCCCAGTGGGGACACATCTGTCCCCATTGACAGTGGTGAGACTTTTGTTGGCCCCAGTGGAAGAGGAGACAAACACTATGTCCTTTCAAAACCACCACTGATAAGATTCAACATCGTCTAAAGCATTTGCCACTTAATTTTCTTACTGTTCTCTTTGTGACTCCAAGTGACAGGGTAACGGGGCATTTCTATCATCACACACATTGCTCAGCTACTCCCTTTTTTAGCCATTTTAATTCTTTAGTTAAGATTTTATGTCATCTAATTCAGTCCAATTGCTTTCAATTAGATTTCAATGAAGCTTGCACTGGAGTATGCAAGACCACTTTAAGGACCCCATGGATACTGGGTTTTTCTGGGTGGTCCTGCTAGGAAATAAGGTTTTCAGCCCCARTGAGTTTGTTTAAATAAACTTTAGTCCATTTGCTTTTTGTCTGAAAATAAGATAGGTCATCCTAAATTACTTTTAGTGATACACCGTGAATATCCATAGTTTGCAAATGCATTCAATAGAGAATGTGTAACTAAATCCTAGCATAGAATTTCATTCCTCGGAGATCAATGCATAGGTCTTGGCTGCATTAAGGTCAAATTTCACACTGAATGTAATTAATGCATCTTCTAAATCAGGTGATATWAATATGCTGATCTCTTGCTGTATTATTGGACAATGCCTATCATGCTGAGGTTGTAACTTGATTGAAATTTCTAGGTGTTACTATGAGATCTGAATGTAAAATTATAATCAGAAAAGCTTGGTGACTTTTCTCCCCTCATAATTTATCAGATTGCTCAATACTTTTTTCTCTAGCATTTCAGCCTTTTCTATTTGGCAAATATTGATGGKTTTTCCAGAGCTTTAATGGAGGTAAAACTGTAATACCCACACCCCCCAAAAAAAAAAAAAAAAATTGCATGCATTTCTGTAACAGTTACAATCCAGAAGGCTTTTACTTTGTTCCAGAACTCAAACTAATTACAGCCTAAGCTCCTTCTCAGCTTTTTAAAGTCTTCTCCTCTTGAGTCAATCTAGCTTCTCTGAATTTTGAGTCAATCATAGCTTCTCTGAATTGTAGTAACATGCAGTACCTTTATAAAAGTAGTTGACTGTTGCCTGTCCTAAGCAAGAAGACTTAACTTGCAACTGTCTATTAGTGTCAGCAAACATTTCACACAGGTATCACTAAGAAAACTTACAGGACCAATGTTAACAGTCTTTAGTTATGCTAAAAATTATAATACCTAACTCCAAAGTAGCCTTGATGGTGTAATTGTTACTCAGGCAAAACTTTAAATAATAAGCAAAATATTTTTCTTTTTTGTCCTGATAATCTATAATCACGTCCAAAATTTGTAATGGTAACATTATGCAAATCCAGTATAAGCAATATCAGCACTATATAAAAATGTACCAAATTAATTTTGATACAGCACCRATTTTTAATTTGGAATGAGGAGGCATAGAGTAAACGGGAAAGAGGAGAATTAAAAAAAAAAAAGCAAGCCCAAGGTAAACAAGCTTATACTGAGTGGCTAAGCAATATTCCCATCTACCCATCTCTGAGTTAATTACATATGTATACAGGTATCTGTCAACTGAAGAGTCAACCAAAGCGATTTTTAAAGCAGCAACTGAAAACGGATAAAGGCAGCAGTCCTTGGTAGTACATCTGGCAGCTTTAAGAGCACTTGACCTTATGTCAAGCCAAACTGGGAGTTCCCAAGCACAAGCTATCARGTCTCTGGTTCACTTTAGGCATATGCAGTTTCCCTTAGAGCAACAGCTTCTCTAAAGCAAAGCAAGGAGTGAGAGAAGGATGTTCACAGAGATTGACTGATAATGCTGTCGCACGCCTTGTAACACTGGGGAGAATGCACACGACTTGTTAGTTCATTAAAGGTGCGCTGTTTCTCTCATCGGGCTGGTTATGCTGTTGTGCATCATGATGAATTTCGGAGGCTTTTGTTTCACCCTTTTGACAGCACATTACATTATTCATTCTSTGTGTATGATACCTCTTGTGGTTTTAAGTGGAAAAAATATTTGTAATTAGATAACTCACAGGCATCCTAGGCTGTAACATGCAGTTTTTACACTGAGATTTTCAGCAGTTTATTGTATTGTAGCCAYGTGCCATCTTTATGGAAGAATAGAGCACTTTTATGCATGAGAACTTTCSAAGTCCATAAAATTTCAACCTTATTGCAGAAGATAATGCTATTATTAGTCAGTAAGGCTGGCCTGAGCAGAACACTAGACAGGTGGTCATGCAAACTGGATTCAATTCTCAGCCCTGCCCTTGATCTTCTAGGTCATGGTAGGCAAATCAGTCAGAAGTTTCAATCCCCACTTTTAAATGGACGTTAGATTTTTGACTTTGCTTTAAATCATTCTGAGATTTGCAAATGTAAAGGACTGTATTAAAAGTAGATGGCATATTATTGGACTTGGAATTCCCATTAAAACCTGTCAGTTTTAACGAGGAGTTGCAATATGATCTTAGTGAAATTGCTAAAGGACAGGTGCTTTAAAATAATTGGAAACAGGAAAGAATTGTTAATTGATGACCCCTTTTGGAAACATGACCACTAGCCTTTCTATGTTGTATTTTTTCATTCTTTTAAAAAGATTAAAACTCCTTTCCTTCTGCCTTTTGTGTTCAGATTCCAAGGTATTCATCAGAGTGACTGCCTTTACCCTGTGTTGCTAAAGCACTTAGCATAAAGAGACCCCTTACTTGGAAAAACAGTTTTGTACAAGTCATATTCTTAGCTCAAATAAAATGAATCATTTAATTTGTGGGGCCGGTGGGAAAGGGTTGAGGTGCGTGCTGCTCTTAAATAATGCAAAGGACCATTTCCTTTCCCCAAAGAACCTGCTGCCCGAATAGATATTTTAAAAATCCTTAGTGTGAATTTGACCACGTTATCTAATATAAGAGCAACTACAGATAGATACCCACYCACCTTTCCAGTCTACGGATTTCAGTCTAATAGTCCCACTTATACTCTGCCCTGTGCCTTTGAAAACATTATACAACACTTTCCAAAATGGTGCAAAGAATATGTAAGAGCTCAAAGACACATTCCTGGGGATTTAATTCTACCAGTAAAACATTCCTCTCATGGAGGGCAGCAGCATTTAAAACCCCAGAAAGCTCTGCCCTTGCCCAAAACAACCTGTGATGTGAACCACAGCTTGCCCCAGGACAAGGTGACACTATAGCTGTCCCTCCCTACRGCAGCTCGGAGTAAAGCAATGTGAAAGCTGTAAAGTATTTTTAATGATGATGTGTTAAGGAGCTACTGCAATTCCTTCAATATTATATCTCTTAGGGAGACCTCTAACCCTAGATATACGCATTCACAAAACTGGAATTTTCCTAGAAGATGTGCAATGGAAGAAGCTACTCAGAAAGCCAGTTGATCTGGTTACTGTAATCTTGACCATAAAGACCTGTCTGGTTTCATTGGAAGCACGCTCACACGAGAGTCGCTGATCATCCTAAGTTTCTACAACTGTAAGGTAATCAGTGACATCTACCAATGGAGGGGGCAGGGGGGGGAACCCAGGAAATTAACGTAATAAATCAGTGATTATAACAGAGTTGACAAACCTGTTATAAAGTAAACCACGACATCTTGTTCTTCCAGTTCTGCTGACTAACACAGAGTCTGTCTCTTCATATTCCAGATTTTCTCCTACCTCTTGTTTGTATGTCCGTTTTTTGGTTGGGTTTTTTTTTTGGCCATGTTGGAATGACGAGACAGTGACATCTGGTGACCAGTTATATGTATTCATTTTATTTTTTGATATTTCGCCATAAAACAGTTACCCCAAATTCTGGTAATTACTGTGGAAAAATCTATTAATAAACAGATCAACTATTTTCAAGAAGAAAGACCTTAGCAGGTCTCATAAATTGAATGTGAATGTCACAATTTTAGCCTAGTCTGCAGGAGAACTAAATATTAAGTGATTACTTATCCATGTAGCCGTCTGCCCGTTGCCACCAAGCTGTTTACGGTCAGGTCCTACATTGTCCCCATGAGTAGGGAGCTGTGTCATTTATATCTGCTGGGTGTTTGGCCTGAGCTGTTGACTGACCGTAGATGTATAGGGTTGTGTGTTATTTTTAGACTTGGAGGGAGCAATCATTGAAATTAGTTGCTGACTTCTCTATATACTTCTTCAAAAAAACAAAGCAAAAAACCCCAACTCCTCAACCTAATCTGCTGTCACAGCTTTGTTTTTTTTTCCTAAGTGGGCTGCCAGCAGGGCTCCTGCTAATAGCCTGATGTCTCAGCATGCTATGCTTTTTGGACCTATTAATTTCATAAACAGAAACATCAGTGCTTCTCCTCCCTTCAGGTTTTAAAGGGCATGTCTATACTCAGTCTCTATCAGCTGTGGCTGCTAAAGCTGTATCTCTGCTACACCACGCGACTGTTTTAGCCCTCAAATGTTCCTGGTGTTGTTCTGATATTGGAAAGTAGGTTGAATTTATCCAGAGATTCATGAATAAGAAAGTAATCAAGAGCAATAAAGTACAGAGCTGCCTCTTTAATCAAATGAGTTCCCTGCATTGTCCTGTAAGGAGTTGAGGATAAACGGCAGCGCATTATGCCGTTATCCTCCTTGGCACTGCTGCCGGTGCTCTCCGTTAGGATAAACAAAGCTGGTGTTCTGGGAAGTGCTATGAGCCAACGTTTTATTATCTTCCCCCCTGTTCCCTTGGCTTCTCTGCCTGGTTGCAGCCTGCCTGGGGAGGGAGAGGGGAGGCACCAAATGCATCCCCTCTGCCTGTTCCAGGGCAAGGGCAGAGCAGGCGGCCCGTGGCCGCCTCTTCCTCAGGAAAAGGAACCAAATACTTTGTGGTTTTTCCCCAAAGCTGCCCTGGGACAGCGCTGCTTCTCACGGCAAACTTGTGTTTCTCTGCAGCTTCCCTCCTGATGAAGTARGAATTTGCTTTCACAGGAAAATGTTTAAAATCTTAATCTTACTTGTAGATGGTCTTTTATACTTTAGTAAAGCTTTCAAAAATGAGACTTTTCTTTTGAGATCTAATGCTTTTCTGGTTGTTAGTAGAGGGGAAATACTGCCTTTAGAGAGAGAGATTTTCAGAGTCAGAGGACAATTTAGGAATACAAGTACAAGAGAAGGGAAATTAATTTCATAATCAAGTTATAAACAAAGACCACGTGATTCCTCTGTGCTATTAGAGTTTGCAGAAAGAAGCAGACTACCTGGGTGTGCTCTGGGGAACAGAAAAATGAGTTATCTTTCTCTGTGTTAAAAGGAAAAACAAAACAAACAAACAAACAAAACCCAAACAACCCAAAAAAACCCCACACACACAAAAAAGAATGCAACAAAAAACCCAATGTTGTCATTTGGGTGTGTACGCTAACAAAATCAAGCTAAAACAAATGTCGTGCCCCAAAGAACTGGTCGATACCAAAATCCAGGGATGCCAAAGCACCACTGTACAAAGTAGGTAACTGAGATATTTAAGGCAACAGGCTTTGCATCGTTCTGCCTTAGCTCGCTCAATAATAGAGCCATTTTCTTTATTTCTTTTATAATAGTTCTTAGAAAAAGCTGTTGGAACGGGGAGGAAAGGGTGGCTAGATATCTCGGTGAGACCCGTGGCATCGTACTGCCTGGAGAAGCTGTGATGCTCCATCCCCTTCCACTCCCGTTTCAGGCCTTTTCTCTCAGGTGACAGATGTGGCTCCRCGGCCACGGTCACGCTGAGCGTGGGTCGGTGTGTGCACATCTGGGGTTAAACCGTACAAAACCTGCCATGAAGAGGAGCTCAGGCAGAGTCCTCGCGCAGCCGCGGCCCTCAGGCTCCTGCTTCGCCTCCGGAGGTTTCTGCCCGCAGCAGCACGGTGGCCCTGGGGACAAGGACACTGGCAGGACGGATCCTGGACTCCTCCAGCCCAGGGCCACCTGGTTAGCACACACATAAATAAACCACACACATAAATAAACCAGCTGCTTCCTTGTCTCCTCTCAGAGCCCAGCCAGGCAGGTAGCACAGGTCACAACCTTTTCCTTCATGCTGTGCCTGCCTTCCTCTGCCATTTCATCTTATTGTCCAGAAATAAATTTAAATCATCACAAATTACTAATCTGTGCTATTAGTATATCCTTTGAGGTAAATAGAGGGTTACAAAATTTATTAAGTCTAATTTCTTTGCGTATTCGTTCTTTCTATATTCCCAGCTCCTGCAGGGTTTAGTAGATATGCAAATTATATTTGATCTATTTTTGGAAGTAAGTTTTAATTATTAATATTGTAATAAAACAATTAGAATAATTTTTGGAGCTGTTAAAGATCTTTTAAGTTGATGTCATTTTCCTAACTTTACTGCTGGGTATAAATAAAAATGGTTATTGCAATCTCCTGACCTAATGGGAGTAACCTGGCAAGTATTATCGTTCCAAAGATTTTTTTCAATCTTTCTTTTTTTGCCATCATCTGAGCAAAGATGGATTTTTTTTCCACAATATCATTATAAAACATTCATAAGCAATAATGTTTTCCTTATTGTAAGTGGTATGTTTTAAATTACGTTTAAAGCATCTGAAAGTAATTTATCCCAGAGCTACATCGTGTCACTTGAGAAAAGAAAATCAAAATTGCTTTTGAATTTGCTATTACTTCAGTACTACTTGTAATGGCACCTGAAGTTGCTGTTTAGAAAAATTGAGTCCCTAAGCATCTTGAGGTATAATACCTGTGTGTGGGGGGTATGTAGATGTAATTTCCTCAACCTCCTGAGTACTTTAAAGCTTCACTTTCTCATTCAGGTGTCTCTGATTCCCTTGACCTTGTGAGCATTTTAATGCTGTACTTTCCAAAAATTACTATTGCAGCTGCAATTGAACATTTTAATTTGTTTTGAGTGCTCTTTTGCAGTGGCTTACACTATGAAGCCAAATTAGACAAATTACAAAGCATGTTCATATAAATTAATTATTCCTAATGATTTCCTGCCCAAATATATATTCCTTTCTATGAATGAAATAGAAAGCTGGTTCTTTACTCTGGGAAAATGTCCATGTGTTTATACAGATCTTAACTCACAATCTTACTATAGTTCTGAATTATACAAAAACATATTTCTATTACAGCTTTGTGGCTTCTGCTTTTTTTTTTTTCTTCTTGACCCTTGTACTCTCCCTGTAGCCTGTGGGTGTGGAAGCACTTGCTGGCCACCTACCCAACAGATCTGAAATGAGCTGTTTGAAATTTCAGCTGTTTTACTGTTCTGATCAAGGTTGCTTTGATACTGTAGAAAATGATCTGGTTTTCCTTGTGGCCAAAAGGAATCTGCCGGTTGTCTTCAACAGAATAAAGAGTTTCTGTCCTTGAATCTCCACTGTGCATGACATTCGTATCTGCAACTCCAGGTAGATGTTACATTTCAGCTCATGAAGTGCTGCAAATGCTGGGCAGCTAGGAGTCTCAAGTACTAAACACTTCTACGTCAGGAGACTATAAAATATTATGAGTATGGATCTGTTAAAGTAAAGGTCCTATCATTCATATAGTGATGATATTTTTCTGGCAATATAAGGCATTCGCTCCACATTCTGATAATCACTGAAATCACCATCCAAGCCTGCACCACTTCATCAGTGCTCATTTGTTTAAAGAAATGGGGGTTTGGTGGGGGTTTTTTGCTTTAATGTAGCAGATATTCTTTATATTACATTTACTCTAGCTTTTATTTTGAGTACAGTTCAGTAATTAATGGACTATTGAGCCAACCTCATCCGAACATCTCTAATGTCATCTCACATCCAAGGAATGAGAAACAGCACACCTTAGATCTATGAGGTGCCACACTAGCAAAGTCACTGGTTCTTCCCAGACAAGGTTAGCATTTTAGGTACTATCAGTGGAGAAGCAGACACTTCCAGCTTTGAGTTGTCTTTGCCAGTCAGAACCAGGCATTCTCCCATTTCAGCTCTTCTCAAAGCATCAGAAGGCACAGCTGAACATGCTTTAGAGAAAAGTAGAAGGATGGCTCAGGGTCTTTTCAGTATTTTTACACTTTACCTATTTGTTTGCATTTTGTATATACAGAAGAAGGACTGTTTTTATTAGAAAGCTAGTCATTTATTTGTCCAGGTCAGGCTTAAGTGAATTAATATTGTTTCCGTGTCTTACAGAAGATAATGCTGTTAAAAATAAAATAAGGCACTTATCCATGGGTCATGGCCTCCTTCAGTAGCCTTTAAGGAGCTCAGGTTTCACTCATGGTCTTATTAAAATATGTATATTTTGGTATAAAATAATATTAAGATGAGAAGCCAATCTGGCCTCGATCTTAGGGCAAGTCACTTTGCTCCTCTGCACTGTAGGTGTTCCTTCATGAGGAGAGACTATTAACATCCTTTCTTAAGTGCTTTGAGATCCCTGGGTTGGATCCCCCCATTATACAACAGCTTGGAGTCCTGATTTCTTCCAGGAAATCAGGACTCTTCTTCTTGATTTTAGGAAATTTTTTCTGATGTACCACTTGAATTTTTTCTGTTGATTTTCCTCTCCGTTATAAATGGTTCTCTAAACTCCACAGATAAATATCTCATATTTTGCAGTTATTTATTGATCACTGGTTGTTGGTTTTATATCATTTGTGGTTGTGCCATATTGTCAGAGATAAAGGACTTGTTCAAGTTCAATATGGCATTGTAAGAGATATACATAGAAATTGCAGGTCGTTTTTACAGCTGTTTAAGGAGACACAAACTGTTTCACTGCATGGTTGGGGGGCTACAAAGAGTTTTGAATCTCATAAAATAATTAAGTTAGGTTTTGTGAATCAAGATATTTGAATAAAGAGGAACTAAAATCTCTCATAGTGTACTTTCATTTAAAAGAACAACTTTTATATATTGGTGGATTTGCTGTCAAACAAGTGACAGATCTCAAATGAAGAATAGTGAGGGATGGGATTATCTAGAGAAAGGTACTTCAGAATAATTAAGATGAAAAAAATTACTGTACAAAGGTGAAAAATGTTAATAAAACCTGCCCAGCAATCAATAACTAAAGGTGTCAGTAAGGCAGGAAGTTTAGTATCTAAGATATTATTTAATAGCAGTTTGATGAAGTAGGGTTACGCAGTGAGAGCATTGCTATCTCCTCTGCAGAGAGTGGTTTTCTACAAAGCAGTAGTTAAAAAGCCCTGTCTCCTTGGTTGGATAGTCTTTTATTAGATCTTGTGTTTTATAAATGTGAGACCAAATCACTAAGTATGGAAAATAGAAAAATAAAGGCTTGAAAAGGCAGAGGAGTAATAGCAATAAACTTTGTGTCATTCTCTCACTAGTACAGAGACTTTGACAGCAGAGCGTGTGCTTCCCCACAAAGAGGGAACACAACTCACTCGGATGGCCTTTCCTTGCCGGGCTGAACCTCACATGCAACCCTGGGGACAYGGAAAGGGAGGGACTCAGCAAAACCGAAGGGTTCATTAACGTGAATTCCCAGCAAGAGGAAATATATGTCCTTGAAAAAAAAAGGCAGAGGATGTGCTGCAGTGGTAACTGGTGCAGAGAAACAACAGGATCAGCTCTGATTTCACAGTGGGAAAGATGCTGATCTCATGCACTTTGAGGAGGGCTGGCAAGTTCTGAAAAACTTGCTGGGATTGCAGAATGAAGCCTCTCTGCAAAGTGTTTGATTGTCACGGAAAGCATCATCCCTAATGACAGAGCAATCTTGTTTAACCCTTCGATCATCTAACAACAACCTCATTCCATTCTTGCTAGCTAGTACCGAGAGTCAGTGATGTGTTGCCAAGGGGTATGATTTGTTTTTTAGAAGTTAGCAGAAATTTAATGGCATAAAAAATTAAGCCTTTAAGTGTTTTCCAGTCTACTATATTTTTATTTCTCTCAGTTCTTAACTGTAGCAGGGGATATGGTAAGTACTGAAAACAGTAGGCACTGTAAAAAAGCAAATGTCCAAGCAAAGATGACAATGAACATTTAGATTAATTATGAATGGACAGAAGGTGAAACCCAGTAGAAACATCTACATATTTGTAAACAAAGGCAGTACACTTGAATAATGGGAATGATTTAATAATAGTTATGGGAATGATCACCAATCCTTTTGAGAAGATTTAAGTATAATTAGCAAAGAAAAAGGACAACCTTTTGTTGAGGCCTCAGTTCAGCAAAACAATGACAGGGTATCTTAGCTGCAGGGTTAATGTAGGTTTGTACTCAAATCTTAATGCCCAAATCTTTTCTGTTTGTAAACAAATTCTCATATCTGTCTTGAATGGTACTTTAAACCTGGACTAACGGGGGTAGAGGCTTGACTCCACTGGGAATAGCAGCCTGCCCAGTCTCTCATGAGGAGGCAAAATTAATCAAGTAGGTAGTGACTTGTGTCTTCCCCTTTATGAGGAGATAACTACTTTTGTTACAACAGACTGGAAAACAAAGATTGCCTGAAGCACATTGCTCTTCTCCAGGAAGCATAGCAATATCTACAAAAATAAAGGAAGCAAGCAGAGAGAAGTGTTGACTTGTGTGTCATTACAGTGTAGCTGGTTACAGCACGTGAGTGGCCAGGGCAAGACCTTCATGCTGACCATGTTAGCAATTCAGTGAACATCATCTTGTGTTTGCATAAGGACTCTGCTGAAAATCAGGCTGTCAGATCCAAATCAGGATTCAGGCTGACTCAGGATGGATTATCTCCATTAGTCCCAGTTCCAAACTGTGCAGAAATATCACTGCTGTGTGTCTCTGTCCTTCTAACGCAATATATTATAAGACTTTGCACTATGAAGATGCAAAAACATTCAGAGACTTCATGTCTTTTTTTCCCATTCTTGTTGCGATAGGAAAAAAAGTTACTCGGGTTACTCCCAAAGTTGGAGGATTTGTCATAAGGTTATTCATCTCTTAGTAGTACAATCTCAAGCTCCTGTGCAAGGAAGTAGACACAAAATATTTTATGTTCTTTGAAGCCATCCATCTGACTTCCTGCCTCACAGAAATGGGATGGGTATTTGAGAAAAAACATGTTGGCAGTGCCAGCCCAAGGCATAAATTTTCTGAGATTTCTCGGGACCCCTGACTTCTGGCAAAAGCAGTTCTAGCCTGAACTACAAGCTATATCTTTTTTATAAGCTTATATAATTTCAGAGTGAAGTTTTCCGGGTTTTTTTAATTATATAAGCCAGACTGAACTCTAAACATTTATAAACATATCAGTGACTCTTTCCTTCCTCCTCAGCTGTGTCCAGCGAGGCTTATTGTAAATTAATGTCACTTTTTTTAGTGCATTTGGTGTTCACCGCAAAGGGCTGAAAACAAGTATTGCAATTGGGAAGAGCTGKTAATATTGTGTGACTGGTACTGACTGGAAAGGATGTCTGAGGAGACGGAGCCTGACTGCAGCCGCATAGAACCTGCTGCTTGGCCATTGCAAATGCTGCAGCATTTCCTTCTCTGTCCCTCACTGCTCCCTGGGGAGAGGTTATTTTCCTTGCTGTTGTTTAAAAACGCATATTATTGCTAGCCAAATGGATGATCTGGAAATGTCAAATAGGAACTAATTTAAAAACAGAAAAACAGCAGACTGCAGAAAGTTCTGGGCTAAAAAAAAAAAAAAGTGGCATTAGCTAAATTTAGAAGGCAGAGGGAAACCAATTAATAGAAGCTTATTTGAAGGAATATACAAAATGAGGCATAAAAACTTATATAACAGGTTTTGTTTTGGCAAGAAAAGTAGAACAGAATATGGAAAGAACGATAGAAGTGGATAATAATGGTTTGAATGTTTTAAACAGGTTAAGGTTTGTAATATTTTCCACTTGAAKTGAATGCAGACTTCATGTGTTGTTATTCAAAGGCTTGGAAGTCTTTTTGCTTTAACCAGGAAAGACAGTAATACATGTAGGTCAGCCTGCTGGATAGTTGGTTGAATGACAAAAATGAATCCAGCGGGACAGTAAAATATCTTTGTTTTGTTTTGTTTTGTTTTGTTTTCTCCTCTGCAGTGCTACATTGCTGTTTGGAGATGTTGATGGTTAGGGTATTTCCCTCCCAATTTTACTTCCACACAGAAAGTGCCATTCCTCTAGTTCCATTAATAGTGATTGCAACCCTGTTCTGGTACAATAAGATACACTGATTTATGGAATTATAACAGATCATTTTTCATGCTCAAACTAGCAGTTATCAACAATTTTGATGATGCGTTGGAATCTACCTAGCTATAAAAGGCTCTTTCCAGTTAAATAAGTGTTGAAGCTAAGTTGAGGCATTTGGTATAGCAAAAATCACTTTATTAGACTGTTTCATAGCTATTTTATTCCAGTATAAATCCACTTGACTTTGCTAGAGAAAACTGTCATCCTCAGCAATTTTAAGTTATTGATGGCATATGTAGCCATAACTTGCCCTGTAATGTCAATCCAGAAAGATAATACTTAGTCATCACACTTAATWTTTTTTTCTAGAGGGATGCTTATGAGCATGGGTGTACAATGCAGCCTGCTAATGTGGACTGCATGTCTCCATGTCCTCGTTCTGTCAAAACTACCATAATGATGTAAAATGTTGGCCAAGAGAGCTATAATGGGTGATTATATTTTGGCATCCAGGTGCTCTATCCAACTATCTGTGTGATTCAGTACAGTGCATTGTTTTTACCACTATTCAGCATAGTTTTAACCTGACTTGCTCTTGGTGAAAGGCCAGATCCAGTGCAATCAATCTGGCAACCCTGGTAAAAATTGAAAGCTAATAAAAAGCCCAAAATAAGTGAAGAATCAATCTARAATGAAACAAACTCAACTCATTTTGTTTTATAAGTTACATGGAATTAATTCATATTGTCAAAATTAATCTCCTAGGTTTGGCATGAGTCAAAGTATGTACTGTGCAGAGTATGAAACATCTCTGCATACATTGCAGTGAGGGGGTCAGCTCACGGAGGTAGTACCACCAAAGGGCTCTCCACGGGACAGGCAATATATTGCTTTTTCTGGAGACTCTCGCTGACCGTCTCCAGCTCTGAACCACTGCACCTATTCACAAATGGACTTTGAAAAGCCATGCAGTAGCACATTATTTTTTTTGTCTATACATGCACCCCAAAAAAATGTCTTGATTGATAATCAGTAATATATGGACTGCCTCCAAGAATATGTTAATACTAATGTCAACATGATAAAAAGCACACAATAAACCAGAATATATGCTTGTGCCGTTCCTGTCCTTGCATTTTTGGGCATTGCACTGTAATGTTTATGAGCATAAGCTCTGTTCTATACCCTTACAGCAACATGTGCCACTGCAATTTATCATTTACTACCCACACAAATACTCTTTGCTAGAAATTAATCTTTTTTTTCATACATAGTTAGAGATACAAAGCAAGGAAGAGATGGAGAAGTAGTCAAGCAAAATAGTCAAGCAAAATGCAGCTTTTTTGACTCCTACTTGAAGCTTTTTTGGCAACCATGGTTTTTTTCTTTCTTTTCTTTTTTCCTTTGTTTTATTTTTTCCTTTTTCTTTATTTTTCTCCCCCTTCTCCCCYTTCTCTCCTTTCTCCTTTCTCCTTTTTTAWTTTTTTTTCTTTCTTTTTATTTTCCCTTTTCTTTTTTCTTTTTATTTTTCTTTGKTTTTTTTGTCAGCAGCTCTTACTACATGGTATAATATCCGTCACTGTATTATTCCTTATTTAAGAAAACATTCTAGATACTATTCCCTGCAGAAGACAGYGCAATCCTGACACTGTTTCATGATAACTGGTGATTACTGTTAATTTCAGGAGATTTTCCAAGATATATCATTGTGTTGTGAGAAGATCAGCCCCAGGATCTCCTCCTTGTTCTTCTACCTCACTTCTTGCTATGATTTACTCCCTTTCATTCTTAGTCCAATGAAAGAAGGTACTGCTGAACTGGGACTACCCACAACCACCAGCATCATTATAATGTCATCTTTCTGATCCTGCTGGATGTGCTATTCATATCTTGCAGACTGTCCTCAAAATTTGTTTTTTGCATCCACTGAAATTCTGTCTATCCAACCTGCTTTGCTGCCCGCTTCTCTAAGAGATTGTCATAAATCTGATTTTTATAGATAGCTGTCCTCACACTCAGTGCCCCCAATACCACTTAGCTTGAGGCCATCTGGCAGTATGAAGAGAGATTTTTGAGGTTCCTTCCTCATCCCAGTGCTGTGAAAAAGCAACAGAAAAGGAGCAGGTAAAGATGCTTCAGGAGGCTGAAGCAGATGATGTCCAGTGATGAGTTAGACAATTAGTCAGCTTAGAAAATACCACATGAGTATGAGCATGTGGTTTGGACTGGGTAAGTGCATATTGGTCTGGATTAGCCCTTTCTGCATAGACTGCCRGCAGAACACAGCCTGGGCATATAGCGTCCTCCAACTGAACTGCACGGAGAATTCCCTTTGTGGACAAAAATGGATTTTGAAACTCCTCAGACTAGACCAGAGACTTTGAAAACAAGGCTTACCTGTGAGGCAAACAGTGAGAAAAGTAGCGCTGCCTGGATACCACAACCATCTCTGTTCAAGTAGCTGCAGGTGGAAGACCAGTAAGTTCTCTACTTCCAGGTCCTCTCCCCAGAAGTCCGTTATGCACGCAGTTCAGGAGGTTTCCCATCTTTGTTCACTTGTCCCCCGTTCTTTCCTCCCATTTGTATATGAAGGTTTCCTCTCCTTTCCTCCCCATTTTATTCTTTATCTTCCCCTGTGTGATTCAAGCGACTAAGCATTTGATGAATTCTCTTATTGAATTGGTAGGGGAAAAGGAGAGATTCAGACCTGTGTGTAATACCTAAAGCTAGAGAAAATATACCATAGGATATGAGAATCCAGGTGAAAATAAGTAATCTTTTTCTTTTTTTCTGACTGTCTGTGGTATTTCACATAATTGGTATTCTGCTGTTGCCATGGTAATGTCAGCATTTCTCTGTCTCTATATTGTCCTCTTCTCTGTCTCCTAGATCTAGCTCCTATATGGGCCCACTTCTACCTAACAGATGAATTGACCATCTAGAAGGCTGGGTCTCTTTTTTTTTCCTCCTTTTTTTTTCATCCTGCTTTCCAGCCTCATGCAAGAGACTTACTTTAAATCTACACGGAACTTAAAAACAGATATATGCTTAATGGCTTTGCTGGACAGGTACTAGTGCAGTATATCTCACATGATCAAGGTGCTACAAAAGCAATGGGAGCTCTCTCACTCATCCCGTAGTATTTAAAAGACCTCTTAAATTAAGGCCAACATTGTCTCTTGAACTGCTTTAGAAAACTGGGATGAGAAAGACTGAAATTAAGYCTACACTATTTTAGCAACTACAAACCTTCCTCATCTTGTGTGATCTTACATTTAGAACTTGACTGAAATTGAAAGGCTGCAAGAGAATGGAGGGGGAGCTGGCTGCTGAGCATTACTGATTATTTATAGTGCATACCAGGGTGTAGTGTATGATTAGGACACAGGTATTTTTCTTAGTTTGGAAGGCTGTTTCCAATAGAGTTTCATAATCCAAATGARAGAGTTCACTATTAGTAGGCAGAAAATAACATAGCATCACATAGTAGAAGCATCATCACTTCTCATGAAGTCTCTTAATGGACACTTCGTTTTCATCTTTTAGAAAATCAGAGCTATTGACTTTGCTGGAGAAAAAAAAATAATGAAGGGCAAATTTTTAAGATAAGCAAGTTTTATGACAAAAATTGTTTATGACAAAAACTGATTAGCCAGATTACCTATTCTAAATGGGTTTGTCCATAGTAGTACCATGCAGTAGCATAAGAAGAGTAATCTGGGGGTGTCATTTATAGCCAAAAAAAATGGTGCATATGCTACATGAGGGAGAAAATGAAACCAATATTTCCTGGACAACAGAATCCATACTGGGTGAGTTTGTCTCCATTTGAATTGTGGCATTTGAAACTATGTTCGTTTGGTCACCACCTCAGTACAGAGTAAATGACATCCTAGTTAAATTATCTTTGTGGCTCCTGCTCTGAATATGTTCTTCAGGATCCTTCTATCTCTTAGCAGAGCATCTGCTATTTTTTCCATAGACAAAGGTAACTTTGAATAGGAACCCTGACCCTTTCAGAATCAAAGTATCTGCACTCCAAAACTGGCCTCTGCTTCTGCAGGATGTGTGGGGAAAAAGCCCACAAAGGACAGATGTTAAGATACTCTTCTTTCCAATATTATCTTGTCTCAGCCTCTCATTGCCTTAACATCTGCAGCAGATTTTATCTTTTCTTGGACAAAACCAAATGCATGAAAATATGAGAAAATGCAAATATTATAACAGGATAGACTGAGCTAACAAAACAAATAATGCTATTTTCTTTCTGATTTTCAGATAAACATTAATATTTTCATATCCCATTCATCTGAAGAATAGTTATTGTTATTGCCAGTCATTCAGTGACCAGCTCCAACTTGTCTAGAGTCCAGCTTCTATCAGACTGGCAACGGTAGATAGTGACTGTAATTTCTCTCCTGCCAGTTTTGGTGGGGTTTTTTCCAATTGCTTTCCCATGCGACCCACTCAGTATTTTAAGCTTGAGCTATGTACAGCACCATACCCCTGCAGAAGCCGCTGGGCATGACAATTGCACCTGACACCTTAACATTTAAAGGCATGTGCTGGCCAAGTTGGTACCGATGGGAGCATCTTGTCTCGTGTATGTGGCCCAGCCTTCTCAAGGAGAGCAAAACATTGTATGGTTTCAGTTTACACTACATATAAAATGTCTTTTTAAGGTAGTAAGCAATTGTAACTCATCCACACATTCATGTGGAGGTAGAAACAAGGCACACCACATACTTTATAGTTTTACAAATGTAAAAAGAATCACAGTAGGCTCAGCTGCTGAAACTACATATAAACCTACAGAGAAATGCTAATGCAATTTTGGCTCTTTTCTACTTTTGTATTATACATTGTAATGGTGTATATACTGTGTACATATTTATGTATATACTACCATTTGGGTTTCACTCAGCATGTGAAGGATTGGACCTCAAATCAAAGCAGATTCAAATTTTACACTGGCAAAGACCAGAAACTTAAAAACTCAAGTTTTTAAGAAAGTCATTGAGGGGATTCAGGAGTTGAGAAGGTGATCTTTGGGAGAATGAAAAGATGAAAGTTTTTAGTGGTTTAACTGGGATGTCACTCTCTTCACTGGCTGTATTTTTATCACTGATTTTTTTATTCATATTACAAGGATGATTGTCAAGTCATATAGTTCTTTTAAGCTCTGATTCAAAGTCCACAATGTAAATCTGGCTATTCTTGCATTTACCTTTGGGTCAAACTCATAAAGACATAGATTTCAAACTATATTTCAAAGGAAGCTAGACTTTTAGCCACATTTTAGACCAAAAATTAGCAATGAAAACTGACATGAACAAATTGGTGTGGTTCATCCACACTCTTGTATAAAAATCCAGCTCCGCAGGTCATAGCAGAATTATTTAAATCAGCCTGCTGTGGTCCATACTACAGCAGCAACAGGAAAATGTAAGTTGCCCTAAACAAGTACTGGGCTGTCTTAAGATCCTGCTGAGGCCGCCTTGCTCCGAAGAGTCAGAGATCACTGTCATACCAGCTGATAATGTTTTATTTCAGTTCAGGTCTTTCACACAGTAAAGGTGTGAATTGATTACAATTTGTATTTTTCATTGTAACGAAAAGTAATTAACAGTACGCAACAACTGGTTCAAAAGAAAAGATACAAATTTCAATAAGTATAATGTATTAGGGATATAAAGTGTTGGGTTTTTTTTAAATATGTCATATTTTGAGACATTTGTAAGTTCTGCTAAAGTATCCCTATTTTCCCTGAATCCTAGAGTGTCTGATTCAGCTGTTTTGTACTCAGTGTTGTTGGTATATTTATTCTTCCAGCAAAAGATGGGCTAACATTGAGTAATCTATTTTCATATCCCAGATATGAAACTCAATTTATAAAGAACTTTATGCTTAAGAACTCATAAAGTCAATGTCAAAGTTTGACTAGAGCCACAGGCTCTTGTGATGTGTAAGAATTAAATAAAATGATTTGGTAAATCCAGAGAGAACAAGAAATAGAAGTGTCATTTAAAACAAGAACAACACTAAAAAGCCCCCTTTACCTGAAGAGGTATGTTTTTGTCAGATGCTATTTTTGTTTTGAGATTATATGATTAACTAGAGTAAAATGTAGATCCCAACTCCACAGAGACTTCTGCATATGCTGAATCGTATGGGATTACTACTGTGATCAGATATAGGCCTGTCTCTATGCTTGAAGCGACCAGGGACACCGTGTAGCTGCACTGAAGCCTGATTCCTTGGGAGACCAACAGAACTATCAGTCTTCTGGTGAAAGGATGTGGCAAATTTGCAAAGAAATTAATTTGGAGATTTCACTTGAGACTGTGAGTTACCTATTGGGAAGAGACCCTAACACACTTTACACTAGATGATATTTTCAATAATATGATTCTTCTGAACAGGAGGAGATAGATTGTGACTCATAATTATATAGAGCAACGTGCCCAGCTGATCAAATTTCCGCTTTTCCCCTGGATTTCAAGTAATGTGCATTCATTAAATACTGACAGTTACATACTCCAAAATTACCAATATTTCTTTTCCTTTGACTCTCGTCACATTCCTTCAGCCTTCACCTTTGACAGACATTTTCTTTGCTATGTTTTCAGAGAAGGCTGCTACTGATTTTTTTTTTTTTAATAAAACTTTATAGAGTGTTAATAATACTTTATTTTAATGCAACTAAAACTTCAGTTTGTGGTGTTTCTAGTAAAACATTACCAAGTATCCATGTAAGTCAATATTACCACAGCTTCCTATTCTCATCTTTTGATAGCAGAGGAAAGCATTTTGTCTGTGGAAGAATACCCATTAGYGATCTTCAGGCTTTCAGCTGATCCAAATAAAGCAATGCAAATCAGATGCTTTACTGGAATTCAACTGTATTGCACAATGATTAAAATATCAATTTTTAACAATCACCACTAATACAGGCATAGTGTTTCCATGCTCTGGGGATCAGCTTTTAATGTTTAGACTTAATGGCTTAGTGAATGTAATAGAGATTTCTAGGGACCAAGCTCATACATGTTTTCATGTGTCTTATGGCAAAAGGCTTATCAGCTATGATAGCTATAATATTTTCTCCTCATTGTTTCCAAGGGGAATTTCATTGTTGCAGAACCTGTATCTAAACTTATTTCTGGTAAGGTATTCTTGGTTTCTCCAAGTGTGTCCAGGTTTGTTGCATGATGTTATTACTTATTATATTGTGATGGCAAAGATTTTTTCAAAGACTGGGGCCAGCTCTGCTAGGAACTGTATATGTGTATCACCACGCTAAAGCATTTACAGTTCTTATGTAAGAAGCAAAAAATAGCTGGGAAAAAGAAGGCTTGTTACCCTCCCTATGACTTGTACCACAGCAAAGTGAGATACAGAACAGTTTAATTCCTTGCACAGATCAGTATATGGGAGAGTGGGGAAGTGATCTAATATCCCCTGTAGTGCTAAGATATAGGCCTATCCTTCTTGTTCATTTTAATTTAGAATAAGTATCCATTTTTAACTGCGCTTCTGTATAAATCATTTAGTAATAATCCATCCTCTTGAAACCAAAGCTATAACAATCAGCTGGATATGAATAATTGGTATTAAAAGATAGGTAAAAGTGTCTTTTTCCCTATAAAAATGTCTTCCTTTCTGAATCAATGCAGCATTTTCTCTCTCCTAGAGAGAGAAGGATATTCAGGCTGTGAAAGGATGGAAGAAAAGTTTTGTTTTCATTAAAAATTCTTTTTCCAAAGATCAATAAGAAAAGCCCCATCTCTTCATTACATTGAGCATAAGAAATCCAGCATTTCACAAAACATCTGTAGCATGTTATCAAATAGCCTGGGGCAATTACAGTGCAGATGTGGATTCATTAGTATTACTAGCTTGAATACTTTCAATAATTAGCCTAGTCCCGCTGGTGAAGAGTAGATAGTCTTTATAACTCTAAAGCCGTCTCAATTACATAAATGAAAGCCAGTTGCTATTCACATAAGGTACAATAGGTGGTTTGGAAATCTGTTTTCTCTAGATGATTAAGAAACCTGATGTATCAGAGAGCTTTATACTTATTTTTATCTCATCTTTTTGCACCAAAAAGTTGATTTTAGTTATCATTGCTTTAATCGAGTGATCCATTTAATCAAATTTATAACTGGAAGACATGAAAACATTTACTGATTTCTCTTTCTTTAATGGAGGGGGGGTTGTTGGGTTTTTCCTCTTCTTCTTTCTTTCCTTCTTTCTTTTTTAAAATTTTTTCTTTTTTTTTTTTTTCCTCCCCCTGCACCCAAGATCCCTTGCCATCCAGGAAGCAATGCATTTATTTCCTCTCCTATGTTATTTTAGGGAGGAACACTTTTGTAAACCATTAAGAACACTTTGTGGAGAAATTAAATTCCAGGAGAACTGGAGATCAGGAGGCCTATTTTCAAGTTCTGTAAGCACATTTTGAAACTAATCACCAATAAAGCTGAGGATCCTTAGAGGAAAGGTCATAATACTGTATGCTGGGAAAACAGGTCTCTGTAGGTGTGTGCTGGAGCTTTCTCTTCTCATGCAGCTTCAAGTCTCATTCCATATGGCAAAAAAAGCAATAGGCCAAGAAGGACTTACATTCACGATGAGTTTAAACCTGTTGAAATCAAGGAGAGTTTTACTAGGAACTTCAGTGGGGCTGGGATTTCACCTTTGGTGTTTGGAAGAGATGTTGGCTGCTTCCCAGTTTGATGTGATTTATTCTTCGCTTCCCTTTAAGTTCATCCTGTCATTAGCTTTAAATTCAAGTTAGAGCTTCCCTCCCTCATCTTACAGGGAGCAGCAGTGACAGCTGTGGGCTATCGCAGGGAGAGTGGAAAATAGCTGCTTTCAAAGAGGGACAAGGGTAAGGCTCTGGTTTCCAGAGTAAACACTGGTTTCTAGACTATAAACAACAACATGCAATCATGGCATTTCTTTTAAAGTCGTTCAAATCAAAGTGCCACTAGGAGGGTGCAGAAAATTTTGAAAACATTTGCAATTTAAAAATGGTTTCTAAGATTTTTCTTTCAACTCTAAATGTTTCTTAAGCCACGGAGGCCAGAGGAGCATTTAAGATGTGGGCCTTTCATTGCCTACAGTGCGGATTAGTGTGTGATTAAAGCCGTGTGTGTGCTCCAGGCACCTCACTGAGACGGTGTCTGGGGTAGCAGAGGGTCAGGCGGTGTTGCAGAGGCCCTTTTACTTGATTGAACTCTTTAGAGAATTCCTACAAGGAGAAAAAATAACTTCCATTAAGTTAAGGGAGGCAGAAGCTGAGGAAAACTTCAACTCCAAAGACGACCTATATGATATTAAATTGAATGGTTTCTGGTCAGTGAGTGTTGTGTGGTGTCTTGCTTAAAAGACGGGACTAAGTGTGGATTAGAGAAGCTGAAAAAGCCAGGCACGCAAGGGTGTTTATTAATGTTCTCTATTATTAAGTTTATTCTTTCATGTGGCACTCCTACAAAAGGTAAAGAAGTACAAATACCTGACAAGGAGAATAATCAGAAGGATGAATAGGTCTGAGATGGATTATTTCGCTGTTAAAAGAAGGTATAAGAGGAATTTAGTACTTCAAAGAAGTATTAAAATTGTATGTCATGGAAGTGGAGCTGAAAAGCCTTGATATGTTAACAATATCTGTGCTGTTCATTACTGCAGCCATGCAAGCTGATACAGAGTTTGGCAAATAAAGAGCAGAAGATTTTTGCTGGAATTGAGTAGCTGGTATAAAATGCAGATGCAAGGCCCATACATTCATTTTTAAGCAGATGTGTAAGGCCATGGACTTCAAGTATCTTGCACAATTTCCTCTATTAATGCTCGTGCTCTACGATACAGGCTCCTTACTTGCCTCCTGTCATTGGCTCTTTGCCCTTGTGTACATGTTCAGTATCAAAACTTGAAATAAAGAAATGCTCTACCTAAATGAATTTCTTCAAGAAAATCATCCAAGCGTGTAATAGCATTGCTAATTGTGTGTCATCTTGACAGATATAATAATTCACTGTTGATATATTTGATAATAAGGGGCCTGAATCCTGGCTTCTCCTTATTAGCTACTGACAGTTAGCTAGTCACAGAAACCTTCATTGTTGTCATTTTTACCTATATTTATACAATACAAGCAGGAAAAAAGCAGTGGAATTGGTAGCAATTTCTATGTTTTGTTTCATATTTGTATTTAAATGTGTGATTAACACCTGGTCGCATTGTAAATCATAGCACTGACTAACTGCTTACATGATCTATCTACATTTGTCTCCTGCACTAAAAATAACAGAGGAGCAATCAGTCTTCGGTATCACAGATGCTTCAAGCCTAAAACAAAATCAGAAGGACTTGTTTCTTTTCTCTCTCAAGTAAGTACTGGCACTGCCACATCCAACCTCCCCCCAGTGAATTTTCTTGACATTTACTTCTGGCTGCAGAACAATCATATCACAATTTTTTTATCTAAATATAGTAGCTGAGAAAAATGCCTATTAGGCATTGCTGTAGGCATCATTGTTTTTTTACAAGTACACCATAAAGTCTTTTGAAAAAAGTTTCACCCTGTTCCTTTCTCAGATGAGCAAGGATTACCTATAAATATATTTTTTTTCCTTCTCCATATTGCTTAGCAGCCTTTCGTGGCTGGTTGATACATCAGTTGATATATATACATAGATCACGGAGCAATCACAAGAGTTGGAAGTTCAAATTTCCATCACATCATTTTTACGCATATTTTATACAAACCTCTTACGAGCTTCAAATGCAATTTGACATATTTGTTCTCATGGAATTTCTTGTCTCACTGTCAACAAGCTGTGTACTATTATTTGGAAACCCACTTCAGATGGCCATTAATTATGCCTAGTTAGTGTCAAAATAGTTAATTTCTTTTCTTCGTTTTTTTTAGACTTAATAGCATGCTATCATCTGGCAGCTTAATCTTTCCTTTAATGAACAGTAGCAACACATTAAAATGATGTGAAAATAGCTACATTAACTTTACAGAAAAAATATCATTAGTACAAGAAGCACATTAAATTCCTCAAGGGTACCTCAAGTGCATGGATTTTGAAGTTGATTAGAAGTACTTCCGCAGAAACTGTTATTTTAGGATGTTTGCTACCCTTTTTCCCGATTTGCTATAAATTACCACTGTATGTCATAGATAGATTTATATATTCTGTGCAGATAGAATAGAATCTTAATGCATATAAGGATACCTCTGAGCTTACAGTTTATTAGTTAAAATACAAATAAACACAGTTTTTAATGATTTTGGCTGGAGGTCTAGCTGGGATCTATCACAACTACCTATATTTAAACAGATTTATGTGCAATATTAACAGAGTAATGCAGAACTTTTAAGAGGTGCCATTTGTGACACTACATTTTTAGAATATAGAAAGTTAAGCTGAACATTTGGACTTCATAATGGAGTTGGTACAATAATAATTTCTATCATCTGATGTGTGTGCATGTGTATGGCAATATATGTAATATAATGATTCTATAATGTCATTATTTAAATATATATATAGATGGGCAGATGTTCTTTTTTGTTGCACCGATGTCACTGTTATCTGTTTTTCCACCAAGATTTCACTTGTCTGTTGCAAAAGCATATGTGCTGTTCTAGGTGTTGAATTGCTTTGTCTATATTACTGAAAACCTTTCAGGGGCATCATACTACTCAATTTACCACCATGCGTTTTATAAAATGAACCAGATTTAGCTGCATTGCTGGACTATTTCAGGCTACCACTGCTACACAGAGTAGTTGTACATTTGGCGTAGCTCAAAATAATGTAAAGCATCCAGACCCGTGGGTGAAATTCAAACAGTGTAATATAAGGTTATAGGATATAGTATTTTTGGTGTTCCTCTCCTGCTGGCTCATCACTGGCTTCAGTAGCCAGTAGTTGTCAGGGGTCAGATCTGCAGAGTATTAAGCACCTGAAGGCTCAGACGGGCACTCACTGACTTTCGCCAAGTGCCAAAGTGCGTTAGCAGATGTCTAACTCCTCATYGACATTCTGTCTGCCTGACTTGCTTAGGAGCTTCTGTAAACGCAGCTAGTATGTTCACCTTTAGGTATCCAGACGTTTGCAAATTTGGCCCTAATCCCATGAAGTGATCTACTTGATTACAGCAGAAATGTTCATTCAAAAATTGTCTTGCAAAAATTGGAAACTGATAAAAAAAAATATCAGAAATATTTCTGTTCCACTGTTCCTCATTTGTAAATCAACCATTCTTGATTCTGTCTGAGACAAATGAACTGAATTGTCTTTTAGAGACCTTTCTGACCCACCTAATATAATTACATAAAAAGCCCATGGCAGATTGATCTTTCTCTGTTGTCTCTTCTCACGATTTCCAACCTCTCTTCCCGCTTTACTTCTTTCCTGTGTAAGATCATTAAGTAATATGTTTCCAGCATCAGTTCTTGTGGCTAAAACCACTTCATATGAGTCTTTCTCTGCCATTGCCACATTTGTGCTGCACTTATTATTCCCTCTTGGATTTTTAGGCCTGAAGGGAGYCTGACACCATGTGGCCTGAGCCACTGTTAAATCAGGCTATAGGATTGCACTTCATTGAGCCCAGTATCTTGAGTTAGTTTAAGTCAGGTCTTTCCTGAAGTCATCACTCTGAATCAGAAGGCTTCAAGACATGGAGACCTTTCTTGGTCACTCATCCCTCATTTCCTCTTGGCTCTCTCCTAACGTGACAGCTGGATGAAGCCACCATTCATTCTTGTGGGATCCTGCAAAGACTTCTTGCAGTGTCCCGTAGTTGTCTGCACCGCAGCTACAACACTACAGGTTTGTAGCAAAAGGACTTTGCCCACATTGAGCAAAGGCTTCAGTCATCCCACTTCCTAGCAGGGTGCCTGAGAGGACCACTCACCGCCCRAGTCTGCACTGGGTGGGTGCTGTCACCTTGCAGCATCACGTCAACTAGCATATTTAAATGGATCTGTCGTAGGCAGATGTCAGCAAATCTGTCATGTCATGTACCATACTGCTTTCTGRTCTAATTAGAATTGTACCTTTAGAAAAGCCATTGTCTGACACATTGTTCAACCTCTTTTTTCTACAGACGGAGCAATTTCCCTTGATATTTCACTATCTGGGAATCCTTCTCTTCTTTGAATGTAAATGTTCTGCAGTCTCAGAAGAGCAGCTCTGTTCTCTTAGTTTTTGGTTATTCTTCTTATCTTGATTCATTTTCTTATGATCAGGTATCTTTTCTTATTTTCTTCAACACACACACACACAAGAAGTGTCCTGGACCCAGAGCCATGAGATGGAAGCCTGTGATATTGGAGGTCTGGACCTGGATTTGGTTTTGGAATTTACTGACATCCGCTAACTCCCTGGTGGGTTAAGTCAGGATCTTCTGGCTACACCTCCTGCAGTTTGCAGAACTTATATGTCACGGTGGTATCTACATCTAGTTTCAATTAGCCATTAGCATTGCTTTCCCTCCCCTGKCACTCTCATGTAGGCTGTAGCATGTACACATTAATATTCCCCAATAGTCTCTTTTTTTTACCTATACAGTTTTTTTGCCTAGTTAATGTGATTTCTTTAGCCTGTATTTCTCAAGTGTCCTTTCTAGTTTTTGAAGATGACTTTCTCTCTTGCCTCTGGAAGAATCTGGCCTGCAATGTAATTCAGTATATTTCTTCAAAGCACCCAGAATTCTATGACCCTGCATCCCATGTCTTAATCTTAATTTCTAAAACTGTGTGAAGTGAAGCCTGCATACAGACACATTTTTCATGGAAACCTGAATTCTTTTTTGTATTTTCACCTCTCTGCCAGTCCGTGTTTTCACACACTGAGTTATTGTTTGTTTTGAGACCCTCTTTATCTGAAAAAAGAGGTCTGTTTTGTATCCCCTGTCTGTCACTTAGCATGAATTTTTATACTGATAACACCAGCAGATTGCCAGATGTACTTTTAACTTCTCTGCTTTGGAGATAAGGTTGATATTAACCCCATCTTTTTCAGTAATCGGCTGAAGTATTCACCTGCCTGGAATCATCTTCTTTATTTACTTTTGGATTCTAAATTCTATTTTTTTTTTTCAATATCCCTTCTATATGCTTTTCATTTCAAGTTGCTTAAATGACTCATTTCTAGTCTCAGGTAGGGAATGCATTTTCTGTGCCAGCCACTGAACAACAACTTCAGATAGTTTCTTTTCCATAGATGATTTTTATGATTATTATTTTTAATCTTAGCTATGTCTTCTTTCATGATGTGCTGCTGGGTACTAGCAATAGATCTGGCTGTAGTTTGCACTGAAACTCTTTTCTGGCCATTTAAAGGAACATTAAACTGGGACTAAATTATTTGTTGCTTTTTTTCTGGTCCTCTTAAACTGCCAAAATACTGAGAAAGGGATTTTGTGTAAAAGAGAGCTATATTCTAAATGTTTCTAAAGAAGTAATAAAGAGTTTAGTCCCAAATGGATAAAGGTGGGAAATTTGCCTGCATTTTTTTAAATAAAATTTTATATTCTAGAAGACCTCATTTAGGAAGGAATTATTTGAGTAATTCTCCCATTCTCCCTAAGATTAGCTTAGGAGAGGCCAGTTAGAAAGATGATCCTTGTCCCAGGCATTTTTCTCTCTCTGTCTTGCAGTCATGTAGATCATAATACGCATTAACATTTTCTGTATTTTCATCGGAGGATGGTTTTGTGGTACTGTGGGTGCAAGGATGTACCTCAAAACTCCCAGAGTGTCATGGGAGTATAAATATAAATAATACAAACCTTGGAGCAGATTTTGCATGACAGCAACCCCTTCTTTAATTATTCCCAGGTCTCAGGGCTTGTCTGTCTTTATTATTTTTCATAGAGAGACAACTGTTCCTGAACAATTTTGTCTACAGACTCCCTGGTAGGCTTCACGTCACCTGAYTATAAATGTGTGGCAATGTCGGTGTTTGCATCTGAACCAGTCACCTGAGCAGTCAGTGGCAAGAGAGAGGCATTCCTCGTGCCCGATTCCCCTGGCACGCCWCAGAGGTCCTTGTGAGGCTGAGATAAGAAATGCTGTTTTCTTTCCTTTGACTCTAAGGGGAATCTCAGCTACAAGTTCAGAAGCTGATTCCTGCACGGCAGATATTTAAATCCCAGCATGTGCTTCCGTGCCCTGTTTCAGAAGTGGACTCAGCTGAAGCAGAATAAAGCGGTCATCGTCCCAAGCAGGRGTATTCCCATGGGCTTGTTCAGGGGTCCCTTTTGCAGTTTAAATTCCTACTCCACCATAATTCAAATATATTATTAAAGAAATTCTTGGAAGAAAAAAAATATGAAAATGCAATACTCTGTGGCTAAACACTCAATGTTTCTCAGCTAAGTATACACTCTGCTTGCCAAATACTGAGCTAGAGTAAGAAAGGTGTCTTGAACGTATAAGGGCAGAATACATTTATCAATTTATCTCACTTGCGTTTGCAGTTACCTAGGCTTTTCCCCTCCTTTTTCGTCTGCTGAAGATGTTGCATATCATGGCATTGTGCCTGTCATACACCAGTAACTGCAACAATAAAATTTCAAGTCTTCCCAGTATGAAATTTTTATGATAATGTAGCAACATGTGAACACAAGAGCTTAAAGCTTCGAAGTAGCCAGGCTTATAATGGATAAAACTGGACTTTGGCACTTTAAAAAAAGTTTAAGAGGCTGGAAAGAATGGAAAGTACTAATTAAACTGATTAAACAACAGTCAAAATTAAATGCCTATAAAGCTAAATCAAAAACTGAAAATATAAGAAAAGAAATGTAATGAAACTTCCCATCTATTTCTTTCTACTGGAACATACAAAATGCAGTTTCCTGGCTATTTCTAGTGTAACTACATCTTAGCAATAAAACTGAGAGCCCACCAGATTAATGTGGGCTGCAAATAATTTTAAAACCAAAATGAAGCATTCCTCAAAATAAGGGAAAATTGCATGTAAGTGTTAGAATTTTCTTCCCCCAAGGCAAGAGCTAGAGGATAGCTGAAATTATATTTTAAATGKTTTTTTTTTCTTTATAATGCATACCATTACTCCTACAGTAAGTAGATCTGGTTTCATCTGACTGTTTTGAGAAGACATTACTTACACTATAGACAAGGGCACAATTCTATGTCCAACAGTGCATTAGCAAAGAAACAATTCTTTGCACCTGAGGGCTCTGCCTGCCATCTGTGTAGCTCGGTGTGCCAACTTTGGACATCTGTCTTCGAGATGTCCATCAGCAAAAACTCCTATTCAAAAACATCTTCAGGTTTCCTCAGGGTTTCCCCCTTAGTTTTCATGAGCAATACTTCTCCCCCCTCGCACTCAAAAATTATTTACCACCTGCTATGTTCAGAGACTGGGACTTCCATAATTACCATCCTATAGCTTAAAAGCCCGGGTTTCTTCTGGTAGTGAAGTCAGGAGAATTGCAATAGATCCAAATGGAAACAACTGGGGAAAAGAAGAGGAAAACCAGTTACAGAGGTAGTTAAGAGAATGAATCTCCACAACATACATTAAAAATCAGCAGAYAAAGCTGTTGTTAAAATGCAAATGACATTTATCACTCATTCTGAATCTACTCTCAAATCAGCTGCTAGACTTTGAAGCACTTGTTGATGAAGTGAGTTAGGAATTGTGACTGCTAAAGCATCAACTTCCTTTTGTCTTTAAGTTAGTACATGACAAGAACAAAAAACAGTATGGAAGTAAGTAACAGTTTGCTTTCTGTTTTTAATTAAGTTTGGCAAAATAAGGTCAGAAAAGAAGTCTTCRAAGTTGCCTTGGGGATTTTTCAGACTTTTTCAGGCAAACTGCTGCTAAAAATATAAAGAAAAATATAAGATACAATTGGAGCATCATTGTCATGACTGTAATTGCTTTAGAATCAGCCTGGTACTCTCTAAAAGAAATGTGAAAAATTTCTGTTGACATGTTTGGAAAATGGATTGACCCAGTGTTTACTCAGTAAAATAATTTGATGCAATCATGATCCGCAGCTGGTTTCTAGCATTTGCTGAAGCCAAGATTTGAAGAGGAAAAAAAAAAAGCAAGTAAATGTGGAATGCTGGCACTGATGTGTAAAGGACATTAAATACTTATGTCAAAYAATAGTTTTTGCAGTTTTCTCTTCAAATTAGCTTAGACATTGTGTATTGGTTACGTGTTTTATTTGTTCTTCTAAACTGTACAAGTCTAAAAGCTTTCTAAACTGTTTGACACAGAGATGTTAGAGATGATGCATTAAGCTATTAATCTTGGCAGATTCCTGCAAAGAATAGGCTCAGAGAAGTGGGAATTTATATAGAAAATTCATAAGGAAAAAGTCCAGTGAAACCCCAGCTAAGTAATACTTGCAGAGCATCAGCCAGTTCTGTGCACCATCCAGTCTCCATTCTTTTCCCAMATCCTCTTTATTATGTTCAGCATCTTAGCAGTGGTCAAATGATCTCAAGCACTGAAGGTTTTCAGTCCAATCCAGCAAGGCATCAGCCCCAGTGAAAATTAACCATGTCCTAAATGGCTGGGCTGATTTCAGGTGAGCTGAAATGTGCTAAAAGCTGAGCATTAGTTTAAATGCTTCATAAAATCAGAATCACCATCAGTGGTCATAAAATACTTTGGAGGCCAAGAAGATGAAAAGCGCTTTTGAAAGATACGTGAAAATAATTTATGATCATTATATTTGTGTTAAAGCAATGACATATGCAACTTTTCAGTTTTCAGTCCTTATATATTTCACTAAGATTAATGTTGCCAAGTTTATTTCCAGCAAGACATGACTTTTCCACCCTTAGAAAATTAGTACACGTCAGAGGGCTCACAGCTGCATCTTGCCTACACCAGGCAGTGAAGCTGCAACGCTGAAAGTGATGCACAGAGAATTTAGTCCCCTAAGCTCAAATGCTCTGGCACAGAGCAAGTAGATACACAAAGAGCGAGGGCTTTCTTCCCCATGTACCTCCTTACACTTTGTTTTGGGGATGGAAAACGGCGCAAGCAGAGAGTTTGCCTTGAGGTTCACTGAGTCTTAYAATACAGGGTTGCATGACACTATGCTGTTTGCATGCCGTTTACGCTGCAAAAGAGCTGTGTTACAGGCATACAGTCCTAATCACTTTGTGCATAATGGGTTATAATATTTTGCCATTTTTTAATTACATTGATTTGATGAACTACATTGTGATGACCCTCTCTGTTTTAAAGAAATGCCATTGATACAGACTGGCATTACAGATGAATTAGGTACCACTTCTGGTTAGTCTGGCTTACTGCCAAGCATCATGATGGGAAAGAGTTTAAAATTTCTGGTTTTAAACCTTAGCAAAGAACAATTTTTCTTCTCCTCTCTTTTAAATCTGCACTACTGTAATTATGAAAAGCAATTAATTTTTACCATCACCTACGGGCAGAAGCTATAAGCTGCCATTTCTTTTCCTGTACAGCTGTCTGGTTCAGTAAATACATCTTGGGGGACTCATTTGCATTAGTTACCAAGAGATGATGTGCAGCAGTGAATGGTGGTTTGTGCTTTATAATGGGCTTCCTCAGCCCTCACTTTCTAACATGATTATGAGCTCTTCTGCTGTTAAGGGAGGAGCACAGATTCAACACTGTGCAGGAGACCTGAAGGTTAAGACTGAGTAGGCAGGAGGGACATCATCTGGCATTCGTAGTATCTTGTAGCAGCCTGATGCCAGACTTTCAGCCAAGGTCCAGCAAGGTTTCCCTTTTTGAGGCCTGACAACTGTTTTTCAGAGTTTCATTAGAGTTTGGTATTATACTCTAGGAGCTTATGAGAGAGAGTAAAGTGCACCGTATTAATATTTGTAGTTATCGAAGAAGTAGAACAAGAAAGCCAAAGGGGTCTGCATTTAGATTATTTCAAAACTGCATTATCTGAAAAATAAGATCAATAAAAACCCAGGAGATAAGGAATTTTGGGTTTAGTGGAAAAAGAAAGAAGAGATGCTAACCCCTTCATYGAGAGAGGAGCTTTGTCCCTGAGACGAATGTGCTGGCAGGCACGTCCCTGYCTGGGGGTGACAGTTGGGGCGGGGGGAGGAGAGGCATGTTGTTTCTCAGCCAGTCTAACCACTTGTCTCAAATTAAAGAGTTCAGAGGAGTATTTTGGAATATACCAGAAAATCTAGAGAGAACATGTCCCACTGCTTTTCAAAAACACGTTGTGCTCATTTCTTTAGATAATCTGCACAGTTGTGATTTCAGGTTTCTTAGGATTTCAGTACTACAAACTAGGGAATTTTATTATAAGCCCATATCATGAAGTGTTTCTCTTGGCTGGTCTACAAAAAAACGTGATGGCATGAATTTACAGGAACAAGTAAACTCATTAGCTTCCAGCAGGGGCTCTCTTACTGCGCACTTTGCATATTTTTGTGTTCAGACGGGGAGGACTGTGAAGTAACTGCTTTGCTTATTGTGCACTGATTTCYCAAGTAAAAAAAAATTGTATTTTCACTGAGTAACATATTTTTCAGATTGGTGTACACTTTGTTGTGATGTAAGTTATTCAGGGTTTCCTCTGGTGCAAATCAGATTGAGTGTGAACTAAGGGCTTTGTCTTGCAAATTTTTAATTTAATGGAAATAATATTAGTGTGATAAAATTATATAGAATGTATCAGTGATTATAAATGATGTATCTCATTGGATAACACATGTTCCAGATATCTTTTATTGTATTTTGGAGTGAAGGAAAGGGAAGAAAAGGGAAAAGATACTGAATTGTAAAAATAATTTAAAAATATGTTTTGAAGTGGCCTTAATAAACACGAATGCCTGTGGTCCAAGTTAAGGGACAGGTTTTAAAAAAACATCTGAAGAATATTCATGATTTTTTTTTTAATCTTCAGCGCTGTTCTCTCCAAAATTGTTCAAAACCATATTGATAAAGAAAAGCCACCCGGTCCTTTGGGATCAGCTAGCTATAGTTGTTTAGCCCGTCACTACAGCAGTCTTTCAGCTTTATCAGCTAGTGTTCGCTCTATTCTTATAATTTCCTGTTATGCACCTTTGTTTCATATATAATGATTATATCCATCAAAGTCCATTTTAATTAATAGGTTCAGCACTTTATTCTTAACAGTTAAACCTTTTTTCTCCCCAGATCATTTATCAGACATATCTGTCAAAAATACTTCTTGCTTACAACAAATATTATTTTGAAGTCATACTCCAAATGTGAAAAGGACAATCTATTTCCTACCAGCCAGGACTGTTCTGTGGTTTATCAAAAATGAGGGGGTTGCTGTGAAATAATAGTAGTGGGATARATGATTGATGTCACTAATTGGATCCTGTGCTTTTAGGCTAGGTAGACATATAAAAGACTGAAGGGCCATGAAAGCTGAATTCACCTCTCACCCTTACAAATGAGCTGTCTCAGCTGGGCTTAGAGCATGTTGTTTAATCAGTGAGGAGCAGCCTCTGCTGGTACTCCCGATGTTGTTCCTGCTTGTCATTAAGCGGAGGTCATCAGTCTCTSTGACTCTCCCTTTGACCTTAGTATTAAATTTGCTGTAAAGAAAACAAAAGCACTGATTAGTGRGGCCTGGAGATGCTTGTCAGGGCTACAGGTGCCTTTCTCAACTGGAGACCAAGTATAAAAATAAATCTTTGTAAAATCAAAAGTTTCCCTTTATCTTGAAGGGTGGGAGGAGGACTATGGATACTTGAAGGCGGGAGGACAAAATTGCCAGATCTGAAACGTAAACACATTGTCTTTTTGTCCATCAGAAAATTGGTTTTGGTTGCTTTTTTCCCCAGCTGATTTGTCTTGGACAAAACTCATATTTTAGAGATAACAAACTTCTTTTTTCCATGTCAGACAACCTGTAGAAATAAAATTTTGCTACTTAAATTATAATGCAGTGCTGAATGTTTAGTATYGTGCTTTTTATCACTGTATTAGCTTGCAGAGAATGGGCTTTGCTGCCAGATATACATCCACAGTTCTAGTAARCCCCTTCCTTCCTTCCTGCAACATCCAGCTCTGCATCTTCCCTGTCCTGTGCACACCTCTGCACCCTTTGCCTCTCCTCCATCAAAATGCAATTGCTAACATCTGATCAGAAAATGTCATTTAGATGAACCTTTTATCACTTCTTCATGGGGAAGCCAAGTATGAACCAAATGATGGTGTCCTGTGAGGTATCACRAGGTTTTCTTTCTTTCTTYTTTTTTTTTTTTTTTGAGGATCTGTAAGGAAGAAATACTGTTGATTGCCTCAAGTGCCTAAAACGTGATCAGAAACAATTCTGCTCTTCAGATTTACATATGAAAGTCATACACCAAGGTTAAACGGCTTCTTTGTACATGTCGATGTGATACCCTATGCCAAGTGTTCTTCTTGAACAGGTAGAGCCAGCTGCCTCCATCAGGAATGCAGGCTGGGGCTCAGATCAGTTTAATTCTCTATACTGTGAMAGTATTATGCACTAGACTTTCAGACAATTTAGAGGTAACCTGCAGTGATGGTTATGTATTGTGTGAGCTTTTTATCCTACTGACTTCTTCAGGGCTCTTGTGGGTAAGTCCTGCTCTTATCTGTTCACAAACTCTTTCCTGACATGCCTGGATATGTGACGACTTTCTGATTATTCAGACTAAAATGTGCATTTGGGTGCATAGGTACCTACACATGCAAATAGGCTAGTTATGTTTTTAAACTAAAAAATACATAGATTTACCTTCTCATAAAATCAGAGACACAAAATGAATGGGTTTGATGCTTTGCATTTGGCAATACAGCTGGGAATAACATTCCTTCCTGTTTTGCAGTACATAGAAAAGTGTGTTTCCTGATATTGATCAAATAAAATACATTTTATTACACTATAATTGCAGATGGAGAGACAGAGGAGAATGCTTGTAACTGTGAGAATTAGATTTTGAAGAAAAAGCTTTAGGACTGATAACTCAAAGAATATGGCTTAGGTAACACGATAATGTWCTTTGTAGAAAGCTCTGAACAGATCAGACTGGAACTTACTGAATAACTCGGTATGTGATTATAGCCCTTGGTGAATTGTCTGAAAGTATACTTTGAATTCTATATAGATTTATTTGCTAATCATAGTAGTTTAAGCAATTTACGTGATCTAGCACATTGCAAGCCTTCATCTACCACCAGATTTTATTTCTTGCTCAGATCATTCTGCCTTACGTGACTTGAATAGAAATTTTTGTAAAACCTCTAGTTTTCTCTTAGAGAATGCGTGTTCACCTGTGGGTAAGTCCACAAGCAGGAGAGACGAGTTCACTGAAGAATTAGCATGGCTATAACTTTTGTGCATATTCATGACTGTTATCTACAAGCTGGTGAGAAAGTTGCACTGGAGCAGCTTTGGTGAGCATTCAGGTGGGCAGAGTTCAGACAGTTCAAAGGGTTTGTCAGCCACTTAGGTCCCTGTGAAGAGGCAATCTCTGGGTTTGCTTACACTGAATAGGAACAGGTTTAATATTCAAAATAATCCAGTTACACAAATACTAGCTTATCCATACAGCTTTTGGCAGCACTTTAGATACATTGGTTTAAATTTTACAGATAATCCACAAAACACTGATTTCTTTGTGAACAAGCTCAGTTCGCTGGCTCACTGGGGTGGGAAGAAGCAAAAAATAAAAGAAAGTAATTAAATAAATTACCTTGTAATGAACACATTGGTTTGCAAGGACAGCTGCTGGGAACAGTCGTGGCACCAGGAGATCGCTTCTAGGTGAATATGCTATCATTTAAGCTGAGGAGTACCAGTGCTACATGACGGACATGGGGCTTGAAAGATGATGCTGAGCTGCTCCAAACTTCARGGATCACAACAGTCAACACATCAGACCCTCGCCTTGAATGACTAAAAATTCCCATTAGAAAATCTATACAAAAGCACAACATGAGCCCACCAACGCCATTCTATAAAATGGATACCTTAGCAACTGGTCTGCAGCAGTTCTCACTTTTGATTACGTTGCAAAGATTACCAGCAGCCAGCTAATAATCAGTTTCCCCCACATCTGCGTATCCTCATTATGTATTTATCCTGTGTTGCGTGTGATTACAGAGTAACTGAGCCGCCAGAATTGTTATGCTTATTCCAGAATCAACTTTTTTAAAGTTTATGATGTGAGAGCATATACCTCCGGTATGAAAATTGATCCATTCTATAAGCTAAGASATATTTGGGCAACAGCATAGAATCCCATGCAACGTATATCCACTCTGAACAGAGGGTGTAGCAGACTTTCTTGTGCCACAGTTAAATCCAATTCAAAACTTCACCAAGTTAAAGTGGGATTTAACTTGGCCACAAGTGTTGTCCTGGCCTTCTGCAAAGATCTGAAATTTTGTCAGAATTTATACCAGGAACARGCTTGTTATAATAATTTAAATCAAGAGAAGATAACATTTTGTACTTGCAGATGGCACAGAGGAACAATAGGAGTTGATATTGTAGCAAAGAAATTAAAATAAAATGTCAGTTAAATTAGTTAACTACGTAGCCTGAGCCAATGTGAGATGCTTCAGTGCAGCTTAAGACCTTGAGTTATAAGGTAAAAGCAGACCCAGTGATCACAGCAACCAGTTTGTCTGCAGCCCTTTGCTCTCAGCAGCAGGTAGAATATGGCATCATTCTTTGAATTTTATTATTCTGTTTTCTGCTATGCATATTCACCAGTATTTATAATTATTTTGATTAGATTTACAGAGATGTTCATTAAAATAACATGTAATTGTACACATTTTCCTCTTCTCTCTTGCTCTGCTTTCTGAATTTAGCTATGACTCTGAATTTAGCTACAGTTCTGGAGCTGAGTATGTGTGAAATATGGACTGGGTGCTATACATGTCCACAAAGTAATTTCTCTTGCTTCCTGGTAGCTGAAAGGCAAGAGGTTTGTTCAGGGCCAGCTAATGATGGAGAAGCAATGTGTCCCTCCTGACCGTGCAGCCCTCCAGTGACAGCTCCTACTCACAATGGCAGGTAGACTTTGATGTTACATACTTACTTTGGCAGGGTCCTTTTTTTCTTTGAGCTGATGAAACCTTGAAGTGAATGCACATGTAAGCACTGAAATAAAAATTGAAGTAGGAGATTTCTAAAAGTCCATGGCATGTTGGTGATCTCATGAGAGTCTGGGAACCACACTTGTAGTTAACCAAGGTAACCTGTCTTGGAAGCGTGGACGTGTTGCTGTTCATAGCAGGGTACAAACAATAACAGATCCAGGGGTTCAATTCCTGCTTTACTCCCASTTAGTACCAAATGTATTTCTGTGAGTAGGCTCAATCTTCGGTTGTATTTGGGAACCTTTYTGTGTGACACCATACTATTTTTCACGTTATTCTCAATGTATAGCCATTCMGGAGTTTTATTTTATGTGAAAGTGGACCTTGTTGACTTGAACATAACCAAGATTTWTTTTTTTTTCCACATTTTTAACCTCTTTTGAGTTTCCAGTTTGTAATGAATCTTAAATCCAAGTCAGTTTTGACTGGGCTGTAGTCTGGTTCCTGAGGTTTGTACACTATCTCAAGGACAACAGTTTTATATGTATCATTTAACATTTCTTTAATTTCTCTGGTCTGAGCTCTCACCAGTTCCTGGGGGAATTGGTTTTATCATRTTTCCACCCCTTTACTTTCACACATCTAAAGCATTGTTTTTCTGTTCTGAAAACCCAGCATCTGGTTATTCTCATACTGAGCAAAATGAAATAATAGAGGCAATGGCGTACCAATTAGATCACTAAAGAAATCACAGTTGGTTGCCATTTCCAGGAACATGTAGTACTTCTGCAAGACAATACTATTATTACCTTGCATTTGGAAGTACTGCAAACTCTTTCAGCAACTTTCATGGATATTTGCCTCAGAACTGAATGACTCCAGTTTAATTTAAATGTAAATGAAAAGTACATAGCGTTTAAATGTTTAACAGACACACAGAGGATTTTGCACAGAACAGAATTATTCATTTACTATGTTCTGTAGTGGTTATTATTCATTTATTGCCACATCTAAATTCCTTAATCAGATCCAGATGATATTCTGCAGATTCCCTCCCTCCCTCTGCCGTATAGATGGCCTTCAGGAAGACTTCCCAAGAGCTATGCCAGCTTGGCTTCTGCAAGATCCTGCTGGTTTCCTAAATCCTGGCTGGAAAATAGCTTCCATGATTGCAGAGCATAACTAATGCCTTCCAATACTTTCTTCGCAATGAGTAGCAAAATCAAAGCAAACGGCAGGCCTTAGTTCCTGCAGCAATTCTGGATTCTGGCAGACTCTCCTCAGGAGTTCCTGGCCTCTTTTTACGTGAATAAACTGCATGTTTGAAAAGAAGGATGACAGGGAGTCTCTTTAACTTGAGGCTTGCAGAGGTTTTAGAGGGACTGTTCTCAGCTCTTGAAAATCACTGCTGCAGTCTTAGAGTTAATAAGAAGTCTTGTCCATACCTTCAAAGCCTCTAGTATGTTATAATTCATACAGCTATTTATTCATAGGTGTTGACTACACTTGTAAAGCCTTTATTACTTGTAATTTACATATTATTCTGGACATTCCATTTAGTTTCATTATGGGTTTTGGTGTACTTCATGTCTATATAGTCCCCAGGCTGTTCTTTTGTAATTAGAAAATGTTATTTTTTTAACAAAAGAGCAAGACAGTATCAGGTCAGTAGTTCTGTTACACATACCTATAGTATAACCATGCCCTTCTCCACGATACATCTCCTGTGCCTGAGGACATTCAGGTGGGTAAGCGRTAACAGTACAGCTATTTTGACCTCCTTCAGCAATGACAGTGATTTGAACACATTCAAGTTTCTGTTATGATTTTCTTTTCTATGAAACAGCTACAAAATTGGGATTGCAAAAAAACTGGTGACCTAGGCTGTCTGAATTGTTGCAGATTCTTGTTACAGGTTCTTGTTACAGTTTCTTTATTTAGTTCATCTGCCCAAAAAAAAATTCCATTTTCATCACCTTCAGCCAGTCTGGAGTTTTCCTTATTTCTTATGTGTGCTCAAATTAATAAATGTAGAAATTGTTTTTAGTGCCATAACATTAAAAATACGTATATTGAATCCTGCTGAATTTCACATTATTTTTGATACTCTTACTTACACGGAGATCCCTAGCCTGAGAACTTGTGAACAGTACAGACAATTCATTCTTCATACAGTTCAAGAGCTATGAATTTAATCCTCTATACGGCAAGTTGTAAGATTAACAGATTCTTCAATTTTGTTCTGGCTGCTGAGGGTGGCAAGTAAATAGAGATAGACAATCCACCCATCTCAGTAGGAACTGGCTCCAACCTTGGACAAGATGTTGCWACCACAGAAGTAGGTGATGATGACTGCTACAGTGAAAGCTGTAAACCATTTTTTGTTGTATACAAAATTTCTTGGGGAGACACTGCACGATGCTGGACCCCGGCTCTCCCACGAATGCAAGGTGAACGGGAGCGGTCGGGCTGGCTGCAGCAGACTTTAGCCAGATGATGCTGGAGCCAGCATGGCAGTAGTAACTCAGAAAGTTTGCTGAGATTTTCTGACTGGCAGATGAATCCAAGTCACTTTCTGACCTCRCAAATTAAAGCTTAATTTTCTTTCTAATTTAAAGTGAAACCTATCCCTACTGGTTTGCAATGTACTAAATACCAACAGCTTTATATATGTATCTGTTCTGCCTAGTTCATGCAAAGAGGAGATGAATTCATATTAACAGGGGCTGGCTGGTAACTAACACTTTCACTCAAAATATTGTACTGAACATAGACTACACTATACCATGGTGTACTATATRACAACAGAAGCTCCCCAAGTAAATGTACCCTCATACACTACATTTTAGCAAAAAATAATTATTGAATTTACTCTGCAGAGCAACTGTGTGATAAATAATTTCAATCTTTTAGTTACTYACTGTAAAGAAGCTACATAAATAATTACTGATTTACTGACAGCAATTAAGTTGGTCTAAGAACCCAGGATTAATAACACACTTACTCTGCTCATTCTCTGGAATAATAACTTAGATGCTATTTCTAAACATCGTATATCTTTATCTTGGATTCTGATAACTGTCACCTCATCCTGACTAAAGGAGCTATGAAAATGTAGCTAAAATGGAGATTTCTTTCATCTCAGTAAATCTCTCTCCCTTAGTGCCCATTTTTGCAAGAGTCAGGATTCTAGTGAGGCAATTTTAATTTATTAGTTTAATCTGGGAAATTAGTTGCTGTAGGTTTTGGTTAYACAGATCAATGGACAATAAAAACCATTTTGACTTGAATGAGATTTCCTTTTGCAAGGATGCAAAGAGAATACTGAAAACAATTTGACTATTGTTGTTTTAGAGATTAAAATTTAAATATAAGAGCATACAAAATAAATATTGCACAGAAATCTCTGATAAAGGGAAGTTTGTTGCTACCTAGCTATAGCTGTATGCAATTGTGTAAGACATAATWCTTTAAAAGTTTAAATAAGTAACACCTGTTGTGTTAGAAACACCCCCCAAAATATTATTATAAATTGCATTTTACAGAAAGGAAAAAGGAAACATTTTTGAAAGCTTCTAGCTGATTTAGGAATCTAAGTCACATCATTAAGTGACATGGGGCCAAAACCATATAGCTATATCTTCAAAAACATCTTTTGAAAGTAGAAGTTGGACTATAGTTGCTTTTTGAACATTTTGCTAGGTATCCATTTGCATTTGAGGAGTTAAGTATATTTTAATGTCTGTGCCTATGTGATTTAGACTTTAAGGCCTGTTCAGTGCCTTTTACTACTTGGGCTTCCAGCTGCCTAGTCACTTATGAAAGCAGGATTTAGCTGTTCAAATCATTTAGACCTTGTGATGCTTAGTGCAATGGCATGAAAAAATTGAACCTGGCTCCCTAAAGATATAGCTAAGTGCTCAGCAGCATATTATAAAATGTCTACACAGGTTAGGCTTGAATTCAGTTTAAGCAAAAGTCACAAAAGYGCCCATGCTGTTTATTGAATAGGGTCTAATTAGTATATGGAGACAGTCATCAAATGCCTTTTGTCCTTCTGTAAATGAGGAATGATTCTCTGCTTGTATATTGTGCTGAAATGTGTATACAATCGCAGGAAAGTTCCTGCAGAAAAAATAATCAAGCCAAAACCCCTGTGCTATGTGACAGCTCCTGTGCTCCTGAGGCTGTCCAGTGCCACCACCTGATAACGCCACCCATTCATGTCTCATATAAAAGGCATGAAGAGACTAGCTCTTAATGCTCTTTTTAAGTACAACATTGGGCAGCTTGCAGTGCTTGAGAGCAGATCACACTGTACCCTACCCTAACTGCTCTCCTTTCACCAGTTAAAAGAGTCAAAGCCAGCAAGTACTCCAGCTCCTGTTGCTGATAATAGTCCTGATTGCTCRTGCCTGCTTGGGAGAAGGGTCTCAAGCCAAAATGTCAGGAAATGTGGGAGCTGCTTGCTCTTTGCCCTAGTAATAAATAGATTGTTCTGTTAACATTCGTCTGTTTGCAGAGTTCTGCTTTTATTCTAAAGGTTTTTGTGGGACTGAGAGGGACCTTCACTTGACTTTTTAACTCTAGGTTGCATCTCAGTATACTTGTGTTTTGGAGTGTAACATACAGTCTTTAGTGCTTTTCCCCCTTCTTTTGTTTAGAATAGAAATGAAAAGCAAGGATCTGTTGAACGAGTAGGAGAAACTCTACTGCTGCTCTGATACTCTGCTTCCCATGGACTGCTCGGGCCTTTTGCAGGGGCTTGGAAGAAAGAGAATAACCATGATGTACTCCATTTGTGACTTTGAGCCACCTGGCTAGTTGGAGATGTAGGTCATAGCCACCTATTAAAATTTGAGAAGCACACTCTTAATTCGAAGGTGAAGAGGATTTGATCAGTTTTTAATGCTAGAGGATTGATCAGTGATCAGTGTTCAATGGTTGCATTGAGTTTATTCTAGTCTTTCTCCAAGTTCGACACTGTTTGGATGAGGGTTAGGTCTCTCTCTCTCTGCTTGAGTCAGATTTTTAAATGTTGACAATAATCCTGAAGTTTTATGTAAACTGAAATCTAGCCTGAGTGGGTAAATAGATGCCTGCCTTTACAGTGTCTGTCAACTAACGTGAGCTGTCAAAAATTCGGTTTCCTTTTAATAAAACATCTGAAATTTAGCTTCTATGGCACTATCAAAAATTTAACTGAAACCCATCCATTTCTTGAATCCTATTACAAGATTAAAGAACTGAATTAATCTAAATGTGTTAATGCAGCTACTTTATGCTTTCTTTTGATAATGTCACACATGGGTGTCATAACCTCCAGAAATTCCAGTATTGTCAGAGTGAAGATCCTTAAGAATGGTCAGGAAGGGAAAGGCAAACCATTAGCTGTCATTTGTGACCATAGAGGAATCTTTTGTAAGTGCCTATTACCTTTGTTTTTTCCTAAAAAAAACAAAAAAAAAAAAAAAAAAAAAAACACAAAAAACCACCCACACCAAAAAAAACCAAAAACCACTATCTGCTGCTTTCAAGGTTCTTCCACATCTAAATTCCCTGTGTTTGGAAATGTTCGCATCCGCTTTAGCGGCCAAAGCCTGCGTGCATGCCCTGGCAGCATGTTCCTGGCTGTGGCAAGGTTGGCCATGCAGATGAGCAGGCGCCCACTACTTGCTTAGCTGGACTTACCACACAGAACAACGGTAGTGTGGAGTGAAGGGCTGCTTCAGGGAAAGCAAAAGACCTGCCTTTCTTGAGACCTGGCCTCAAATCTCAGCTCTTCTGTTTTAAGTGTGTGACCCTGAGTAAGGTGGATTTTCCAGGTTCCTCAGCTATTAGACAAGACTGCATTTTACAAGACTGTTATGAGGATGAAACTCATAAATCTGACTCAAATATGTAAGTTAGTATAAAGTGTTTGCTCTTTCTTCTGTTTCCTACCTGAACTGCAGTGGTGATTTTAGGGGAAATTAAGGGATCTATTAAACTGTGGATGAACTACCAATAACAGTATTATTTCTAGAGTTACATTCTTCATGTCCTTTTGTAATTATGCTGATATTATACAGTTATCATTACTATTGTATTTCAATAGCACCACAAGGCACTAAGCAGAAATCAGGATGTGGAGTACTATATGCACATAGTACATATGTAAACATTTGATGCTCCAGCAAAAATGCACACTTGCATTTTAAAACTGAGTGCTAGAGAGGGATAAAATGACTAAATGTAAGAGAAGGAGACTAATGGTAGTGGAAGAAAAATAAGTAGCAGACACTATTAAACATGGCAGTTTGGTTCAATTCCTACTTTTTTTAAAATTATTTTTGCACACTTGTATTTTATGAGAGATGAAATGTCACTGGGATCACAAGACGCAGTTGTGAGAGGGCAGAAGGGAAATTATTTTCCATGAGGCATTTCAGTTTAGATTTTGTAACAACATTAGGTACCCACTTTTCCAACCTCTTTACAGCTCTTGGCTGTAAGGTCTTCGCTTTTTGCTTCAAAATGGCCTGGACTGGGCAAGTCTCCAGTGTATTTCTTTTGTAACATCTTGTTTGGATAATGTGACCGAGGTGGGTTTCTTCCAGTTTGCCCTGGAAATAAAAAAAGACTTATAGTGTTTGACAAGTTCTCATTAGAGAAACACCGATATACGAAGGAAATTCTTGTACTATGACAGTATGAGGTAGGGAGGGCTATATTCCTATGTTATTAGCAAAAGACACTGAGGCACGAATTTACACTTCTCTAATCTCTTTTGCAAGACAGAGAAAAGAATCTTATGAGAATGATCTTGTGGAGATATAAGTCAGAGTCAACGATGTCCCTAGTGATAAAGTCATTGTTTTATCACGCTTTGAAATGATCTTATGAGAGACAGAAAAGTGTTACTGTTCTTGTTGTGGAAGTTTCCTTTATTCATAATCCAGGAGAGCTCAGAGTTAGAGAAAAACGAAAGGATCGTGCTTTAAAAAATCATAAGGGTAGACAAGTCCTGCCACAAAACATTTTTTAGATAAATAGATGTGGCAGAAGATGCCATCAGTGGCATCAGCTTCAATAGCCTTTTAACTATTTTCATCCATTCGGGATGAAACCAGCCCAAATTCCCCTTCTGCTCTCTGAGGGTAACTACCACCAAGCATTTGGTCACTGTGATGTCTATGTGTACTTTCTTGGACCATGCAGGTCTGAGATAAGTCAAGGCACTCTAACTTTGATACAAAACATCTTTCAGATTTGAAAAAAATAGACAAAATTAAGGATTTTACATCTGAATTTAAGCAAATATGGAATGGTACAGTTCGCTGACAGAAAATCATCTTTATGCCAGACTGATGTTACTTGTTAGTTCACTTTGTTCCACACCGAGTCTAGGGAGAACGGAGGGGCAGGAGTGACCTTCTTGATATTACTTTCAGTCCTGCCTTTAAGCCATACCCTTCATATTTCTATTGGAAGCATTTCATTTAAATCGTTCTCAGGACAGATTCATCAGAGTAGGGTAAACGATTTAAGGCTGATGGACTGCTGTGTAACTCATGGGTTTGTTTTTTTTTTAAAAGTTAAGGCCTTGTTCCTGAAGCATAATTTTCTTCACGATAAAATGCAGTGTGAGGAAGAGGTGGAACTTCGGAGAATATATACCTTGTTGCAAAACATTATTTTTTTCACCTCAATATTTCCAGATTGCCTGGTAATATCCCTAATGTATTCATTAGAGAGTGGATGGATCAGCGTGGCACAGAACCAGAATAAGATTCACACCAGGAGATGTGAAAGCAGAGATAGAGATATGTGAGATAGAGAAAGGAATTCTTTTCATCTATGGGATAGAAATACTGTGAAGATACAGTATCTGTGCTTGATTTCCACGAACACTTTTCTTCCTCTTCTTACATTTCCATTCGGAGTTTGCATTTCTGTATAAAGACCTTGTATTGTTTTCTTTTTTGAAATCAAATGGCATGTACTGTAAACTGATGTCTTAAACAATAATTACTTGCTCTGGACTCCTTGCTGGTGACTAGTGAACCACAAATATATACTGAGGTGAGCAATGGGAACAAAAGATTATCACATTATTTACCTGAATTCAGCAGCAAAATTTGATTGAAGGGGGTCTGTTTGTATGTTTGTTTCCCAAGAACGTTCGAGTGTTTGACTTAAACACAAAAAGTAGTCGTGAAAGTGTGGGGGTGATTTTCTCCAATGTTGGAATTTTTACCAGAAGCAAAGTTTGATACACATCTTTCTAGTTCATTGCATGTTTTATCAAATGAGGAAACAGACCCAGTAAGTGACCAAATGTTTTCCAGCTGGCACAATTTATATTTTATTGTAATATTCCATTTTTATAAGTATTCAATATTTTTGCAGTTAGTCACTTCCAACTGACTCATACAACTAAAAATGACATGTGAATGGCAAACCGTGAACATTTGTGACAAGATTTTAGCAAACAGTCTGAACAATGGTAGTTACTGTGAAGTAGTTAATGAATGTCAATGTCTCATCCATTTCCAGAATAAGACATGACATAAATCCTTCTGAAGTGGTTGGAAGTCTTTCAACAATTGACATTAGGCTTCAAATTGGAGGGCTTATCAACTAAAATGGGATGGTATTCAGGTATTTGTTTTATTTGTAGCATATTATTAATATTTTTTTAATCTTTGAATAATGTCACAGATAATATTTATTCAAATATCTGTAGCCTTTCTATGAGTAAAATCTTTCAGTCCCAAAATTTCTCATCCTGTAAACTGTCAGTCAAATTATGACAGTCTTATGGCAACCTGTTTTTTTCTGCTTCACCTTCCTCTGTTTAACGGGAAGAGATACAAGGAAATTAAAAATAATGCAAATGCAAGATAAGAATTCTGGTCAAGTTTTAGGAGGATTTTTTTTTTTTTTTTTAGATTTGGGGCATTCCTCAAGTAAGATACAATAACCTCAGCATGCTCATGAGAACATTATCATCAGAATTTCCGTGCTATAGACCATCCAGAAAGTCGAGTTCTTTAGAGGAAGAAACACAGTAGGTTTCAGGTACCCCAGATGTACCCATTATTTATCACTCTCATGCATCTGATCCCAATTTTGTATAAATGCTCACATAAAAACAATTATTTTTAAATCTGGGCTGCTATACAAGAGTAGCATTGGACCCTTCTTGCATTTCTCTGACTATTAAAACTGRCTTATGATGGAACAGCTTCTGTCATTCCATTGTAGCTTTCTAATTGACTACAAGATTTTTGGTATTAGCCCTAAAAAGCCTGTCTTGGTTTTTCTTTCTTTTTTTCCCCAGTAAAATATTCGGTTCACTTTCTGTGATGATCTTAAATGATTACACCAGGCATATGTTGCTAATGCAGAAATGAGGTGGAAGCAAACAAAGCCTCCGTCTTTGTACATTCCAGTTCCTGAAAACAAATGGGGTGAGAGGGTATATGTTAAATGACATTTCTCAGCAGCCAAATTATTCCTCACTTGCATATCAAATGCTCCTTCCTGAATACTTAATTGACCAGTAAACTTCCTAATTAAAACACAAAAGCTAGAYATAGAGACTGCATCCTAAGCAGGATGAGATGGGTACTATAAGAGTACTGAATACACTTAGGTCCATATAGCACTGAGATTCATTAGAGCTTTAAGAGTAAACAAAGTAAATTTTCAGATAAAATACTGGCTTTTCACCTCTGGGATAACTGCCCAGTTTCTGTCCATATTTCTACTAAATGTGAAATTAGTTTTATAATATCTCTGYCAGGCTCCTCTGAATACCATTTGGCATCTCAGAAGCTTTGTGGTCACTCAGCACAGCTTGGGCCACCTGCCCTTCCTACTCAAGGGCTGACCGCTCTGAAAGGTGTAGTTTCAACTACCCACCGAGGGAGGGACCTTCCTAGGAGTGCATTGGCATGTGCCTCCATCTAAGTCACTTTAACTGATGCCTTTGATGTCTACATTGCATGCCCAATCCGTAAATTTCCTAGGCTGGGTTCTTTCCACTGCTTTAAAGCAGATGTTCCGTGGGCACAATGCACCAGGACAGCCCTTGCATCTCCAGAGGCAAAAGAGTGGCACTGCTGGTSTCTCATGCAAGGATATAATCAGCTCTAGCAACCTGAATTATCTCTTTGAAACAGGTATTCTCTCTCAGGTGCTGGGTTCATTCATAAAAAAGGGTAGTTCTTGCATCGCCTGAATCGGTGCTCATTCTGGTACAGATGCTGCCCAGGCTGCCCTGCTGTGGTGTGCCGGTTAATGTTGTTTCTCTTTGGTTGTTGATCCTCCTGAGACTCATTTCTTTGAAAAAGTCACAAATGTCTAAGTACTGGCAGYTTTCGTAGGCATCCTGACATTTCAAAGCCAGGACTGATCTGCAAGGCTGCAGATAAAAAATTCTGATATTAGAGCCAAAATAGCTCAAATTTTCAAATCTACAAGTTTAAAGGTATGTATACATATTGATATATACCTATGTGCATACAGAGTTCTCTAGGAATAGCAGACTTGCATCTGACTTACAATTTGACTTATGGTTGGGAAACAGGAGTTCAGCTGAAATAGACAACTGAGGTTACATAACTTAATAAAAAATGTAGGGTCTAACTCAAAAAATCCAGCATCTTTTAACAGAAGTCAAGTGATTTTCTCATTTGTCTGGCCAGCTTCTATCAAGTTCATTACTCTTTCTTGATTAAATCTTTTCTAATGATTTCTGCCTGAATGAGAAGCGGAGAAAGGGTAGTCACAAATCACTCCTCAGACAGACTCTGACAGCGATGTATATGACTCATTTATGTTCAGCTGGATGTAAGTCTTTAATTCTTCTTCTCAACTGTAAGGAAAAGGGTATCATCAGCAGCAAATACCCTAAGGGTGTAAATACTGAGAAGGGAAATTTCTACCATGTTATAGCTGGCAGTAATTAGAAAATTAGAAAAAATGTTGCAAGTTTATCAGGAATGAATATAATAGTGAAAAAAGGGAACCAGTGTAATAATACTAAACATTTAAGTTATTACAGTTCATTTATCACATAGAATTTATTTATCTGGAGGAGAACAAAAAGGCAACTTTTGCCTCTTTGGTGTATTTCTATAATTGGGGTCTATAAACAGTTTGGTCTGTGAGCTGGACCACTTGAAAATGAGTGATAGGCACCTTTTGGCCTGAGTAGAGTGACTTACATAGAAGGAGTATCTATCCTATTAAAGACCAATAGCTACACAAGCTTTTTGATACAATCAAATCTTTCAGTGAAAGATATAGATAAGTTTTTATTTTATCCAAAGATTACTATTCTTATGTTCTAGCCTCAATACTCGCATAGTGTTCATGCGTGTACCTAACATTAAGCACTTTGCTTAGTTCAGGTGCTACCAGATAGGGGTGTGAGAAACTTCTCACAGTGGGAACCAGAACCGTTTCTTATTCTGGAATGGGCAGGTCTTCATTTGGCATTGTGTTAGCTTCTTAACTTCATTTAGATTTAAACATGTTAGAAAATAGAGGTGGATGCTGCTCTAGTCTGGATGGTGGAGTTGGGTTGCACGTATTTGTTTCAGCATCACAGTATTCGAAGGATGCACGCTTCACCAGGCAGCGATAGCTGGGGGAGAGAGGAGGGCTACAGCTCCTTAGCTCCTCTAGTAAACCTGTGTTTACACAAAATTAAACATGTGCTAGGTGCAGAATAGCAGCTTCCCTCAGTTTGGCCTTCCATATAGAAGGAAGGGAAAAATATTCTTTTCCCCCTCAACAACCTTTCCTCTATTATTTTTCTCTTTTATCGACTTTTCCTCATAAGGCTGATTGTAAATGTCGCCTTTTCTGAGAGAGAACTGGGCTGCTCTGAGCAAGATAACAGACATGCTTTTTCTCCCACTTTCCTTATATAAAATAACATTTCTTATTCTATTATTTGCTTTGTTGCCAGCTTTTATCTGTAATCTGGATCAAAAAAACAGGACTGTCCTTTTCCTGGAACACTGAATAATATAATGGCTGGTAAATTGTGAGGATATTTTTCTTTTTTTTTTTTCTTTTGTTCTGAATTTTTTGATGTTTCAAAATAGATTTGGGAACTATTCATACTCTATAGAAAAAGCAGAAACAAAAGCCTTTTATGCTCTTCATTTCTGACTGCTACGCCTGGTTGTTTTAACATATTGTCTTTCCTTTCTTTACTAAAAAATTAGAGGGCTTTTTTCAGTGATACTAGTGTAAGTCAAGGCCTGATCCGAAGCCTACTGCCTTTAGTACCAAAAATTTCTGTCATCTTCCACTGGTGCTAAATACAGCTGGGAATCTTACCATACAGTGAGGGATTCGGGTCCTCGGGTAGGATTCCTGGCTTAAGGCTCTGCTTAAGAACGGCTTCCAAAAGAAGATGCTCAAATGTTCCTTCAAGACTGATATTAGCTGGTTCTGAAAGGGACCACACAGAGAGCTGCTCTGCGCAAAGGGTGCTGAGAAAAGGGGCAGAAAAAAAAGAGCCCCAAATATTAAGCAGGAAAACCAGACTTTAAGATGGTGTCTATATATCAAATATCTGTCCTCTACTTTTTGGAGAACTGAACCTCCACTTTGCTCTCCAGAGTAACAGTTCCTTCTTTGCTTTCCACTTCCCCTGTTTTCTCTTCCACAACTGTCTACAGCAGTATCTGTTAAGAAACCAGACTCGGGGATAGAATTAAATCCAGGGCCAGATGATTTAACTTCAGTCATGGACATTCACAGGCTATCATTTCCCTGGTAATTCCTGAATTAGAAGTTTAATAGCACATTTTCAGTCCTGTTAGGAGACAAATAAGACTAAGATATTTTAATTGTTTTCATAGTTGCCTTGTAATTAGACAAACTGAAACATTACATGGAGTCAGTCGTCTTGGTCGTGTTTTAAAAAGGGTATACTAGGTAATAGGTTATTTAATTCCTTTACTATGTTTTAGTAAATTATTATGTCTTCCCCCCCGTCCCTAAAAATCTCTCTTTCAAACAATATCATTAACATGCTGGATGAAGAAAAGTCTTTCCACTATTGCTCTGGATTCCTGTCACCTTCTCCATCTCTTGTGGCAGCATGAACATCCCTTTAGACTATATACTTTTTTGGAAAATGACCCCAAGGTTTAAGAGTACATAGAGCCACCAATACCATGGGTGTCTGGTTTTGAGTCTGGCCTTTAGACACTTCCATTGTATAAATGCTTGTGATTAATAAAAATAGGTTATAGAACCATTTCCAGAAACTTCTCTTACTAATCACAGTGCCAGCACAAGGATTGGCAAGTCAACTCAGGGGGAGCTATATCGCCAAAGAAAGATTTTTCTGTTTGTTGTTCACCGAGTTTGTGTGCTGCCCTTCCACATCCATCCTATTTACCAGTGAGGAGACCCACTGCTACTTTGCATTTATGCAGCCTTGTTTCTTGCTAGCCCCTAAACACTACTGTCATCAGCAGTGTTATTTATATTTATAATAACAATAATGAATAGCAAGTAAGCACTGTAAATACTGCACACAAAACTGCTCAAGAGAATACTTTTCACAGATTAGGGCACAGTTTACTGGTCTGCCATTAAATCTCCTGATATATCCTCAATTGCTAAAAAGAAGTGGATGAATTTTTCATTGAGATGTGATGGGTTTTACTGCATTCATCAGCCAGTAGATCCGTCAAGGCATTTCTGTCATGCTTCTTATTATGATACCTTGGCTCCCAGACCAGTGAAACTTAATTCTTTATTGACTGGGGCCCACGGAGGACTAACGTGAGACCAGGAAAGTCATGGTCTCTGGTAGCAGTTGGAGGCAATTGAATCCAGCCAGTGGTAGGAGATGGAGTATTGCTGGCCTGGGGCAAGCTGCTAAGTAAAAGATGCTTTTCTCATAGCTTATGTCAGAGGAGCCCTGACATGACTTTCAGTAAGGGGTCTCTTTATTTCTCTTGAATGCCAATGAATTTATAATGAACAAGAAGATCAATTTTAAGTGCTGCTCCCAGTTTGGGTTGCCATGGAGACCGCTGACCTGCCATTAGAGCAAGGCAGACTTGGGGAGCAGCCCCCGTGTTCTCGCTGGTGTCTGAGCATGTTCTGTGACTTGGATGAAAATGCAGCAAATTACAGGTGTGCATAACTGAGGCAGGGTAAATGCAGATGTCATGAATCTCAGAGTCACTGGTTTTGTGCTTCAGATGAATCCTTTTTTTGCTGCACCCTTGCAGACTATGAGATAGCAGAAAAAGAAATTAAGCTGGAGAGCAGTGGCAGGAAGCATCCAAGCAGAGCCTGCCTCGAGTCAAGGATGTAAAACAGGGCCTGCTCAAGGCCACATTCCCCTAGTACTCTGCTGGTTTTTGAACGATGAAGGGAGAAATAACCTTCATTATGGGAGTCTGTTCATCTTCCCTTGCCTGTGCCCATTGCAGGGCGCTGAGGATAGCAGAGAACTGGACCCAGTGATTGGCCTTTCTGTGATCCTGCTTAGAATCATAGTCTCATTAAGGTCGGAAAAGACCTCTAAGGTCATCAAGTCCAACCGTCAACCCAACACCACCATGCCCACTAAATCTTGTCCTAAAGTGCCACATCTACACGTTTTTTGAATGCCTCCAGTGATGGTGACTCCACCACTTCCCTGGGCAGCCTGTTCCAATGCTTGACAACCCTTTCAGTGAAGAAATTTTTCCTTACAAAAGGCTTCAGAAACTTCTGGGCCAAAGTGTAATTTTTGCAATATTAATTTTTGTTAGAGAGCCAGTTTTAATAAATTCAAACCAGCTACTTATAACTTTGTGCCCTTGATCTGACTGTATGGGAAAAATACCTTCCATAGAAACTGGTATCTTCAGAGCCCCACCATCCATCCGATGCCAAATTCAAAACATAAAAGCAAGTAAGGCACCGAGAGGTGGTGTTCAGCCAGCAGCTGCCTATCAAAACGCCAAGCCAGCCCAGGAGGGAGCAGGGGGGSCAGGACTACCCTGAGCCAGAAAGCAGAGTGGGGAATCAAAGCCCTCAGCAGGGCTGCAGAGTCGGTTGTTAGCTGCTGGAGAAGTCAGCCGGAGACAGGCCCTCAGGTGGCACGAGTTGCCGCAAATTAATTGACGCCAATTCACAGCACTTCAGTATCTACTTCACAGAGCCATCGGGGCTCATGGAGAGGATGTTTTCAGAAAGCTCTAGCCAAGTGTGGATTTCTGTAAATGAGTGTTTACAAATAAGCCACTTACCACCTGGGCTTTATAGATAGCCGCAGATTTCTCTTTATCACACAACCTCAGTCTCCCCAGCCAGGCAGAGCAATGTCAGATGCAAATGTTAAAGGGAAAAAGTAAAATGTAGGCATTGCAGAAGTGAACACTTACAGTATCTAATGTAAGTGCTGGCAAGACCAAGTATAAAATGCCCGAGTTCAATAAACCGAAGAGATATTTACGGGGAGGGAAGTAACCAGCTTGAAAGAATGAAGAAGGGAACAAGACCTGTGAACGTATTTGATTACCATAAACAGAGACCAGCTGCCTCATACATCCTAGACAAATATAGTTTGACTTGTAATTAATTTCATTGTATAAAACCCACCATCTGTAGGAAGAAAAAGCAGAAGGTAGAAGTGGAGGTAGCATAACTTTTTCCCTATGCCAGTCCCCAGATTAATACTGCAAAAGCAGCAGTAGACCATGTAGGAGATAAATGCCTRTAGTTTATGACATCTGCTCTGGCTTCACTTGAATAGATAATGCCGGATAAGTAAAACAGAAGAGTTTGGGGAGTGACTACACAAGTGACCAAAAAAAAGTTGTTCTTAAAGCATTGTGGGAGGTGCCTAGTGGTAGTGATGCACTTCTTTAAAATTAAATGTTAATTGCCAAATAGATGAGATAAGTGGAATTTGGGAGTTTTAAAGGTGTTTATTTTAAAACGTTATGAACTAAAAATACAATTCAAATTGAAAATGCAATAAGGATTAAAAAAACATTTGCAACTAATGGTCAGATTAGAAGTTTAGGTTTCAAATTGCTCAAAACCAGAATGCTGTCCATTTGTGCAATTAAAGCAAGGGGCCATAGTTCTGGTCCAGCCCTCGTGCTCTGCAGATAAATCATGCAGACCTAAGCACAGTWCTTAATGTAGCTATGAGGAACACTGAAGTAACATGAAACCAAATTTTTCAGCTTTTCTTTCTACAAGGTTTCCTAGTTCTCAAACAACTATCAAGCTACGAGGTCTCTAACAGCGCTCACTCTTGAAGGCTGCTTGAACAAGGGTGGTTTAACATGGGTTGCAACTTTACTGGCACAAAGAGACACAGTTTTCATTTTTTTTATACTTTTCAACTCACTCAAAGTCAGCAGTGGGCAGGAGCGCTCTATTTGACTGAAACTGTACCAATGGTAGAAATAAAATAGCTTTAGAAACAGTTATAACATGGATGATAGAGTGCAGGCATCTTAGAAGCAGAGAGGTCCTGGTTATACAGACGATGTGTTATTATGCTTTAGTATCACTGTTGTCATGTATGAGAATTTTATTATTTTCTGGCAGGGATAACTTGAAGGAGTAACAATGGTTTTGGCCATGACAGCAGGTGACCAACTCTCCTGTGGTTTATGGGAATTTCTTACTTAGCAGAAGGGTAAATATTGCTCCCTTTGGCGCTCCCCGTCACCCCTGCCCCTCCCAGGCAGGTGGCTCCATTCCTCTGAAGACGGGGGTTAATGTGCACTCTGACCCATCAGCGGATCCTCTGTGTCCTGCCATTTCTGCAGGGGTGTTTCTTGCCTAAAATCAGATATTTTGGGCTAGGCTCCTACCGTGCTGGCAACCAGGAGAGTTTGAAGATATGTATATGCAGTGTGTACTTTGTACACCACTGCCATAGAACAAAGTGAGTGGCTGTCTATGGCCCTTGGCCCAAACAAAGAATAAGGCTGCAGCCTGCCTTTGTATTACTCATTTTGCACGGCAGTTTTATGGGGTTTTTTGTTTGTTTGTTGTTTTCTCCTTAAACTSCGTCTCTAGGTTCTTACTTTCTCACCTTGGAAAGTACAATGTTTCACGAATTATGGTACACAGAAGGAAGCTAGAGCTTAGCTGTTTTGAGCTTCCCAGTGAGCATTTCTTGTAGTGCCATTACTGAGGCTGATATCTGAAAAATAGCTCTATTAAATGAAGAGCTTTGATATGTAGGAAGAAAATGATCTGATTTTTTTTCCCATGTTAAATTATTGTACTGATGCACATCCAGGAGGGACTGTATTTTTGTTGCAGAAAGAACAGCTMTGTGTTCATAGGACCAAACACCTTCTTAACGGGAAGATGTTACTAAAAGTTGCTCTACAAAATGTTCTGTTGTTTGTCGTTACCGGTTATGGCTAACGTAACGGTTGCAGGGAAAAGACAGACTGTTGTTTCGCGGTTTGCCCTGCGCGCACACACGAGCTGTGCCGAAGGATTTAGGTGGCTGGCGGAGGAGGACAGCAGAGCGGGTGGGCAGTAACGTGCCTCCACCTGCACGGCTGCAGGCGAGCAGGAACCTGGTGCTGCATCAGGGCTGGGAGCCCGGTCGGGGTGAGGAGCCTTGCTTGAGCCTGAAGGCAAGACTGCCTGCTTCCTTCCAGTTGCCTTAGGCAAGTCCTTCTCGGTGTGCCCGCTTTTGTGGGGACGCCTGTTAGACACCGGAGGACACACGCTGTCGCCTGAGCCTGCGCCCCRGAGCAGAGCTGTGGTGGCTCAAGGCAGCGAGCGCTGGACTTCAGGCTCTTCAGTGCCGGGGTTTGCAGTGCCTGCTCCTTTCACGGGTCTAGTCTGTTGGTAGGCTAGAAAATAAGTTTGATTTCAGAAGTTCCTTTGATTTCAACTGCCACGGATTCCAAGCSAAACTACTCATAGAAGTGACTTTCTTGATGTCATGGTGTAAATATTACCCTTTATTGTCCACTGGAATCCTCCTAAGTGGCTACTCTGATCCAAATAAGTTCTGCTCTTAAGATGGCAGAGCACAGCGTGAGTTATGTTATTTTGCAGTACAAATGTGTCCTGTGCTGAGTGTCTGAGGCAGGCAATTCAGTAAGTGTAAATAATAACTGATTTTGACAGAAATGCCTTGTACACTGGAGACCCTTCAGACAAGCAGAGAGCGGCTTTCACACATTTTTTCCAGCTACATTGTAGAACAGAATGCAGAAATCCAGATTTGTGACACTCTGGGTGATTCCTGCTCCCCTACTGGAAAAAAAGAAAGGACTGCACTGCTTCACTGGTGTGGCTTTTTGTCTGTGACAAATGCATTGACATAACTTTTTCTGTGATTATTCATTTTCCTTAACGGGTTTAAGAGAGAGGAAGTTCCTTGACGGTATTATGGAAAGAAGCAGCAACTACCCTGTGGCAGAGAGAAGGGGTAAGGCATGTAATATATCCTGGCTCCGCAGCGGTGCTGTAGAATGGAAAGCTGTGCTCTTCCCTGCAGAATGTAARACTGATGCAAATGCCATCTACTGTGGGGCAGTCTCTGTTTTTAACTGGGGGAGGGTCRCTCCTGAAGATGATGTAAGATCTGCTGCCGATGCGTGGCCAGTGGGTGCCTCAGGGGGAGGTCGATGAAAGGGGATGTGGGAAGGTATTGCTGGGAACTGCATCCACCATCAGAGCCTCCCCAGCTGGTTGGGGCACGTTAAAGCAGTAAAGTGCTTTCTACACTGCTTTCTACAGCAGACTTTGCTGCAAAGACCCACTGAAGCTAATGGGTGTATCTGTTCAAAATTTTATTCTGTTCAGTAGAGGTTCGTGTGTGTGTGTATAACCACCATACTCAAAAGATGAATAATCCAAGGAGATTTGGCTGTCAGTATTACCACAGCACCGACCACCTCATTCTGGATGTGAGATCTTCAGATATGGCTCTTGCACACCAACATGATTTAGTCTATTAGTTGCTGGTGTTATTTTACTCAAATTATTTTCTTCTCCACACAATGTACATCATCTGCATGGTGATACTTCTCTGTGTACCGTTTGCCCTACACAGAAGTTTTGACATCTTTAATTAACTTTTCTTTTTCAGACTGTGATTGAAGACTGTTCCTAACAACTGATTAGCAGTAAAGGCTTAGGCAAGCTGCTTAGAGAGTTCCCAACAATGAACTAATTTTTGATATCCCCTTAGTTTGAAGGTATAAGAAATTATTTATAGCATCACCAAATAACGGATAGCCTGCCTTTTAAGAACTAATTCTGGGAGACCTTTTGCATGCTGTATGTTGACTTGCTGTTATTAGCAGGCAATACTGAGCAGCCTTTTAGGCATATAAAAACATAAGACGGAAAAATATCCCTACATCATGGGGTTGGTACGTAAACTTGCAGTGTATTCTATTGACTACACATCTGAGATTTTAATGCATAATGTACAACCTAAATGCACAATATTCAGCTTACCAGTTGTGAAATGTAGTCCACAGACTTTTTTTATTTTATAATTATGTCCTCTGCTGCTGCTGCAGAAAGCTGTCTGTGCAAATATTCACACATACTAAACCTGAGATCCCGAAGCCTCACAGGCAGTCATCAACAGAGAGTATGAAAGTCCCATGGGTCAGTATGAGGTCTGAGCTTTGCCCTTTTTCCTCTATGAACGCATGCTTATATATCTCCCCCCCCCCTTTTTTTTTCTTTTGGAGGTGGTAAAATATGACAAATTAGGACTGGCTAAGTGAGARGACGTGCTCACATTTAGTTGACCTGTGCAGAATCTGAAACAAAAAAGCCAGAAGGAAACGTGCTATAGTCAACATAATATGAATTTTAAGTTGTCAAAATCCTAGTATATAAGGCCCAGATTTTCCAAGGAGCATTTGATCTTTGCTGCTTAGCTTGAGACACTTTGGGAGGGTAAAAATTTCATTTTTTGTTGTGCATTGTCCTCCAAAATATTATCAGCACAAACTAAAACTTAAGACTCTTGCAGTGACAGAGTTGTTCATTGTACTTCAATTTTTTCTTTTGTCTTGAACTCTTTTATGTATTATTCCATGTCCATAAGCAAATGCTTAGCTTGGAGCATGCTTAAAGGAACACGTGCAATGTCCAATCAAGCCTGCTTTTGTACAGTAACCACAAAAAATAACATGGGGAGAGAAAATTTCAGTTGCCTTTGGTATAGGTAAATTAGACAGCCTGAAACTGCTCTMTTGGGAATTACCATTAGCAAATTACCAACTGGTCAAGGAAGCTGTTTGGTAAAGATGCACTGAACAATGCCTAAAAGCCACCCTTATGACTCAATATTTCTGTCATGTGTCAGCACCTGGTGAATATGCTGTCAGTGGTACATTCAGTATTGTAATCACCCTTGACAGGATGAAATATGGCCTCTGAATTCCAAGAACATACGGGATTATTGAGAAAGAAAATTGCGTGAACAAGGGCAATTATAGCAGTAACTATCCATGACATACTACACTGAGTCATCCAAGCATAACATAGATATAATGAAAATGTTTTTAAAGGCAAATATGATGTAAACCAGTGCCAAAGTTATATCTAATTTGTTATTTTATCATGAATGATAACTGTTAAAAATATCCTCTACATTTCACAGAATAGCAAGAAAGCATTCTTTTATGTATGCCTTGCTACATGATTTGGAGGGATACGAAGGGAGGAAAGTTCCTTTGTAATGGGTATTGAAAGATGATGAAACGCCTTTGCCATCTAAATTCTAATCTTTAATTTTTCAGGATTTAATTGCTCTAGTTATTCTTCATCACATAATTCCCCTCCTATTTAACTTCCCATCATTACCCCACCACACCTACACAGCTATGCAACATAGGGAAGGCAGTTGGCAACCTATTAATCATAATAGAAGTAGCTTTAACCTTGAAAACATGTCATCTACAGGATCGCACCCCTGTRATGATAAGCTTTTGGAGCTGTTTGTTCTTTGAGATGTAACATTTCTGGACTTACATTATAATTTCCAGATGAAAGTGTAGTAGTAATAAAATTTGAATAAATATGCATTAGTTAAAAAAAAATCACAATTTTTGTAATGCACTTCATTATGACCCATTGCCCTGCTATAGAGTGAAACTAGTCCTGAAGCCAAAGTTTTGGTCTCTGAGCCACTGAAGTGAGGCCTGAACCTTGTGCTGGTTTCCTGCACTGGCTGTATTAAACCCCAGAAGACCTCTTTCTGCTAGAAAGGCCACCAGTTGGCTGTCCTGAAGGGACAGAGGAATCCCACCCATCTGATGCAGCTCTGGGGCATCATCAAAGTAACTCCCTGCTTTGCCTCTGATGCAGCTTGCATGGCAGGTGGACCTGCTAGCCCTACTTCACCTGCAAGGATGCTCCCGTCTGTACGTGTACTCTGCAGCTGTTAGRAAAAACTAAATTGGAGAAACCTCTGTCCTAATGCTGTAGCAATTAACAGATGCTTTCCATTGTAACAGGACACTGCGGAGCGTAAATATGTGACGCAGTGCTTGGGGGGACAGGGCGAAGGTTAGGGGCCACGCTGTACAATGCTTTTGTCCTCAGCACTGGAGCCAGCAACAGGTGAAAGAACCAAAATTATGGTGTAGCAGTAGTATTTAATAATAAATGCTCTGTTGCCAACTGTGAGTTTCAAAGCACTTACCTAACAAAGAGGACAGTATCATTGTCTTCATTTCACTGATGGGATAAACACATCGTCAGGAAGAGTTACTTGCTGAAGGTCGCGCAGCAGGGTAACAGCAAAGCAATGGCAAAACCCCTGGCGTTTCTGAAACACCATCCTTTCTGACCGTGCCCGTGCTCCCAGGCATCCAAAACATGGATAGCTGGTGGCGGATAAYAGTTGCTACAGTTACTTGGCTGCAGGAGAGTACAAGCTGCCATGGAAAGTTAATTGCCGCATGTGCACCCCTCTTCTCCTATCCAGCAAATTCTCTGTCCCCAACCACAGAAAACAGCGAAGAAGATGCAGGTGTGGTGATGGGAAGAGAATTCTGAAAGATGTATATATTTTTTTAATATATATATTTATATATGTAAAATATGTGTGTGTATGTATCTAAATATAAGTGTGYGTGTATGTGTGCATGTCACACACACAATACTATATTCAGAGATCTGGTAGAATGAGTTTCCCCTCTAAGTCTGAGACAGAATCTGTTTGTCATATCCATAAATGTCATTTTTTTCACCTAGGAACTGACCTTGACCAGGTTGCTGGAATAGTTGGGTTAGAAGAAATAATCTGCAGGAGCTGCTTCATAAAATAGGCTCCTTTCTTAAAGGGGAGGAAATTACCCACAGAATATACTGAAGAAAGTATAAACTTTAACACAAAAATATTGTCTGCACGTTACCTAGGCACACCTGACACATATAGTAAGACTTCTCATATGAGTAAAGCTCTGCTTGTTTAATCACAATAGTACTCACAGAGAGCCGTAATTGTTATGCTGTTGTTTATAACCTATGTCAAAAGAATAATTTGAACAAATACAAAGTTCTCTTAGGAAATTAAGAYTTCTTATTTATTTGGGGGAAAAAACAACAAAACTAAATTATTTTACTACTTACTGGCAAAGTCATTCTTGCTACATTACCTATGTTAAAACTCACATCTCATTCAATTAGGTTTTCATACCATTGACAAAATGATGCTGTCCTGGAAAAAATATTGCAATAACTGCTATATACAAGCCCATAAATAAACTGTAAGATTTTCAGGCTTCAAAAGACTGAGGACAGGAAGAGATTGTTTAAAGATTCATTTGAGCATTTCTTATTCAGTATATTTGCTGCATTCAGTAACAACAAAAATACATTGAATCAAACAAAAAGAATGGACTTAGATGGCAATGGAACACATTTTCACTTTGTGGTATTTTACTAGTTTACCAAAAACAGAAGAAACCCCATCCCCAACCTAGTATTATAAATACAGTGTTCTAGTCCTAACCTCATGTGACATAAACAACAAGATAAACTGCTTCATCAAAAGTGATGTTCAAAAGTTAAAGCATGGGATGCAGGTTATCCACAGTGGATCTCAGTAGATACAGGATAATAAATGCTCCTTCAATACATCTATGTCACATTCCAAAGTATAAAACCAAAAACATTTTCATGCTTTTCTTATTTTTGGTGAACAATTTTAAAATATSGTATACCTGGATGAAAAACAGATTTAGCCCTTTATACTGCTGTCATTTGGTACTGTCATTTGTATGTCGCGTGCTTTTCTTGAACGGACCTTGGGTCGTGACACAGGTGACCAATATACATCGGCACAGGAGGAAATGCAGGCAATGAAAACTGTGTAGAGGGGAATGTTCTTAAAAATTAAGATTATAAAAAAAAAAAAAAAGCTTTTATATGTCCTCTGGTTCATTCACAGAACTGTTTGTGCTGTAATACAATGATTAGAAGAGAAACAATCAAGGAGGGTTTCAATCTATATCCATGGTCACAGTGTAAAAAAAAAAAAAAAAAAAAAAACCAACAAAAAACCAACAAAAACAACCACAACAAAACCCCACATGCTCCAGTATAAAAAATATGCTTAAATATGTTGTCTGCACACAATACAAACACTGAACTCTGTTATCACAGTACTGTTCTGTTACAATCTCCTCCATACATTCCAAGGGCTCCTACTGTGTCTTTTGGGGAAAAAAAATAATCATTCTCAGGCCAAGAAAAACCCATATATTTGCACAGCTGTAAGACAGCCCAATGTAGAAAAGGTTAGGAAAAAGCCATACACAAAAGCCAAAATAAAGACATAGCCATTTAGATATTTAGCTTTTACTGACCTGCCTTTTAGAGTTAGCTGTCAGCAACTTGAGTTATTTAGTAATAGGAAAGACAAGATTAGAAGCCTATATATTTCACGCATGTATATGTGTGATATGCAGTATGTCACATTCTGCTCTGTTCCAGCTGCATAAATCCAGCACATATCTGCCGAAACCAAGATAATTTCTGTAGAATGTTTTAACTCGTAACAGACAAACTTGGGTGGACTGTGGGGTTTCAGTTTGGTGACCATACCAACAAGTCTTGGCCAGAAAAGGGAGAAGGCACAGGAGGTGGAAARGATTGGTCCAAACTGAAACAGACCATCATTTCTTGATGCAGGAAGGAAACATGGAGAAAAAAGTATTTTGGATCAATAAAAAACTGAAATGCATTGATGTTTTCTAAACTTTCAATTCCATTTCTTTTGGATGAAACACACCACTAAATTCAGTCCTCATTGATTAATGTTTCTCGTTCCCTAAAGATCAATTTACTTTTATTTTGTTTTTCATAAATTTACTATCCAATAAAAAATTTCCACCTGCACATTAGGGTGCAAATACCTTTTCTTTTGGAAATCTACAGCAGATGCCTTGCTAGATTCACTGGCACCAGAAATGGTCTGAGCTGCTGAAGATACAAACMTTTAATTAAGGAAAAAAAAAAACCCACAACACAAAACCTCTTAGCAAAAACATGAGGTTGAAGATTTGCATATTTCCCTCCTTTTGTAGTATTTTGATAGCCCATTGTATTAGGAAAGCTAATTACCTTGGTAATTCCTGCAAACCAGTACACCTTGTGTGTTAGGGAGGCAGCTACYGCAAACAAGGAAGAGCTGGGGATACAAAGACATGGCTGCGAAGGGGCCTCATCTTTGGAAATGGCTCTGGAGACCCTGGCCGCTGAGTACATCCTAGAGCAAGACACACATTTAGGGGCYCCGAGCCCCTCCAGGGCTGATAGTCTGCTTTCCCCCCAGCTGGAAAGGTGCGTCGTTGGCGCAGCTGAGATTGCACCCCTTGTGCTCCAGCCATCGCTTCTGAGAACCTACAAAACACTGGTCAAAAGAAAAATTACAGTGTTTTTTTCCTCCTTAAAGATACTTCATAGTAGTACTAAAGCAGAAGCTATTAAGTGCTGAGCAGAGTTTAAAAYCACAAAAGACTCTGCAGAGACCTATTTAAAAGGTGTCTATAGGTAACAATACATCGACTTATTTGTAGTCTGGCTGTCTTCACAGTATATCATTGTGTTACATTTTTGTGGTTGGAATTCAGTGTCTCGATTTGACCAGGAAAAGGAGRAAGATAAGTCACAGTGCCAGGTTTTGCTTTCCAAAAGCTACAGCGCATTTGCGAAATGCACTTGATGGACAGTTGGTGATTGCATCCGAAAGCTTCAGGCAAAGCAATACAAATACTTCATATTGCGATATGTCAGCAGACACAAATCAGCGATAGAAATGCTGTGGACTGCTRCAGGACAACCTTAGCCGCTTCTGCCTTTTATAGATATGATGTAAACAGGAATATCTAAAATACTAACAGRCCACGTATAGAAGTATTACATGTTACATATGCTGTTTATGAGCATAGAGACATACGTGTATATTAGCTCTGCTAATTCCACATCTGTGCTGGGAGCTGAGTAGCTGGAACCTGCTTCTCCCTCAAGTCCTGGCTTCCTTGTAGCATTTAAAATAATCACCACGCTACGTATTTTGAATAAGCTTCACTTCGATAATTGGATTCTGTAAGGTAATAAATGCAAACAGAGAGTGCACAGCAAGACCAGAATAGCCCCATTACAACATCACAATGGGAAGCATTTCATTTTAGAGCATAAAAATCCATCTTTCCAGAGGTATGTTGCCTTTCCTCAGTTCTGGGAGCTGGAATGATTCAGATAGCAATAAGYCCTTTTTGCGTACCTAGTGTTTTCATCGTTGCTGACAAAACCATCCAGTGTATATTTGTGCTAATTATTTTTACAGATATTGCTAATAGCCAAGTGGTAGAATGTATTACAGTTTGAAGGCAAGCAGATGAGGGCTATTTACTCAACAAAACAATATGGCAATTTCCAATTTATTAGGCAGTGATTAAAAAAGCAGTTTTCTACCGGTATTAACAGTGAGAAAAAACTGGTGGACACTGTGTCAGAGGTCCTGAATGCATGGCTTGGTTTACACYGAGAAGCTGGTATTACTGTCAGACTGCTGATAAATCAATGCGGTTGGCTGAATTGGTGCTTTTATCCCAGGTGTTCAGCTTTGTGGGGGTTGTGCCTGGCCTGTTCCCAGTCATCTGGAAAACAAAATAATATTGAAAATAGATTTATTTATTTTGTTAAACCACTCTTGTCTGGGTGAAAKAAAAGCTTGAAAACATTTATTTACATTACAGTGTTGTCACAGAGTCTTGAGAGCATATGCCATAAAGGATTTTTAAACAGTTATTGCCAGGATCTAAGGTGATTGTCAGCGATCACTTAATAACACCTATCACTTCAGAAGTCTGGTTCTTTATAAAAGCAAATGTCTTCTGCCTCAAGACAATTTAAGGAGAGCTAGAAAAGCATATTCACGTGTTGACTTATTTAAGAGTTTATTCCTCAGGCTTAAATGTAAAAGTCCCCTATCAAAAAGCCATCATCATCAGACAAATACATTGCCAAAAWGCTGCTTGAATGCATAATATGAAGTCTATTACAATTGGTGGGAATAGTCGCATTGAACCATAATCCAGAGCTCATAAACCTTTGTTTACTTTTATTTKATAGTTTACCAGAAAGCAGAATTTTGTCCTTTGCTTTCAAAACGGATATTGYAGCTGCAACTTAATACTTGCTGATTCCACCTGCCTACACCATGCRTTAGGTACTAAAAATACCCACATGCGTTGTGTCCTGTTCTTCCTAACAGAATTTAATGTGGAACATTTTCAAGTACAACATGAAAAAAGAAAAAGAAAGGGGGAATACTTACAATGTCCGAATTGAAGGGTTTCACATTGATGTTGCGAGTCGAACTACTGGTAAGGGACCAGACCTTGGTTTTGTGCTTAAAGGCAGCTCTAACCTTTAGGGAAAAAAATGAAAAYGGATRGAAGATTTCTTTTGAAAAAGTTGTGTTTATTTTCACAGGTGTAGCTTACAGTCATTTCCCCATTATCCTTCCTCCACATTAAYGTCACTGTATTAAAAAACAGCAAACAATCCACCCTACATTTTGCTTTATATTTATGGTCTTATTTTAAAATTTAACTTTACTTTTCAAGTACCYRTACTTTAAATACAAAGCATTGTYTAAYCTCACTTATTTCTCATTTCATTGGCAACATTTTCATGTTATCTRKGTTATCCCATCCTCCTAGACGTCCAAGGTATGGCTGTATTACCATTCATCTTGTTAAAAATAAAAAATAATAAAAGCAAAAMAAACAAAACTGCAGGGCATATAAGCATACATCCCCAGTATTTGCAGTTCTGGTTTGAAAGATTTCATAAGGTGCCGTTATATTGATTTTCAGCAGCTCACTAGGACACTTTCACATTTTCTAACTAAATATAGAGCCTCAGGCTGGACCACAAGCTCCCCCATTCGGGCAGGCGCTCTCTGGGGCTCACACAGCCCCGATGGTACTCAGATGCCACGAGGACGTAAGCCAGCTGCCAGCCTTCTGAAACTGAAATTATTTAAAGATGCTGGATGAAATTCCCTACAGATGTAGGAAGATTCTGCACCAAGGCGAAAATAATCAGCTGCATAAAGAAAAGATGGTAAGAGAGTCGTTCTTTAGGCAAGTCGGTGAGGTTKGTCAAGGCTTACTGGCTGGAAGTGGTTGACCAGTGTTACGATGTTGTGATAAAGAACATCTTGTCAGGAGGAACTTAGTCTGCAAAACACACAAAGTAATCCTTCCTCCCTGTCTGCACCGGCATSGCCTCAGGTACAGTACTGTGTCCAGCATCCCAGGAAAAACAGGGACCCGCTGGAGGCAGCGCTGAAGAGAGCAGTGAGGACCATCACAGGTCAGGCAAACACAGCGCCGAGAAGCTCAGGCTGTTTAATCACAAGAGGAGATTGGGGGAAGACAGGGTAAGTCTTACAGTCTTCCCTTTCCTGCAGAGAAGGGAATTATCTACTCTTTATAGTAGCTAAAACGAGAAATAAGGAACTCAAACTGCAGTAAGAAAGATGAAAACTACAGTTTAGGAGTGGCAGTAGTGAGGCACAGAGCCGAATTGCTGAGGGAGGTCGAGGGGCTTCAAAGGCTGAGCTGTCAGGGGTGCGTGACACTGGCGCGCTGGACGCGTGCTGCCGGAGAGGCTGCTCAGGGCCCCGCCAGACCCATTCTCCTGGGCTTCTTTCTAATGCGYGTGCATTTCTTGTCCAGGCACACCAGGAATAAAGCTTTCTATTTTAYCCAACTACTTGGAAATATCTGCAGATTTCACTTTACAGTATCTGAGTTTCACCTCTATGGTAAGAACRAAATTCTCAAGGAGAATTCTCGCAGTTTAGCTGAAGAAGTATTTTAGATATGCACAGCATTCGATGGAGCAATAAGAGCTGCTCKCCTAAAATGACAGTTCTCATTAGCTATATATGAACTGTTTTCTGAGGCTACAAATTCTGAAAAGTTTCTGAATTTAATTTCTCCTGAGGTTCCTGRGAAAATTGCAGCAATTCAAATATTTGTATTTGATGTAAGGCATTTGAAGCTTGACAGCAGGGAGAAAGCTTTCTGAGCCTGGGGGAGAATAGAATAAAAAAATATTTTTCCTCCTTACCTTTAACCTGCCTGCTTAACTTTAGTTGATTTCAATAAAGATCAAGAATTTCACAGTCAGTCCTGACTCTCCAAACTGATTGTAGCAAAGACCATATCAATGCTCTAAGACTGAATAGACTGGCAAATATTAATAAATAATAACGTCTCCACAGAAGAGCTGGAGTGCCRTTGTTGCATAGGAAGAAGCAGCAGGCTATGGGGCAGAGCTACTCAGCAGCATCCAGAAGAGTGAGCTGGGGGAGAATCAAAGCTATGTGAGTATCCACTGGGCAGTACCCCCCGTCAGTGTGCTGGAAATGGTTTTCACAAGAAACCTTTGTTATCAGTAGTGTTACGTTGCTGAGCATTTTCTGCTATCTGCCATGAGGGGAGAGGATGCTGCAAGCTCCTGGCCCAGCAGAGATGGTCTCCACAAGCCCCACTTCCATCAGCCTTGCCTTGGCTTTACCACAGTTGCTCTGTGACARCCTTAATGCAAAAAGATGCCTCTTGGTCCACTATGAAAACCTGAACTTCCTGCCAAGAAAAATACCTGGGATATGTTCTACTCTGTTTGGTTTCCCATTAAGGATTGCATGAGTAACTTCCAAAAGTTTGTTTTGCTGAAAATAATATTTATTTTCCTCTCTGGAACTGGAGATGTAACAAAGCCAGAGGCCCCCCACGGGGACTGCCAGAGATACTCCTCCTCCCACTATTTAAGCATCCTCCCTTAGCAGCACAGCCCATRCCCTGCTCAGCCCCTCCAGACCTCRGGAGTGCTTCTTCCCTTAGTCTTGAGCTGCCTTCTCTTATCTTTTTTTTTTAAAAAAAACCTTTCTTATGTTAAATAAAATAAATGTCAAGCATGGGTCAAAACGCTGCAAGTCACAAAGTTACTAACAGTGATGTATTAATTGAAAGAAAAAAATCAGTGGCATAGCAGGCAACGATAATGGAGAAAGTATCTTCTTTTTTATACTCATGGTAACACCAAATTTGAATTTGTAATACCAAATTTGTTAACACCATTTAGTTACGTACCTCTGAATTCAGAAGACAGTGAAACAGGAACATGAAAAATCCCTGAAAACAGATAAAAGGGAGGAGGGTGAAGACTGGCTATGAAGAATGAAATACAATAACTTATTTCTCGCAGTATTGTATAAAGCAGGTATCGAGCAGCTGGACATCTATAAATATCGAAGAGTAGATCAAATTGTGCCCCATGCTAAACTGGAGAAACCTGCAGCATTAGGTTACTGTGAGGCTTGTCTGGAACTTTTCCTGTAAAACAGCAACTCCTAAATTTTGGGGTGCTAAAGGAGAAAAATCTGGCTGAAAAGAAGCAGGAATTCTATTTTCATGAGAATAAAAGAACTTTTTGTCCGTGCTCGAAAAGATAAAGACAGAAGGAAATGCTCTTTGGGAAACACCAGATCAGTATTTTTCACRTTAGAAATGCAAGGTATTAGAATTAGGAAAACTTTCACAACAGAATTTTGCTAYCCTTGGGCTTTTTGTCCAATCGAAAGTGAAAAGGTCCCATCCCCTTTCCCTCCCAAAATAATTTTCTTTTCTTTTGGGGAGTATTCAGCCAAACTTATGTTTTTTATTTTGGATGAAGGTTGGAACTTTTCTTATCAGCTTATCAGTAGAACTCTGTTGGACTCTTTTTGTGACCATAGTGATATTTGTTCCGGAGACAAAAAAGGGTTTACAAGAGTTCATTTTTCTTCCCCTTTGTAATCATTATTCGKGAAAGAATTATAACACACCTATAAATTTATGCCTCTACTGAAACATCCGCATAAAGCTAAGCAGATGCTTACATGCCTTCTTGGACAGAGCTATTTTTCTGGATTGGTGTTTTAAGAAGACGAGGGTCTAATTGCCTGCATGCAAGGGTCATGTGCTGGTTTCCCCAGCATGCAGAATAGCTGCACTTTTCTCCTTATGTCGCACCATTCCCACAAACTTGTTCGCTTTCATTTAGTCTCAGCAATGAAGCCTCGGATTGACATTGAAAAATTGTTTTGGTATCTCTGCTAAAGAATCTTGCCTGTGGTACATGGTGCTGGAAGAATGAATTTCATTTCTCAAGCTCACTGTCTCATTTATTTAATTATTGCTACTGRAAACACTAAGGAGTGGGATAAGAGTTCTGTTCATACAGAGATTAAACAATTGCCAACACTGTATGGTCAGCACAGACTTAAAAGACAGAGGAAGGAACATAGAAAAAAAAATCCRATAAACACAAGCATGTGAAAACACTGCTAATGATCCATTTATTGGATCTCAGCAGCAGTTCAGTAGCCATAAACTCTCCCACCAGGTACTTACTTGTAGTGAATTGAAAACAGCAAATATATACTGAAATACTAATGCGTGGGCATTGACAGCCAAAATCCCAAAGATCCACGAGCTTCCCAAGATTGGTAAAAGCACAGCGACGGCTTTGGCTGTTAGCCTGAAAGAGAAAAYGAGAACAGGAAATGTGATGAGACAATTAAACAAATTCCAGCCCCCACACCAGGGAGTTTATCAATTATGTCCTGGCAGCAAGGCAGTGTGTGTACGACTCTCTTCGCCATAAAATTCTTTTAATGGGCAAGTCTCTTAATTACTCATTCCTCATCTATGAAAATGGGGATAACGGAACTTCAGTATCACGTGGGATAAATACAGATTGAGAGTCAGTAACTGAGGGTACAGTGGAAGAGGTGGAGAGATGGTCCTACAACTACAGCAGCCATATCTTCAGTTCACAGTGAAGTGTCACCATTTTCTCAGTGAGGCGTCAAGTGTAAGAGTCAAAGACAGAGGGCAGAAACTGAAAACAAAGGCACCATCACATGGAGAAACTAAAACTACTGTATAGGATATCCAAAATACATTTGCTCAGCACTATAGTTGAGTCAAGACAACATGATATTTCTCTCATAGAAAGTGACTTGCAATTTTTAATCACCACAAATGGGAAGAAACACAATGTATGTCTGCAAAATGCAAATCCCCTAACACCGCGGTATTATTCTGCTACCACCCTGCTTTGTTCGGAGTTGATTCAGAGAAAAGTATGCCAAATGCTGAAATAGTTTGTGTTTCTTGGAGGTCCCTACTGATATATGTTCACTCTGCTTAGCTTGGAGGACTTGGCAGAATTTCAATAAAAGGTGATACAACAGCTGAAAAGCTAATAGCACTGAGAAAATAAGAGGGATTTTGGTTTTGCCTTAATGAGCTACGTACAGTATGTTTGTTATAGTGGTAGATGGAAAGAAATTGTGGTATACCAGAGAATTAAATGATCATGGAAAGTTTTCTGCAGCAGCTGAATTCTGTGGACCAAATTTTATATAAAGAGTAAACAAAGGGAACCACRGAGAAAACAAAGACATTGTGTTTGGAATTGTAAGATCAGAGTTACGTCTCTTCGGTGTATTCATAGCCTTCTACATTAAAGACCAAAGAAGTATGCGCTTTCTACAAGGAGCTCGTTTCCTTCATCTGCAACAGGAATTAAGGACAGCCAAACCTCACAGAGCACTTGGGACCCCCTAGAAGAGGTACTGGCAATTCTTGCATCCRTTTTCTGCTTTGACGTAAACATTGCTAATATCTCTCTCCACAGCTGAGTACCGCTCAGCTACTTCCAAGAAAGAGAGGCACAACAGACGAAATTTAACTCACAAAGATTATTGCTTATCCYACACAGTTGTCTTCTCCTTATGATCAGAGCATCATCTCTGATTCATGCTAATGAATTGCTCTAAAGAATTGTACTTTTGTGTCTGCGTATACCCCGTGATACCGACTTCAAGAGTGTCGCAGTAATAGCCCTACAGAGTGTTTGTAGTGAATCACAGAAAAAATAGGAGGACAACTGGATTACTCTATGGAAGTCCTTGCCACAGGATGCTATGGACAGCTAAAAAGGATCCTATAAATTCACAGAAGATAGTTCTCTTGTGGATTGTTAAATGTGACAATTGAGATGCAGCTGCTTGTGCAGGAAGTCCCTAATCTTTTGTGTGCTGACAGGTGGGAGTATGTGTTTGGAGAAGAATCTCTCTGCTTGACCCGGGGATACAGGGTTGGATGGGCCCCCAGTCCATCTGGTTTAATCCGAGATGGCAGTCCTTCCGTTCTTAGCCTAATCCATCTGGCTTTTTGATTAAAACCATAAACACCTCCACAGTTTGTTTTCACATCAATTTGACCCGGTAAAGGCAGGTGTAAAATCGAGCAGGGCCAGGTGACCAATAATGGAGTTAATAAGTCATCACCCACYTTTTCCCAGTAGGTGCTATACACATCTAGTTCACAGCACCGGGCAACCCAAAAGCATTCGTGATGTTTGTCCGCTCTGTAATCACCCAAAAACCCCCATGAATCCTACAGGGCAAAACATTCCTGCTGTCAAGACGCTACTAACCAGACAGCCCAGTGCAATTCTGCCTGCCAGGGATGAATAGATGTCGAGCCTTTCCACACCCAGGCATCGCATTTTCAGTGACAGCTGTCAAAGGACAAACTCTTCCTCCTGGGCAGCCGAGTACAATTTTGGTGGTACAAGACAGAAAGCACAAAGAAGGGAACTGTCCCCCTTTGAAACATCCTGAACCAACGAGGTAGATAGATCTAATCMCTACTTACCACAGCACTTACAAACACTTACTTAACTCCTGTTGTAGCCTGTGGGATTTAAGCACATGCTTACAATTAAATATGGGTTTAAAATATTTCAGTGAATTTAGTCTATGGGATAATTATAGATAAAGAAGCCAAGAGGGCAGTAAAGGGAACAGGGGTAGTGAGAAACTAAAGGTCAGTCCATGCTCACTAGAGGTACATTTTTCAGAAATTAGCAGACTTCTATTTAGCTGGAAACCTCTGCAAGAGACAAAGTTATTTAGGGAGATTAATGTCCTACTTGTGCCTTTTACCCCCTCATACAGATTAAAGCACAGGTTCAGGAGAGAAGCGCATAGAGCTGCATGACAAGAGACCACTTGTAATTACAACAAACATAAAACAAATGAGAATTTTGTACAATACAATTCAGTTAAGAAATCTTCTAATTAAACTTGGAGACAAGACATCTTGTTTGTTTCAGTGACCTGAGCACACACTTCGTTATATTCTGATTAAAAGTGTATGTTGAAGTACTGCATAGTCTTCAGGTTTATAGGGAAGCCTGGGATGGGGAAGAATCTGGAATCTTTTTTTTTTCGTGTATTGATTYGTATCTTTATGTCTTTGGCCATGACTATTTCTACACAATTCAATTTAATTCTGCAAAGAGTTTGTTCAGCCAGAAAATGAAGGGATACCTTAAAGCTCGAGTTCTCCTATTTAATTAAAAAATGCATTTTAAAAGATACAATTTTAAAACAACTGATACAAGTTTATTTTCATGAATCAAGAATGTTCTGGGTTTTTTTCTGTGTTAAGATTGAAGTTCATCACCTCAACTCTAACATAGGATGTGCTCCGCTGGGGAGCTGCCAGCAGACCACCTCTTGCAATAAACTCTGTGCAGGAAGACCTGTATAACCTTACAGAGCCCTTGCGCCTTCAGGAAAATGCATCCGTGCAGGACTCGGGGCAGACGGGGGGAAGGACACGYGAACACCTGGAAGATGGGTTAGGTACATTCAGATTCCATGATGGTTTAGATGTCCTCTCTAACCTGATACAGCAGGTGATTAGTATGCCCAACACAGCTACATTACAAACCACCCTTTTTTCTTTTTCTCTTTTGTTCCCACACTCTCAATTTTTATAAAATTTGCAGTTTGGAATAAAATTTCCCCCAGMTGGTTTGTTGCCAAAAATAAGTTTTCATTATTTCTTTTTGAGTCAGAACATAAAAAGCTTCATCTGTAATTCGTAGTTGGGGGCAGAATAGACTTAGGTACTAGATTTCAATGTTTTCAAAATCATTCTTACAGTTTGGATTTTCAGGAGCCTTTAACATCATAAATGCCTTATATATTTTTTAAAATAAGGTACTAATAAAGATTAATTAAGCAAAGTGTTCAGCACATGTGCAGCAGAAATACATAACTAAAAATGAAAACAAAATACAGACGTGGGATTTTTCATGCAAATGTATTAAAGTTTCATGCACATCCATTTAAAAGAGCAGCCATGTGAGGGTGAAATTCATTTAAGACTATCTAAGGGTTAGCTCTGTATATGTATCGCTTAAATCTCACAATCTTTTTTTTTTCCTAATTATTGCATATTTTTCTATGCTTGCATGCTCTGAATTTCATCCTATGTATGAAATTATTAGCTCAAGGTGTTATGAGCTTTACTCACCAAGCAAAGGACTCAGCTCTATTGTTCCTGGTCCTCTTTTATTTTCTTCCACTTACCCTCCCCCCTTCCCATCCTTATTTCATTTTGTCTTTGAACTTTAAAAAAGAAAAATACTGAATGTAAAATGCTGTGTCAGAACACCATTAAGGTGGCAAGGTTAAAAAATATTAGAAATACAAAAGTTAATGTTCACCAGGCACATTAATTCTGACACACTGCACATATCTTATTTTTTTTATTCCCATTTTTCTTTGCTACATTAATATTTTAGCAGATTAGTTCTAGTACACTAAGATATAGAGCGCAATCAAATACATGTTGGTTTTGGAGAAGGAATACTGCATGACTTAAACTGTGCAACCTTAAAAAAAAAGTCACTACCATCTCTTGAGCTTTATACTGTCTACGAAATTGGTGACATGAAGAAGCAATACTTTGGCGCAGGGGCAGGTCTTGCTTTGCAAATATTCAGGTCCAGCCGCACCAGGACTTCACAAACCTTGCTAAAATCTTTCTTTGTCCTTGTGCCATAATGTGTCAGAAAACAGAATGGCCATTCCCTTATAAAGAAAACTAAATTTCTCCTGTGTGTCCCTTCTCATGCTCTGGCCTTTGACATTAGAAGCAACCTAACAGCCTGTTTCTCACGTAACTTTTAAAAGCTCAGATATTACTTTTCTGCAGTCTAGCAGCATTAAGTTTGGTGAGCTTTTTTTCTCTCTGCATCTATATACAATGAATGATCAATCCTGGAATTAATTAATTAGGAACAAAGCAAAACCAGCACAAAAGATTTCTTTTCTCCTTTCTGTTGTTTCCTTTTGCCAATATATTTTTGAAAGTATGTACTTGTTATTACTTCATAATACAGACAACTTCTGGAAAATACAAAAACCTCTGATTAAATTTTTATATTCAGTGTACATGGAATAGCCTTTGGGATATTACTAGCTGCACAGAGCCTATCCATCAATTCAGTCTACAGTTAGGATTGTTTCTCACTCTGCCCCAACACTAACAATCTCTTCAGCTGGGCTGCAGAGACTTCTGAAGCACCTCTCACCAAAAACCACTTTGGCATGACTTGATTTCATTCAGATTTGCATGCTTGTTTTTTGCAAAAAGCAAGCAGCAATGAATTAGTACYGCACAGTGCCGCATCCTCTGCCATCAGATCTGCAGAGGCTGCTCTGCAGACGCTGCTGGTCCTTATAAGTTCACATATAGTCCCACTCACCTGAGCACTCGTGTATGAATCCTGTTGTCGGGGCGGGGAGGGTGGAGTCCTTTGAAAATCCTTAGAAAATTTTTCTGATATACTTCGTGCAAGAACAGGGTTAACTTTATTCATTAATTGATAATCAAGCTGTCCATTTAACACGCACTCACCCTTTAAATCTCCTGTTAAAAACGTATTTTTCTTCCCTTTTTATGTTCTTACAGTTTAATTCTAATTCCTGAGAAGTAAACCTTGCTCACCAGAAATCTTCCACTCCAAATTTCTTCAGTTGGCTTTGTTTGGTTGCTTTTGTTTTAGCATTCACTTCMGTGCGGGATTCTGATATTTTCTGTATATCTTGCTCAGTCAGAGACAGACTGTTAGCCAGCGTTTTACACCAGCTGAGATCCTGAAGTGTGCACTAATCAATCAATAGAGGAAGGGAAGTTTTCTTAGTTGGATAATTATCGTAGCTGTATTGAAGTCCTGGTGTGCAAGAAGTACAGGTTTCAGCACCTCTGAGACGTATTTTCATTACCAACGCCATATAAAATCATTGCACTGTTACTGAAGTTACTAGGAACGTTTTTCCAAGAGCAGGGTTGGGCCTTATAGTTTTATTGTATTTGCAATTGGTTTGGAACAGCTCTACTCGATTGAGATTGCTCCCTTCCCCTTATTTAATCTCTGCCCTTTTCTGCTATTGCCCTGAGCACAGTCAGTAACTTACACCAATGCAGAACGACTACACTGACAGCTACAAGAAAGAAATTTCACTGCTTGCAGAAAAAAAACTTTATTACTTCTGTGAAGGGGACCCCTAATTCACAAATCAATTTTATTGGTTATAAATGGAGCACTAATCCTTTTAAGGCTTCTGACATCCACTTTTCAGTCATGATGCCTACTGAAGTAAGAACTAAATTCAGACCCATAAGCCAAGATTATATAATAATTGGTGGAAACACTGCCTCAAAAAAGCAAAAATCCTTCACAACAATTCACCAAAATTGTTACCCTGACAAATATGCCTTTTAACTGAAATTTCTCTCTTGTTTCTTAAACTCTTCACTAGCCACTGTCAGCAATATTCTTCATATTTTATATAAAAATAAATAAATCCAAAAACCTGTAACTAACCTTTCAGACTAATGCTGGGAAAAGTTGAATTTAGCTTCAGTTTCCCATTTGTTACAAGTAGCGTTCACTAACCTCTAAGCTGGAAAGCTTCTGGGAAACCACATGCAGCAATTCTGACTACGAATAAAAATGTTTTTCATTCAGCAGTGCTTCCAACACCCCCCCTGTCTACTCCGTCTGACCAGCACCCGGGCTCTCCTTCCCGCTGATGTCTGAGGACGGGCAGTTCTCTGACCATTCAGGGGTGTTGTGTGTTGCTGCTCACTTTGGTACCTGATTCTCCAAGGAGCAAAACCAATACTAAGCGATGTAGGTGGTGAGTTGCCACCAACATCAAACAGACAAATGGAAGAATACTGATAACAACTCATCTTTTTTAGTGAACTAGGAAGTCAACAGCATTGAAAACATACACAATAGTCTTCGGGGCTGATCCAAAGCCACCGATATCATTTGGAGTCTGCAGCATCAGTCTCCCTTTCACTCCTCAATAAAAAACAACCAAGTCGCAGTAGAGTAAGGCACTGTGGGYGGTATAAGCAGCTCAGCAGAGTGGYCAAAGCACAGGCTTGAGAGTCAAATCCCTCAGGACCCCTTCTAACTTGGCAACCAATTTACTCCAGACATTGCATGCAAGTGACATTGAGAGTAGGTGTTTGGTTCTTTTTCAAAATGAATTAATCTCTGAACTCTGCTAGACATCTTGATCTAATGAGCTGAGCTCTCGTCTCAGAAAGGACAGACATAGATTTTAATTCTGCTCCTGCCACTGGGCAGTAGCTCATGAACTCCTGCAAATATACATACACCTTTTTCTCCTCCTACACTGTGTCTTGGCTATAGAGACAATAAGGCTGATGGCACAAGGAATGTCTTTTAATTAGCACATACACAGTTCCTAGACTAATCTCAGGTCATTTCTAGGCACAACTATAATAAATTAAAAAAAGACAAAACCATTGGTAACTGCAGATGCYATTTCCCATTTTCCCAAATGTTATTTGCCCTTTCAAAGTGATGTTGTGAAAATGAATGAGAAATATTTACAGACACTTCAGATCATTGCTTTCTGGTGGGTGCCATTTATAATCCAGGGAAGACGCTGCTAGTCAAATTCAGATTGATTTTTATCATGTGAGTGGGAAGGGGGGGTGGCATTACTTCTTTTCTGTTGCGCCCAGTGTACAATACCCAGCCCTCTCACCACAGACCCTCACAAGAAGGCAGGTGCTGCCAAAGCAGTGCCACTTCTCATAATTCTTCCCAAAAGCTAAAGCTGCCTTTAGCAGATACAGCATTTGCCCAGAATACAGGAGGCCTGGCCTCAAATCACTCTTCTGCCTAAGGGATTGCAGTTCCCTTTTTTCCAGAAGAGCATTTTGACTCCCTGCTTGATGCTCATTCTGACCTACTGAACCTGTTCCACTTACATTAAATAATTAAATATTCACTGGGACACAGAGAGAAGGTGTAGTCTACAGACTAACTGTGAGACACTCCCAGGGAGAGGAGTCCTACCTAATCCTTGCTTCATTAATATTTCTTATTTTATATTAAATATTTAGTAGAGCAGGGACTGAAATCCAAGTCTCCCTTCAAACCCCCATCAAGCCTAACAAAATAATGGCCATGACCAGAAATGGGGGTACCTTAAGAATTTTAATGCTGAGAAGGAAATTCCAGGGGCTAGCAGGATTGACTTTTGACTTCAGCACCTAACCAGGGATTTAGGAATCTATGCCTTGCTAAGGCCTCCCACAGATCAAGTCCCATGTCACCTCCATGACTTCCTGATCCTAAAGCTACAAAAGAAGAAAAATATTTCCCAAAGAAAGTAATAAGTACTTAAATAAAACATATTCTTCTCCTTGTCTTTAATGCAAGCTATTAAAAGAATATGAAGAATTAAAATGTAATGTCCTTGCAAGCTGAATTTTCAGTCATTACGATTTTCCCAGAGGAACTGAATTCGCAGTGGGATTTTTCCATTCTCTTTCTAAAATTCCTTTCTGCAACATTTTTGATACTAATTCTCTCATTGCACTGCTGCTGAGACAGCATTCTCTGTTTCTCGATTCCCAAGCCCAAGGTTAGAGCTAATTTTCCACTGAACTTTGCCATTGAGTCGTCAAAGAAAATAAGAGCTTATTCTCACAGTAGAAAAATGTTCCACATCCAACCAAGGAGTATTAATAATTGGATTTGGATGAGGAGATACAGTATCTGCACTGAGAGGCTTTGTACCACAGGATACCCAGTTGTACGTGTATTCATTCCCAAGGAACACCCAAAAGCTTCTCTGTTCTTAGTGAAGTCATCATTTTTAAAAGGTGACTGAGAGCTTTTGCTAGTGAATAGCCTTGTTGCATATTTGTGCTTTAATCGTCAAAACGTTGTGCCTCTCTGTGCTTCCTTTCGTGCTCTGCTTCTACTGAAGCATGACTTGAACCTCAGGAACAGCCCCAGTGTAACAGAATATGTTTTCTCTTTTCCCATAGCAACCTCTAAAAGAACTCGCAGTATAAATATTTCCAGTTAGATGATCACTTAAGATCTGCTGACTACCATCATAGGCGAGCAGTGATACAATCCTTTTGCGTACAATAATTTATAAGAAGTTCACAATCAATGGTGCATTTCTTTAAAATCCAGGTAGACTAAAGGGTTTACTGTTTGCTGCAGTCACATGTTAAATTTTTTGTACGTCCAAAAAATGTGGCTGCTGAAAAAGTTTTTTGGGAGACTCCGGTAAAGGGTGACAGAACAAATTTCCCAGCAGCTGGTATTGATGACCACAGCCAGAAGCCAAAATAACCACATTCTCAGAAAACCATGTGGAATATGAAAGCAACCTAAAAGAAAAAGGAAAAGAACAAGGCCTGACCCTTACAATAGTGAAGATTTATGGATTTCTTGAACACAAACCATTCACTTCCCTATTTCTTACAGTGTTTGCTTCTTCCTTAAAAGCTGATTCTGGAGTTACTTTAAAGGAAGTAAGAGGGGGAAAAAATACAAGAAAATATCACCCACTTCCACTTCACGGGTTCTGTAATAGTCTCACAAAAGCAGATTGACTGGAAAGTCTGGAGGGATTAATTTGTTGTTTTAAAAGGAAAACAAATTGCAATGTTCTAATGGGTCAGGTCTTTTTTAGATAGCACGCTACTATTAAGCATCGGTTTGTTTCCAAAGGTGGAACAGTCCTCTTGTTTTTTCAGTTTACACCTTACAAAGCAAGCACCCAAGGAAAGAGCAGCATTTTTTTCTCACAACCAGACAACAAAAACTATGAAGGAAGATTTGGTTTTAACCATATACAGTTAGCCATAAGCTGGTCCTGGGTTGAAAAAGATTACGGTATTATTTGTGTTTCTAGACTAGAAAAAGATATCAAATAATTAATTGCCAAATATGACCATAAAGTTAGTTATAAGACCAACATATTAATAGGATAATCTAACCTTGGCTGCTCTGGACGCTCTGCATATGTGAAAACAGATGTTCCTTCAGACTCCCTCCTTCTTCTAACAGAGACCTAGTGCCTAGCTCTGCATTGGACTCAGCCCAGGAGAAGGAATTTGTTATGACAGCTTATTCCCAGAAAACTCATTACCTGTCTTTTCCAAGGACAAGGCAATGGAAATGTCCCAAAGGGCTAGATCCTGCCTGTGGGTGCCAGATGGACCAGGCTAGATGTCATCTACTTCTTTTCTCCAACATTTGCACCTAATTATTTCTTCCACTACAGTCTCCATTGTTTTATCCATTTTCAAAGCTCCCAATGCAGGACTTCTTCCATCTCATGACAGCTTCCTGTATAGACTACCCCTAGCTATACTGTCAGTGTGAGGCATGAATCTACATTAGCCCAACACTTACTATTTTTAATGGGCTAAATCTCTGCAAGTCATCTTGAAACAGTATACTGAAAGTTAGTCTTATTGCACTATTTACGGCCATCTGAATCTTTTTTATAGTTATTATATCATGCAGTGAAAATCTTTGTTTTCCCGGCAGTAAACCAAGATGACAGACCCAGTGCTAATAAAGAGGGATTGTCAAATTACAGAAGTTATGAAAAGGACCTCATAGTGTTCGCTTTTCCTCACATAACAGGAGATTTGAGGGAAGAATTCACAYGACTGGAATACTGATATGAAAGGGCACAGCTTGTTCAGAAGGACACGCAGGGAGAAAGAAAGGGTGTATCAAAAATGTAGACCTGCTCAGAGAGCCAGAAACTATAGGCAGACAGACCTGTCAAAAACCTCTGTGTAAAAATAAAGGCAGAGGAAACGGGAACAGTATGGCAGCGTACGTCTATTTTGGCTTGCCAAAGCAGGAGGCTAACGTGGATGGGGCCTTTTTTTTTTCCCCTAAACATCTCAAGAGTTGTCCAAAGCACAGGATTAGGTGTTAACATGGAGCTAGCTTCATTTAATTAATGATAATGATAATGAAATACAGTTTATGAAACTGCTTTTTTAAGACTTATAAAACTCCAGTCAGTGATGTAACCCCGATACAGTTTTTTTCTTTTTCCTCCTTACTCTGGGATGTCAAACCAGGAGCATCATACATTAAAAATATGAAGTAGTCCCTACTTTGTGCTCAGTGCTGAGCTGGAGCATCTTGTTGGGGTTTGAGTATCAGATTTCAAGAAAAGTGTGGTCCTCTGGAAAGACTCTGGAGGCAAGCAGCAAAAATGATTGGTAACCTAGAAAACGCGGCCTGTCAAAAATGGGGCAGCTTTTGAACATATAAGTCTGCAGGGAAAGAAAGAAACTGTTGTTGATGTCCACTGRAGAAGGACAGGCTCCTATTTGTCCTTTCTTAAACTGCCCTCGTAGAAACGTCAAGCTTTTTAAGAGAAGCCATTAGGAAAAAAAACTTCTGAGCTAGCTACACCCTGGAGAGACTCAAATTTCCATCACCAAAGGCTTTTACCAATATAAGTGATTGTGTTTTACACACAACTCAAAATGGTCGGGAGCAATTACACAGCCAGTTACCACTATTCAGCTGACAAGTGGCAACGAATTTCATAGCTTGGTAGTTCTGTATGCCTGGGAACACCCAGAAAAAGCAGCCTCACAGAGATGGGGTTTATTGGAAATCTGTAGGTTTGGCAAATATTTCTGGCTCTTAGCTTGAAGTCAGCGGGGCTCATAGTTTAATTTAGGATGACAAAGTAACACTCACATCAGCCCATACACAAAATTTCTGTGGAATAACAACCACCCCCCCGAGGAGCTGAACTCTGAAAATGATCTCTTGACCTAAACAGTYTCAGTGACCCTTAATTATGCAATTATAGCAACAGAAAGATCGTTCTCCCATTTCCATGGCAACGGTACTGGTGAACAGCGAAGCCATCAAGGTCAGGCATATAAACTGAAAAAGAAAAGTAATTTTCGGTGTAATGGTTCGTATGAGCTTTAACTGCAGTAGTGGCAAATAAATAGCTGTATACTTGCTTGATCACCTGTCTCAAACGTACATAAGGGAAAAAACCCGAATTGCTGAAGTACAACTACAATCACGCTGCCTTGCTGTCTGGTTTCTAAAAACTGCTAGTGACTGCTGCTTCAGAGGATAACACAAACTGCAGAAAAGCATTCAGCTATGCAACGCTGTAATGTGAGAAACTTGATTTCTTATTAAGCTGGCATTAAAGAAGCCTGGCAACATACGGTTTTTATTGTGTTTATCAAAGTTAATGTCACAGCTGATGCTGTATTACTTGCAGAAAAGCCCAGTCAGAAAAGTTCCAAAAAAATATTTTCTAACTTGTCAAAATGAAAATGTTTTACTAACTGGTTTGATTACCGCCTTCTCCCAAGGAAAAGGAAAATATGGAAAAATCTGCKTACTTCCCTACTAACCTCCTTACAGCATCCAGGCTCTGTCGTGCCAGGCTCTGGTCYCCTCCTCTTYYCTCCCTCACCCCTCTGCAGTATCCGTGGGGTCTCCAGAAGCAGGAGGTTTGCAGGCTGCCAGGTCTCCATACATATTTATGTCTGTCTTATTGCTGYTTACTTTTTTGAACAAGTAATCTGAATCATTACTACCTCTAATCACATGAGAACATCCAAGGCTTCTTTGTTCTGTTTCCGTATTTAGATGCTCCCTAGTTTTTTAATAGCTTTATTAAAATAAGGCAACTAACTTGGGAGGGTGGCTGGAGAAGCTACRTGAGAGTCACTGGGGATAATAAACACAGTAGAGTTAAAGAACGTGGCTCTTCATGGGGTGATTACAGCACCTCACTTCAAAAATCTCACTATTCCTGACACCTGACTTAACTGCCTTTTTGTTTATYTCTAGTATTGTTCCAAAAGAAAACTGCTTTTTATTCAGTTTCTTTCACTAAAATATATGTTTCTGCCTCACATCTTTTTCAATTGAAAAGAATTGGGCATAATTTCCAATTTCTATTTCTAAAACACCTGTAACATATTTATAGTTAATGGCATTTTATTACTTACCTGAAGATASTATCTAAAAGTTTAAAAGGACTTTTGATTTTAAAATAGAACATTTTCTTTATTGTAATTACCTGTATTTTTCATTTATTTAATTTTATTTTGAGAGACCATTGTCGGGAAAATATGTAAATCACACTTAGCTAAGAGCTGTGTCAGACTGGGTAGTGATTTACAAGGTTGCCTGGAGCTCTGCACAAGGTGCATGTTTAAATAAGCATTTACTTTATGTGATGGCATAACTATAGTATTTGTCTTATTATTCTGCATAAAGCTGACATAGAGTTCTAGGTTTATAAATTGTACCAAGGATGTAAATGCAGCAGTGCAAGCAAACTCTTAAAGTTATTGCTGTTCACAGTGAATTGTACCATTTCATGATGAATGACCAGCATTTAATTATTACTCTGGTACCAGGCATAAAGCTATGACTCAGAACACTGTCCTCCTSCTACTGGTATTTTCATGGCTTAAAATCAGATATTAGAAGATTGAAACCTAAAAACAACTAGGAAACTTTTAAAACAAAAGAATGTGAACTTCGAAGCTCTTTTCCACTGTAGATTTTCAAAAGCTGAAACTTTCTGTTGTTATAATTCTACAGTAAAGACAACATGCTATTCTTTAGACAATTTGGCAGGGGCAGGGGCGACACCACACCTGCATTGTTCCCATATGTCACAATATCATATCGCTAATAACATCTTTGACCCAACTCCTGTGTATGCTGGCACCTTGTATATCGTGAAAGACTCATCAGGAACGAGCCAACCTTGGGCATGTGGCCAGCAGAGAGTTTTGTTCTCATTAAATGCTGTATAAATCCTGATTTGACTTAAGGAGACCCTGTCTCAACATAATACACCCTCAAGCTCCTGCAGGGAACAGCTTTCACCTGCAGCGACTGCTCTTAGCATCTATCAGGTACTGATAGGGTGGAATCAAGAAATTGATTCAACCATAGATCAATAAGCACAACATAGGTTTCCAGACATTGAAGATGAGAAATAGCTGAAGGGTGGCTTGGTATGGCCCCTTGTCTCATACCCTTCCCTACCATTACTGATTCTGTTGTGCTCAGAGCAAGGTTTCATCACAGCGATTTAATAACCAAGTTTTAATAAACCTTATTCTATCCTGATACTCAGATATGAAAACAAACATGTCTAAGCATCTCTAATGAAAAGTATTATATCCTTATACTCAGAAAATTCAGCACCTCTTAAACATCAAGTTTTCCTAGTATATTTTGTACCTGTATCATGGAAACATAGAATCATAGAATAGTTTGGGTTGGAAGAGACCTTTAAAGGTCATCTAGTCCAACCCCCCCTGCAATGAGCAGGGACATCTTCAACTAGAAGTCTTACTGCCCTTCCTAATACAAGAATATATTGTGTCTTACTGCCCTTCCTAATACAAGGAAGAAACAGGCACACAAGTATCAGAGCTGCTTGTTCCTTTGGAGCCCACAATCAACAGGCCCTGATCACCCTGGAGCAGTAAATCCTGTTTAAGGAGAAATGACAGACGGAAAACAATTCCCACAAAAGATGATTTTTGGCTCAGAAGGAGACAACCAAGAAAAAAATAAGCTGTGGAAGGACTCACAAAGTTATCTTGTCCAGCTCGGCCACGAGACAGGATTAGTTGTTGCTCCTGGCACCAGAATTAGCCCTGACAGACATTTGTGCAACCGCTTCTGAAAGTCGTTCAAACACAGAAGCTCAGCAGCTCTCCAGGTGATCAACTCCATTGCTTTGCAACTCCCCTCCCGCTATTGGAAGCCTAAAGATATTTGATTTTTTCATCAGTTTAAGCCTATTACTATTTGTCCCTTTTTCTGTGGTTTCGCAGAGTAGCAGCCTCTCTGCAGCTATGTTTTACATACTTTTAAGCTTTTATTACTCCTCCCAAAATGTGCCTGAAATGCGCCTGAACAATCACAACGTGGCCTGGAGCCTTTCTCCGGTGCTATGACTCTTAGCATCTGCAGTAAAGAAAGCACTACCATTACTGTCATTATGGTTCCTAAAAGATTAGCACTTCCTCATTAATACTCTCATTGGCAACATTCAAACCCATGTATTTTTAGTCTAAAACTCTGAGTCTAATAAGGAGATAYCCAAACTGCAGTTGTATTTGTCATATTCAATGAGCCAAAAATTTAATTAGGTTGAAGACATTATCATTGGCGGTAGCACTTCAGCTCACTAATTGTCATTGCTTAATACTTTTATTTTAATTATTTCCTTTATTGCCAGTCAACTCTCCTCTTTCCAAGAGTTTCCATGAGGTACATCACTCATGCTGTTTGAAGCAATGTTCAATGAACATGATTCCCTACACACAATTAGAAATTGTCAAGAAAAGTAATTGCTGAAAGCATATTTGGCCTGCCATGCTGCTTTTTCTAACTGATGGCTCTCCTTCAGCAAATGGGAAAAGCTCTTTTCTTTTTCAACAGAGYACACAAAAGCAGGGGCTCCGTTTCTCCGAGGGTTGCACGGCAGCATCTGCCACCCAGAAAGACACAGAAAGGATTTTCTGGTGCTATGGATTTTTTGAATCCCCGTAGACTTTCAGAAGAGTTTGCAGATTGTAACTTGCTCCTCACCCCTCTTGGAAGGGCGGTGGGGGGGGAGGAGGGGGAGAAAAAGAAACTCTCTAATGGTATCACAAAGGGATTTGTGGAATTTAGTTATGGAGGGAGATTACGGTATCTCCTTTGGCAGGAGAGCTCTCACGAGAGCTTCAAGCAAGTGCTGTGATTGACAAGTATGTTCTGTAAAAATGAAGAGCTGCAAATAATCCTTAGAAAGAGAAGTCTTTGGACATCAAATGACATGAAACAGGAATGGAATCACAAGAACAAAATGCAACAAATACACAGTATCTTGCAGAATAATGCCTGACGTCAAAAGCACAGAGCTACCAGCACTAGCTCGGAGGATTGGTGTCTGAGACAGAAGGTGACTGGGCTGAAAGGCAGGCAGCATGTTTACAAACAAAGTAAAATACTGATGCAGAGTCATGGCATGGAATGGACCATTGATTAAACAGATGAGCAATTTGCCACAGTGCATTCGGAGTGTTGCAGGGATATAATAGATGGCTTTGCAAAGTGCTTTGGARTGGTCAATTACACGGTTAAACCATACAGATGTCTGCAGCAGCGTGAGCTGTTGGAGGACAACTCTCTTGTATTTGTATCTGTCAAAGGGAAAATCTTGCTGTACAGCTTTTTTTTTTTTTTTTTCAAATGACCAAAGTAAGGAATGGATTTGCATTAAACCTACATACTCTGTTTTCGGTTTTATTCRAAGTGGTTTATGCTATATTAAAAAATGTGGAACTAACACAACATCTTACCTGACTTGCTTGCACTGCTGAGCTTTCCTTGAAGCCCTGCTTTGCTCCCATGCACTGCAGCTACTGACATTTGTTCCAATTTTTAGTCATTAATTTAACTAAACAGRAAAAATGTTTTTCTTTCACTCAATAGAGAACTAAGAGGCTGYTTTATTATTTTACTGAGTGAGGATTGAGCTTTGAGGGACAAAGGAAATTAGTAAAATGAAAGAAAGAATGGGGTAAAAAGCTAAGAAATATTTCTWATTTTGTCGTAATTGCTTTCTCTGTGGATGATTATGATAGCTATCACTTCTGGTTCACCGGCTGCTGAAGTATACACTTTATAAAAAAGATAGAGATTTTTCCAACTCATTGGACCATTTCAGAGCAAGCAGTGAGAGAGTTGGACTTGGCAATTTATTCAAGAAAAGTTAATGAAACTGTCTTTTCTGGACAATAYGATGCAAAAGTGAACCAGCTGGGAAAGTGCGGTGGTATGGCTAAGCATAGTATTTTTGTTTCTAGACTAAAACTACTATTCCTGCAACAGAGATGTGGTTTGCATTTCTTCCTCTATTACGATTAATATTAGTCTCAGTGCAAAACTAAGGTCTTTGAAAATTCTATTATACTTTAACCCTTGTAATCCATGAGCCAGGTAAGTCACRTAATCAAATTACTACCTGTGATAGACTTAATCAGGGAAGCTTTCTCCCCATGGGTAATGAAATGCGCACATTTCTAAAACACTGTCACATTAGATATCTTTTCTCACTGTAACAGAGAAGTAACTTTCCAAATAAACACAGCAATGAGGCTTTGAAGGGGTAGAGCAGCAAGAGAAAGAAGCTATTTAGGCCCTAATAAGAGTTAATGAATGCACTGAGTGGAATTAAGGCTTTACATGCAGCAGAAATAAGTAAGAAAAAGAGTTCAAATGGTCCATAACTCAGAAATGTAATCATATGCCTTTTCAAGCACATGAGCAATTCCATTAAACTAATCTGCTTTAATTGCATTAAGCTCAGAGAGACTACTCATATGCTTAAACTCAAACATATGATTAATTATTTCCCTAAAAGAAGGCCCAGTCAAGAAGAATGGATAATGCAAATAAATGTTGTATGTATGCATTTGAATGTTTCAAGTTATTTGATTCAGCATTCTATAAACTAAAACATTCAAATTAGCTTTTTTGGTTGAAAATCTGTTCCCTGGATGCAAAACATTCTCAGAAAGCAGCATCTGAATTATTACACACAATTATTTTGCTGAGAGTCAATAGCTAATCGTCTAATAAAATGTTCAAATATAATCAATCACAACTAAGTGAAACAGCTCATATTCTATACGTGTTCAATATGCTTCAGAAAACAATATAAAAAGCATGTTCTTAAATAAATGCAAGTAGTAAATAGGAGCTGATACTAATTCTTTGCTCAGCTCTTATCAGTAAACTGCTCTTGTAGAATTAAAGTTTCAGATACTAAAAAAGTGACTGTTTTCACACACACAAAAAAATTCCTACAACAACCAAATACTTACTGTTCAGACTGTCACAGGAGTCTATTAGCATCTCTGATCATATACTAATAAATTAATTATATTCATTTCACCTTAAATTAYTAGGTATTTTGCAGTTTATGTGCCATGTAAACTTACCCTCTTATGCTGCTTCTTCAGTTTATCCTATATTTTATTTTGGGGGTGCAATTATTATTTACTTTAAACAAACAAACAAACAGACATGTCCACACCAGTATCTGTGAAACTAGAATAAAATGTTCAGCAAGATGCTGTCTGGTATCTCCACTGTGACAAGCAACACCTGAACCTGAAGAGATCAACCAGCCCATAATGTACTGCACTTTATTCTGAGCGAAATGTGAATGGGGAAGATGAATAATAAATTAATTTTATGATAAAAAATGACTTTTGTTCACAACTTCCTTTTCTATTTTGGCTTTTAACATGCAGTTTGACGGAAGCTGCCTTCAGAGCGGAGCACTGGCTCACCCTGATGCATATTCCGTACTCACATTTGAGTCAGCATTTGAGAGGACCCGTTGCCATATGGAAAATCAGGAACAATTACTCTAAATAATTACATCAGTTTATTGCTGTCTGTTGCCAAGAGAAACAAGCCCTGTTGGTAATATCCACTTGCGTTGCCAAGTAACTTAATCTTTAGGGAAACTAAGAACGCTCCAGTACTAGCACTTCTCTAACAATAAATATCCTTTCTAACTGATATCATCACGGCCCATAGCTGCATCTTTGTTCTGACAATGTCCTAAGGTAATCTCTGCTCAGTTATGGGTTGAYGGCCTCAGAGGTGTGAGTTATCACACCTGGCTTGGGACGGGCACGGAGATGGTATCTGAGCCGGGCAGTCTAGGCTTCCCTCGCAGTCCCTGGGGAGAAATCAGACTTGTAAGGCAAGTGAGATGAGCACTTCACAGACGAGATCAACTGCGTGGTGGAAGCACCCGCTTCTCCATTGATCAGGAGCCCAGGTGGAGGAGTCAGCTTCACCGAGCTCTAGAGCCAGGGGAGATGAAGCCGGGTCAGGTGCTCTCCCATCCCGGCTGCCAGGGGAAATGGAAGCCAGTCCTTTGTCRTCATGATTAAACGTTTCCTTTGGCAGCAAAGCCTGGCAAGAGGCGAGCCTGACGAGGAGCCTGCTCCGTACAACCTGCAGGCTGGGATGTTCAGGCCACAACGGCTCTTCACATTTGAACCCAACGGCAGTTGCCAGCGTGAGACCCCTCCGTCAGGTGCTTAAAGGCGGATACAGACATTGGCCTGTCACCAAGGAAGGGCAAGCTGGCGCCGGCACCTCCTCACGCTTCTGCCACCGGCACTTCCGTCCTCCTCCAGCCAGTTGTGCTACGCCTTCCAGTTCGTTATCACTCGTAGACTTCGAAACCCTGCTGTTTAAGTGCAGTCATCCAAATTGTTGCAGACAGCAACTTACTGTTTCTCATTGTGCTTTCCACTTAAACTTCATTCCAGCTTGAAAAGACAGCACCGAAATCCCTCTTTTTTTCYCTCTCAGGTTTACTGGATTGAGCAGGCTTTCTCTCCACAGCTCCTTGCACCACGSTTCTCGTTTTCTTTTGTCTTTGGCTTTCTGAAACCATGAACGCAGGCCCAAAAACACCACGTCTGCCTTACGTACCATTTCGCTGCAGCAAACAACTGCAACACGGGGACAAAGTGCTCTCTCGCCTCACCAAAATCACGTTGTGCCATTTTAATTCAGCTGTGTTTCTAAGAAGGGCTTGATAGATTCCTTCAACATATTGCGGTTTCCCCCACAGCTAATATCAAACGAACTGCASTACCCAGACGGATGCCTGACAGGCCCTTTGTCGGAGGCTCATATTGCACAAAGCATTTTGCAGCCTTCAGTGATTCCTCCCCTAAGCCAACTGAACTTGTTAATTCAAAAACTACCTTGTAGTCCTTGCTGACAGCGACTTGACAGGAACTACAGAGCTTGTTGTGTTTTTCTGATTTCTCTGTGCTCTCTGTCACTGATTCGTTTTGCTGCGCTTATCCACTCTCACATGTTAACAGCCTCTAATCAACATCTAGGATCCTTTAGTGGTTGGAGGCATGGGKTTTTTTTCACTATGAAAAACATTTCCCATGCAGCTGTCAGAACAGAGCCCTCTTTTGTTTGTTCTCTTCTTTTTTGGAAAATGGTACCGTGGACAGAATGATTTCACACTAGACATGTAAACTTCTCACCTGTATAAGGAATACTGACGGCAAGAAAATGAAATCCAGTGTTACAAAGGCCTTACATTTCTCTTTTTTCCAACAGAGCCGTTACTTTCTCCATGCCATCCTCTGTACATGAAACTCTAATTCATCACGCCTCATCACTACATTGAATCAGGGTATAAATACTAAGATCTGATTTGGACAGCTATTTATGCCCTTCTCATTTCAAATTTCTTCTGAGGACCCATTTCTGTAATGATATCTACAGAAAAAGAGCTATTCTGTATGTTCTGTTTACCTTCAATTATATTTTATTGAATTAATTTAGTTCTATGAGAAAAGTTGTTCTATCAGAGCATACTGCTGCTTAACCAATAATTTAATGATTGAATGCTTCCAGATATAGCTTCCCGTTGATTATCATTTTTCTCCACCACCACCACTTTTTTTAGGTCAAATCCTAAAACTGTATTTTAAAAATTACTTGGCACAAGGAGCATCTCTTAGCCAGGGTGTCTACAGAAGTCACATTTTCAGTACAGAGCTCCACGATTCCAAATCTACAGCAAATAATATTTGAAGAATATATACCCCTGATTAAATGGATTTCATCTTATTCCTAGACCAACCATTCATAAATTGTTTTACKTATGTACAACACATACAGTTTTCTTTTAAAAATTAATATATATTAGTGTGCAGGGTACAGTGTGTATTGAATCAATTCTTTGTAATACAATTAAGGAAATATCTAAGTACATAAAGCAATCTGTGTAGCTCCTCTTCTATTTATGAAGGTTGTTCCTTTGTCTTCATAATTCTAATAGTTTATACAAATTGGCATTGCAATATACAGTTATTTTCTTCCTAAGGTTCTGTATTTCCTTTGTATTTCTGAAGGTCACAGGGACTCAGCCAAACCTGAAACAGTCATTTTAATTCCCAGTCTTTTCATTTCAYTGCAATGTAATTGTCTTATAGATTTTTGTGTAGACTTATTTACTGTTTTTCTTTTCCTGTTGGATAAGTATACAATAACTAAACTAACTTCAATTAGGTAACTGTCACCAGTATTTAAAACTTAATGGCATTTTAAAAATTGCATAAGTAATCCAAGCATAAAAATTATTCTTTATGATACCATTTCAGAGCAGTGGCACCAAATCCTTATCATACAATAGCCTGTGACTCAGAAATATTAAACATAAACCATCATCACATTTTTCTTCTACCTGAGTCACATATTCCTTGAGTTATATACAGTTTCCTTTTTATATTCGGATTAAAGCATATTTAAGAGATACAAAACAGAATATTCAGCATCTTAATTTAAATYCAGCATATTAAATTATCTTCTTAGCTACCCATATGTAATCCTACAGATTTTAGAAATCAGAATTTGTCCTTGTGTATTCAGACGYAGCAATGTGTCTACCTTACATTTCCCCTCTAGCCTTGCTAGCACAGTATTTTAAAGACGATACACTCTCAGAGAGGCCACCATCCCAAGAGGCTCAAGGCACCTTGATATAAAGACACGCTTGAATTTAAGTACACATTTAAATCCAGCATGTCTGTGTGCTTTGCAGTATCAAGAGAGTCTTAAAGATAAGCATATGCCTAAATATTATGCTAAACTGGGGCTAGAAACAAGGTTTATCCTCTGAAGGAGCAGAATAGTTTGAATACCCCAGTACAGATTAACGATGCTCTGTGAGATTTATCTTTGAATATAGCAGGAAGAAGAAAGTCTCCATTAATAAAAGGGAAAATCATGAATCAGCAAATGCTGGAGACTGTAATAAGCAGGAAAACACTTTAGCTCATGCTGAACCACAGGTTTCATCCCGTGCAGCATTCGGCTTTCATAAATTATAGGTTAACTGGCTGCATTCAAGAGAATGATATGCTACCTTTAACATGATTTGCTTTTTACTAAAGAGGAATGATATCAGTGTTCTGGGAGAAGTCCATGATACATGTCTCTATGATACAACATTGCTTGTGTAAGATTATTAACTTGTTATAATTTGAATGAGAAAAACTTACTTGAAGGCATTGGCATCTCCGTGGACCTTATAGTTGTCTGCACTGATTCTTGAGATAACTCTTGTGACAGCAATGAGAATACCAATATTGACCTGAAGAAGAAGAAGGAACAAGACTTGGTCAGGAAAGTAGGTACTGGGTGTGTCATAGGTGCAAACTGCCCTAGCAGTGTATTGTACAAATACAACAGAAAATAGGAACTTTGCATGTCGTATTTATTTGGCAGAAGAGGTTTCCAATTTTGGACTGGTATAGTTTGACCCTTGTCAACGGATTTCCCTCTCCCCACAGTGGGTAGCTCTTGCTTGTGCTTTCTTTCCTTCGGGAACAGTCCTTGTCTGTTTAGGATAAGGCTGGATTGATACATCGCTTCACAGCTAAAGAAGTGCCCAGGATCCCTACTGTACAAATAGATACCCTATTAATCTACTACCAGCTGACAAATTAGACAAGAACTTCAGTGAACAGGGGCATGTGTCTGCATGCTCCTTTGTTTTGTGCTTGCACGTGCGCAGACTTCAGAAACCACCTTTCTCACTAGACTTCATAGTGTACAATTCCTGTTTCTTACCAAAGTCTGCTTGCAATTTAAGCACAAGATTATTTTAAAACAGCAACGAGGAAAATATGTTAAGCCTGAACTCTGCTCTTCAAAAGCCCTGCTCTTTTTGATGTCAGGCCCAGCAGAAATATCAATAAAATGAAAAGAACTCCCACCAGAAAAGTAGGAAATCTTGACAAGACTAACACTGAAAATCTCTAACAAAAGAGAGTTTGCTCTGGAGTCACAGGTGAAGAAAGAAGGAAATCTTTACCACTCAAAGGAAATGTGGCAAAGACTGTCTTGCTGTGCAAAGACCTTGGGTTTAAAGGAAAAAAAAAAAAAGAGAGGAGAGAATGTGAAGGTGGAAGACCTATTTCCCCCTTCCTGTCCAAAGTTACACATCAACTACAAAGCTGATATTTAGCATCAAGTTAAGAACAAGGGTAGAACAAAAATATCCTGAACTACAGAACAAAAAGAAAGAGACGACTTCAAAATCGTGCCTTTGCTCAGTTAAAACTCAATAATCATACTCTATTTGGACATAAATATCCTAATTCTGAAGATGAGAGGGTGAATTAAAAAATGTTTAAGTTTGATGATAATGATTTCCTTGGTATTTTTCAAATCTTATGACCACTCTCTTAATTTAAGATTTCTAAGGGCAGATCATCACCTGGTGTAAAGTAGGAGCATAGCTGTGATAGTTCATTTCTGCCACAGCTTTTTAGCCCRTCCAAAGAATACCCTGTGGAACCTGACAGCTTTTCAATTACAAGTGTACTTGTTGTTCAATCARCTTTAGAGATGAATAAGAGGTGAAATTCAATGGTCTTGGGATCATTTTCCCTATTCCTACCAAATCATATTTTGTAAATAACTTTTATAAATTCTTTGAGGTGCTAATGAGCATTTTTGAGAAATCCACTTATATCCTAAATATGCAGGTTCACTGAAGCAGCAAACAATGAACATGAACAAGTTACACTTTCTCTTCTCTCTCTTCTCGTTCTCCACCAAACTCTCCAATTTTCTGCTGCATGTCCACCAAATGATCGTCATCATTAGTCCAGTTTTTCATGGGAATTGCACAGAAAATGCTTCTCTGTACTCTTAACTTCTTTCCTGACACATTATCTTTCAGGAGCCTTTTTAAGTCTTTTATCCAAAATATCAGTCTCCCCTTTYAACACTTCCTTGTGGGTGTCTCACTGACAGTTCAAGTTCACCCTGGCACAGTTGGTCCATGATCCCTCTTTCTGGTGACTGCAGACAACAGCACACTCCTGCCAGCCTCACAAGCGCTTAACCCTAATGCTTTCTTCCATTCCTGATTCTTTTTAGAGACTCCTAGATTTTGCTCTCTGCATAGCATTTTTAAAAATATGCAATTATGCCTGAACAATGCATATACAAACACTCCCCCAAAAAATCCAATGAAGTAAAAAAAAAAAAAAAAAAAAGATGAAACCTCATTCTTCAAATTCTGAATTTCCTACATCTTACAAAAGTCAATAAAAGTTATGAATGATAAGCACCAATAAATGAATATTCAGAATCTTGCAAACTCTCACTCAAACTGGACATGAATCCTAAGACCTGGTCATGAAAACAGGACAAGCAAGATAGTCTCAAAGGAGAAAAATTAGATCATTTTCTAAAGCAGAAACTGTTCAGCATTTCTAGCTGAATTTCTTTATATAAAAGAAATTAAATTGGAAATTCATTTCCTAGGTATTTTGGGTGGTCTAAAGTGGGAATTTAAAAAGGCCTTGAACTCCTCTTGTGCAGTCAGTGTGAGTATATCCTTTCCAGGGTTCATTAATAACATGTTTAAAAGATGAGAAGGAAACACTGTAATCTCACTGCTGATAAAAACCAAGGTACTTGTAAAATTAGCAACGAACCATTACATTCAAGTCCCAGAGTTCTATATTTAAACTTCCTGAACCACTCGAAAATTTTTGTTTAGGTATTTTGAGAAATTAGAGTAATCTCATCCAGCCTAAATAAACAGATTAGCTACAAATGTCTCCCTTTGCTAATRTTTCAGTAAGTAAAGCATGGAGGTATTTCCACTGCCCTTATAATGGGAAACCAAAATACAGCCACTGAATTGTTCCTCCAGTGATTTTTTTGGCATCTGGTGTAAATGCTTTGCCAATGATTTGAATAGGAGAATGCTTAGTTGATGAAACACTCATTATGCTTTAACTTATATCAGAATGTTCAAACTAGGAGAATAAACATTTAGATAAGGGAACTGTATATAGTTCCTAGTTTCAACTTTTCTGAAAGGCCAGATTACCTGACAGTTGCAGTTATTTTGCCTTAAAATTACAAAGGAACTTAGAATATTTTTGCTTGCAGGTACTGGCCACACTACTTTTCAAAAAAATACAGCTAATAACATTAGCGCTTGTTTCCTAACTCACAGGACTCCTTTCAAGGCAGCTTGTCCAACCCCAGGCACTCGCAAGTCTCTGCAAAATCCGCAGGAGCTGCCAGTTCCCATTATTGTAGGCTTGATCCAACGCCCACCAGAGCCCGTGGAAAGATCCCAATGACATCAGGGAGCTCTGGCTCACTCTAGTGACAACTTCATCTGACTAAAAATTGTCAGATCAGGAAGAGAGTTAAATGAGCAAAAAGGAYCTCTTTCAATGTCTTTTCTCATCAAAAATTTGTCAGACCAGGGACAGTGAGACAAATTCTTTCCCTCACTTAGGCTTTTTTTGCAGGGGTTTCACCTAGATTTCCTCCAAGTCTCATGAGATTTTTGTTTCTTCTTTAGTGCAGTGCAGAAATCCCATGTGTAAAACCCTCTGATGTGGTGTGTTGCATCCTAGCCAAGAAAAGGCTTGGCAGCACAGAGGAACTAAAAAAAAAAMCATGGATAAAACATATTGCCTTAATTAAATCCATTGACCAGCTTTCCTCTAAAACCGCAAACTATTTTAGGCTCCACTTCAKTTTCGGGCAATGGTACAGGGAGTTATAACTGACTCTCCCAATCTGAGGTTTAACATACTCTCTCGTGGTGCGAGCTAATTTGATCCTTATCATGACATCATTAGTAGCACACCGCCGCTGCAAGTTGTTGCAGTTGCAGCCCATTGCTAGGTCACATCAGAAATCATTACTGGGTAGTATGCGTTTCCAAACACAGCTAGTCGATTAAATTAAATCAATGTTGAAATCTGGGAGAATGATTTTGGAAAGCCTGATTCCACTCTTAGCTATCCCAGAGCAACTACAAATGGAGGAGACTAAATTGAGTTATTTTAGACTTCTGTGTACATGACTTCATATTAACGCATGTAGTATCACACCAGTCAGAGCTGAATATCAGAGCAAAACTTTGRGGTTGGAAAGGAAATACAAAAGAAAAGAAATAATAAATAAAAGGTGTAACAGATCCTGACTTCTACTCTTTCCTAATATTAATCCTTAATATTTAATTTCTTACAATCTGTCCCCTTGTTTGAAAAAATGTTATATGTTTTCCTGTTGGTTAAGTAAGAAGAAATTTAATTTTAAAATAATGAAGGAATTTAATTTTAAAATAGTAAACGTGCTCATAACTGAGTGCTAATAAGAAAAAATGGATTCTTAGCAGCTGTGGTCTGTTCATTTGTGCTCTAATCCACCACAGCATTTAAGAATGTGCTTGATTTCAGTGACATTGAGGAATCCCACTGTATCAGGGCCTTTAAACACTATGGGTCCAATTCTGTCACATTTTCCCATGATGAATGATGTCTAATAAGGGACACAAATTGTCACTTTTCAATCAGTGGGCCTACCTGCAGAGTAAGATACTATTCAACATACAAAAATGATCTTAATTCTGCACTAGTACATAAAGGTATGAATAAATACCACGAGGCAACAGAATTAAATCATGTATGATCAGCAGGTATAAGGGAAAGAGTATTTTTTATATATTCATAAGCAAGTACCAGCTGAAGACAGGGATGGCAATCTCRGCCTGGCACCCAAGTTCCGCGGAGTCCCATGTGAAGACAGTAGTTACAAAGCTGATGTCCCCACAGCACAGCACTGTTAGCAATATGCTAACGAAAATCATTTAGCTCCATAAAAGTGCTGTTTATCAGAAAGACTTGTAAAAAAACACCAGGAAAATAACTAYTTAGAGGGAAAACAATAGAAAGGACTTGCCACGACAGCCCAGTATCTCCCCCCGCAATGGATTGTTCACTGTCTGCAGCATGCCCACTGCTCYGCGTACACAGATGCTTTCCGCAGAATTTCCTTAATTCTGCCATATCTATGGAAACACACCAAGGCAGCAGATGGCTGATAACAAACAAAGCCTTCTGCCAGAAGTTTTAATGTCTTGTTCCAAAAATTCAGGTGCTTTGTGAAGTTTTTTTTTTCCTTTGAAAACATGTCCCAGGCCCACTTTGGCTGAGATTAGTTTGGTTTTCAAATTAATTGCAACAATTTTTTTTGTGAAGCTGCCTTAAGAGGAAGCAATAGAGGCTTGAGTATTGTSGTTTGGGGTGTGGGGGAGAGTGGTCTTTAAACCTTAAGATGCAGGTAGAAGCCAAAAGACCTACACATAGAAGGAACTATTTCTTTCATCACATCCCTTGACTCAAACCCCAAGGAAAGAGCACTTTGGATATAGGAACCCATATAGTGCTGGGAGGTTCTGTGAATTACTCCCTAGAAAAGTATGTGTGAGTACTTTTTCCCAGTCACACTCCCACCACATCATTCTGTTTTAAGGCTCCGTGATGTCTATATTGCCTGTGAGGCTGTGGCAGGACAAAAGTAGACTGTGTCTGCCTAGTCTCTAGAGAGTGGGAGTTGAAAAGAGCAGTCTCCCTGTTTTCTTCACAGCATAATCCTTTTTCTTGGCAGAGAGAAACTGTGGATGGAAGTAGTCAAAAATTGCTTTTTGAGACGTATTTTCAGAGCTCAACACTAGTTCGTGCAACTAGTGGCTAATTCCTTATTTAAAGAGCACAGGCACACATGCACACACAAAATAGTGTTTAGCCTTGTTATTTCCCTATAGGCACTAACACATTTTTCAGCTAGCATATTCAATGCCCAGAGAGAATAATTTGTCAGCTAGCTTGCTGCTATTTTGGGCAGAGCTGGGTTTAGACTATTTAACAAATTGCTCTACGTGGATCAACCTTGTGAGCTCATTTTTTCTCTTTCTCAAAATATTTGTATCCCTATAAGAATACAACTTGAGCTGCACAAATATTACATATCATAAGTGAGAGCCAGACAGTTAAACCCTTACTTTCATTGGCAAGCAGCTACACATGCATTGTTGAAGGCTGTGCTCACTCAGGTGAGTAAGCGCTTCACTATCTGGCATGTTTTGATTAATATCGTCTTTGGACAGCAGCTGGGAAAGATTTGAATTTACCGGTTGCATCTCATTTCCTCCTTTGCTGCCAAACAATGGCCAGAAAGCACGTGCTAATGTGAGAAGCAGACATTTAAATATTAGATTATTTTAATTGCTCTCCAATCATCAATATCTACATATCTTTCAGTATAAACTCACATACAGAAGGTGTAAGGTACAGGCCAACAAGAAATTAAGTTTGTTGGAACAAAGTCCAGAGATGTTTAGCCAGCTCTAATCCAGTGACCAACATTTCTTATTTACATGTATATGCTTTCACTTTGGTAAAAGAAATTCTGCTCTTCCTGCACAGGAACTTTCCAGCGTTGTCATTAATAATTTGCTTAAAATGCTAACATCAGGCAATTACTGCCACATCAATATAGCAACTATTTTCGTTGTTTTCTTAATATATGTTTATATAGCCTAGTTTTTCAGAGGCTGTGTCTTGGGTGGAAGATGCTGGATTAGGCTGGGCAGGGCTGCCTATAAGAGGTGCTGATTTCACTGTCTCCCAAGCGGATGTTAGGATGTCCACTCAGCTGCGGTGTAAAATTGCCTGTGATGGAAAAGGTCAGCCAAGGAGCCACCTTCTGCTTGCCAAATAGTTATAGAGATATCATAGTTATAGAGATATGCAATGCTAAACACTAGTTCTATATGTATAGCTCTCTTTTCCCCCTTTGGCTTGTGAGCAGGATTTGTGTTTTTTTTTCCTGTGTGATGAAATTTGGGGAAGTTTCTTTGTGCTTTCCATCGAAATCCTAGCTTTCTTAGGGAAGTACAAGGTACAGTCAGTGGCTCCTTTTGATGCTCCTCCGTGCAAGTAGTCAGGATCTTATTTTACCTGAGCCTCCTTAAACACCATAACAGGCAGACTCTGGTCTAGATTTGGGCTCATGCCTTTAAAATCTAAGCAAAGCTAAAGCTTTAAAGACAACTTGATTTCACTAATCAGTGAGTCTATTCCATGTTCATACTGTCACTCTGACATTACAACCTGTAGCAAAAATCGTAGATAACTTGATCAATTAAAGTATTGGAAACAGTGCTGAAGAGGAATAATCTCCCACTTAATCCCCGCAAGCACCCCTGTCTCTTTAAGTAATCACAGTGATTAAGCTACAACTCACTGTAATTTAATGAGTGGGCATAATTAAACTGCTGCAGAGCATTCATGTATCAGCATCAGAGCCATGAACCTGCACTCTCCCCTGGAAGGATGATGTTCATTATGGCTGGCAGAGGTGTCCGCGGCAGCCACCTGAACCCCGGCAAACTCACCTTAACAGCCCTGCCTTGATCAGCCCRACAAACTGCCGCACCCGACATCGAATTCCAAAACTAGAGGAATAGCACARATTCCTCATCACTGCAAGAAGGCAGGTGCAGCTTGTTACCTTCCCCAGAACTCACCCAAACGGTGACAGCTCATGCCGTTGTTTTAACCCATTCCTGCCAGCTGCTGACTGCTTGCAAACTCTGCCGATGATCATCTTCACGGAGGGCACTCGGCTTTACTGGGAAAAGTGAGCTCTCTACAAGCAAAAGCTTCAAACACCAGTGGRGTGGAATCAGCCTTTCAGCTTTTACAGGTGTGTATGAAACACAAACCACAGATTTTGTTCTTTTGGGGGATTTTTCTGAGAATTATTAAAACTCCCAAKATTACTCGGTTCTACACAGTTATTAATGGCCCCAACAGGGCTGTTTCAGGAGAGGGCTGTCCCAGTATTTTAGGTTGTATTTTTGTCTTGGAACCGTGAAATTAATAGTGTGAGAATTAATATGCATAAACTAATACACAACCGTGTAAAACACAAAAATTGGAGGAGGAAAAAAATAATTCTGGATCATTCATCTCTGTCATTCAACCAGTTTCACTGGCCTGGCCCAAGGACTGCCATCAGACCTTCAGCTAGTTCTGCTGTGTGGCTCACACAGACGTGCAACAAGAAAACAGCAGCAGCCGYGGGTTTACCTACCAGAATTACAAACAACGCCGGTGCCACAAAAGCCCAGATTGCTCCATTCTCTAGTGAAAGCCAGCAGCTGTAGAGAAAAATCAGAATGATTTTAGATGAAACACATGGTCATTTAATTAGTAATGTTCTTAATTTAAAGAGAGACTAAAAGAGAGCGCAAAAAGACCGATGAATTTTAAAAGCAAGAGACGTGACAGAGCATCAATAAGCAGCTCTTTTTCCCTTCGCACTTGGGGAACCTGAGGCAGGATCTCATTTTGATTTGTATCTTGCAGAGAGTCRGTGGCAGCTATCTGCCCCAGCACGCCTTCAAATAGCATTAGGGGCGGAAAGACGGGAAGAAAGGAAAGGTTTTATTCKCTGTTTGTTGTTCTTGTATTCTGTATCACAGGCACTCATTTCAGTGCTGTGAGCACCGTCATTGTAGCAAGAGACAAATTGAAGCCCTCCCTGCCTTGCCTGGCTGGTGGTGAAGAAGAGGCTGGGAAACACGCTGTCAGCTTTACCTGTCTTTCTCACAGCAGTGACGATATAAGCTAGTTTACCGTACACAAAAAATAACCCTTGCCCCAAATCTTTTGCTTACATTGTGGTAGGATTGAATCCTACGGTGTTTTTTCAGACGAATTTGCTTTTATTTTTCCAAATTAGAACGAAACAATTTTCAAACAGTTTAACAATATCCATAGATCTTCAGATGTTTAGCTGCAGTTTTCTTCAAAAGATTAAATGCCTTTAATCAAAGATTATTCTCATCTCGTTAGAAATGTTTCATCCCACGCTTTACTCTGTGCGTGGGGTAAGCAGAGAGCTCACTGTAGGAGGCCTTATGCCTCTGCAGCAAAAGGGAAAAATAGGCAAAACATCTCAGGAGCTTTTTGTGCATCATCTCAGCAGTGAAAAGCAAACCTGGGTCTTCTAGGTCCAAGAATATGCCTATACAACAGTCGTGCTTTTGCAGGCTCTCCCCCTACCCCTCAGCAGGGTCTTGCAGAACTACGTCCCTATTAACAGATGTGCGAGTTTCAGACTTTTCATCCTTAYTGCACCTGGAGTGAAGACATTTTCATACTCACTTGCCACTTTCTCCATAGCTGTCTAGGGACGATGTTGCAGAAATTACGCAAATCACCAGTGGGCAGCCTGCAATAAGGCAGTAACAGAAGTACATCTTTCAGTAAACCCTGCAAGTTCAGCTAAATTTCATGTGGACAACAGAACAACTCAGAGTAATTTTAGAATTAAGTCTAACTTGATATCCTCCTGCAGCTGTGTAATACAACATGTTTTGATCAATTAATGTCAGACAAACAAAATGACTTTTCAATAAAGTACTAGTTCAACAGTTAAACTGAAKTAGTGCTAATTTCATTGAGATTCATAGTCCTTTTTCAGCCTGGTTTTTGTTTATGTGATTTCTGTCTCTTGCTATTCCAGCAGTGATATCCTGGGGAGCAGTATCAGGCTTATTTTAACCACTTTCCTCCAAGTGAGTGCACCTTGTTCAAGAGTTCAAAACAATCTGGAAAACAAAGTAGAGTTTCTCCCAGGGGTGCATGACTAGCAGGTGAGAGGACAGAAACGGCGACATTTAGTTCTCTAGAGCATCACGCACGGCAGCGAGGGGCAGTCAGGAAGAGGCAGAAGCAAATTARGATCCCACTCAGATGCCCAACCAAGACTTATTTTATCATAAATACGTAACAGCCCCACAAGATTTCTGTGTTTAAAGTAGACGACGCTTCTAGACGGGTTTTGACAGTTCCAGTGCGCGGCACCCTGGGAGGTGGGGGGTTGCAGAGGCGTTACGGAAAGGCCGACGATTGCGGCCCTGCTGGCAGGGGACCTGCGTGTCCCCGGCCCTCGGCACCGCGATTCCCTGCTCTGCCGCTTTCGCACAGCTTTCCAGGCCAGGAGCTGGGCAGGAAGCGAGTTTTTTCTTACCAACAGTTCTGAATATAGTAAAATCTCATCCCTTTAAATATTAAATGATTGCCTGTTAATTCCTGTATGATTTAATAAAATGTGAAGGTTTGGGCTTTTATCATTTTATGGAATTTAATAACCAGGTCCCAGAGTATTATACGTGATAGATTAAAGTTTCAATTTTCTTTTTAATTCTTCAGGTTTTCTGCATGAGGCTTTTACAAAATTCTCTGACAAGCAATTTCTGCTTAATCTTACCAACATCATCCCCATAAAATTCTGTAAAGTTTTCCTGTACTGGCAGAACTACAATTTTTGGAAGAAGTATTTTCATTCTTTAATGATTGTGGCTAGAAGCACCTCGTATTTATAAAATAAGAAAAATACTCAGTAGYTAAGAAGCAGCATCTAAAGGCATTGTTTAGGTCTTAGACTTTGAAATCCATTCTGYAGGATGGACTTTAATATCCCATTAACTTGATCCTGCTCTCCCATATCTGTCCAAATCAGGAATAACCCCTTAGAAGTTATATTTGTGTAAGACCTAAGCAAAGGCAAAATTTTAGTTTACTACCACATTTGTCTATTTAAGAAAGGAAATTCCTACACACATTTGGACAAAATCAAGAATAATTATATTCAACAGAGCAATTAAGTACAGACATCAGCTTATCTGCTGAAACTCAGGCTGCCATGGGTATGTGAGCTACCTGGACTAAAGGTCCCACAGGTATGTCTACATGTTCCCAACCGCATTTTTGGTTGCTGAGTAGACGTTGTTGATTGGCACTGTTTGTCTTCTGATGCAAGTTGTTTTCCCATGGCAGGGACTTTGTCACAGAAGCAAAAATACCTGTGCCCAACTAACTCTCCTTTATACTTCTAGTCTGCTTTTTTTTTTTTTCCAGGTCAAATGCGGGATATTCAAAGGATTTAGCATGACACTCTATCAATTTTAAATGKCAGTGAAGAAGAAAATTAAATACAGAGTTCCTTTGGAAGATAATAAAACTTATGCACATGAAACAGAGCAGTCGTGCATAAAAAGAGCTATTAAGTCAGTGAGAATAAACTGGTCTGCAGCCTATAGTGCAGTGTTTGCCTTTTCTTTCTATTAACAAGATATTAAATGGATAATGGCAATGGAGGCAGAATCAAGGTTTTGTTCCAGTGAAATTGGAGTATTATTCCTTTAAGAAACAACCATTCAATAAATTCCATAAGGGTTGAAAAAAAATATATTTAGCCTAAGGGGATCATAAGATTTGATCTGGACTGAAGAATTCATATGGATTATATATTATACACAAAAGTAAGTGTGTTTGCTTAATCTTTTGTCAGTAACAATTACATAAGAGCTGTGAAGTTTAGTCTACATCCCTAACAGGTAATGTTAATGTTGTGCTGGCACTGGTTATCATCCATGAAAGAATTATACAGATACAGTTTTTTACTGTATCTGAATGTTTTCTCAGTTAGCAGATGCTACAAATATGCTCACCAACCGTACTCCAAATTGCCAAATTCATGATGCAACAGACCATGCTTTCCAGAGCACAGTATCAGATGAAAATGTTCTAGCACACCTTTCTGGCAGCTGATCTATGGCATTGGTGGCATCTGTGTCTCTGTAGTCCTAGAGCAATACAGCATCACACTCAAATGGGGTAAAGCAACCCACATGGAGCCGCGTGCTGCTGCAGCTCAAGTTCTACGGGTCCCCAAGCCAGATAAYTTAAAGCTACCTCCCAAACTCGGCATCCAAATACAGCCTGCAGAGCAGGCATAAACTCTTAATACCTGGCACAGGAATCCCAATAACACAAYCCTTTTTTAAACAAAATTCTCCCTGAATTCAGCCCAAATTCAGCCACTAGGGTGAAGACTAAAATGAATGTCAGCTAAGTCCTTTTCTTCAGCATTAARCTTCACATCTAATCTATTTGCTTTGTGTTTCTGAGATACTAATGATAAATAAAATGGAAAATGCCTGTAAACCTGTATGCTGTATTTTGAAAGCTTCTGTGTCTTCTATACACAGCAAAACCAGATATAAGCTATAGAAACTCTGTGGCAGACAATTCAAAGCAATTTTATGATATTAATTCTAAAAGGCTAAATATGTCATTTATTGAGAAAGATGAAGCATTAGACAGAAATGCAAGTATATTTCCTTCCAATACTGAAAAGATCTGCTTTACTTGATGGGGAAAAGTATATTCTCCCATTTGTTTTGTAGAAGTTAATTTTCTGTGATTTTCTTTTTCTTCTGCTGCGTTACACCGTATCTACAAGGAAGTCTGGGACTACACCAAGCAACAGCAAATAAAGAAGTGTAGGTCTTTTGGCAGCTCAGAACAAAATCTTCATTCTAAGGCAGTCTCTAAAGGAAAGGAAATTGCCTGAAATAGGAAAACATGTTAAGGCCAAGRCACTACAGCAAAATCTCCAGTACCACAAACTGTATCATGAGCGTCTTGCAAATGGGTGGGTGGGAAAAGTTTTGCTACAATAACCTGCGTGTGTTATGGTGAATCACCGAGGCAACAAAGTATATTTTTTCCCCCAATCAATCTCAAGGTTATTTTAAAGGTAGGATATTATCACCTTCCTCAAATTGCTCTTCTTTTGAATTCCTGAAAACTGCAGTCTTTAAGGTAATTTTAGCACCCTTGGGACTAAGGATAATACACAGGAACTTCAATCAACCCTGCACATTTGGTATTCTGTCTCTCTGATTACTGTTGAATTCATTTTACAGGAGTAATATCTCTCAGAAATCTCRATAGATGTTACGAGATCAGTGATACTCAGTGTAGAGTTCCTTGTCCSTATCTCCTCTCACTGCCTCAAGTTTCAATTTGTCATTAATATAGACTTTGCAAACTTTTATACRGGTACCTAGCCCAGTTTTTCTGCTTAAATAAGAGTGATGGGTCTGGGTTTTTAAATTCAGGACTGGGGTTTGTCATTGTTCCAGCAACTATGAGTTTGCAAAAGTCAAATGCATTCACACTTCAATTAAAAGCGAAGAACAAAGAAATGAACTGTCTGTTTTGACTAACATGAGATGAAGCAYCCTTGCCTTCAACTTCTTTCAACTATCTTTGGTCACTATAATAATAAGCTAAGCCAAAATGTAAAAAAAACGGCCATTTTTATTAGATACTGGAAAATGTATATCTGTTATGGTCTCAGGAAGGCACAAGAACACTCGACTTCCTTTTGACAGTTGCATTCAATGCAAACTTACCCTCATTTTAAGAGCCAAACAAAATAATTTTAGGACAAAACCTTTTTAGCCTCTTTCCCCAGCCTTGCAAGACTTCTATTTAGATGTGGGAATTTTATAGAATACATATAACTTCTCCCTATTGTACTTTCATCAAGTTCATGAAGGAACAACCCAAACTGTATCCCAAAGAACATGAGCACACACTGCTGCTGAAGGCAGTACTGATGCTCGATCTCTGATTAAACTTTTTTATTCATATTCCATGCCAATATGCTAACAAAAGAGAAAGTTGGGAACGGACAAACCTGGGTGTTCTTTTAAGCATTTAAGTAGTGAACACTGCAATGTGGATTTTCTCTCTAAAAACGTCATTATTCAGCAACATCTATTACCAACTGAATGAGCATTAGAATTACACACCAGACAGTGAGCTGCGATGCTGTTGACTGAATGAAGGTTTTCCTGATACTTGCCAAGAGATAAATAATTTGGAATGCAGTTGCCTAGTTAAATTACTTCAGGCATGTTTAGATACACTTGCAGCAATGACGTGATGTCAGATATGATTAAGAAAATTCAACATTTAATTCAAATGTAAATACTTTGAGCTATACAGAAAAAAGAAAAAAGCAATACAAACTACTTTCCCAGCAACATGGTAGATTTACTGAATTTCAGAAAACATATTTTTTCCAAGTCATTGTAGGAATAATAAATCAAAATATTTGTCAAACAAAAGCTTTTGAAAGGTCTGCACAAACAAAAGTGTTACCATTATATGGGTGATGTCTTCCACTATCTGCCTCCAAAAATACCTTTGCTACATTTAAGAAACAGAGCTTGCCACCAGGTTTCTTACACAGTCCTTGCCAAGAAGAGCATTGCTAGAAGAACTGATATAGAAACGTCTACTGCTAGTGCCTCCTGTATTTTGCTACTTACATCTATTTYGATGACAAATGCCTACTGTTGGGCCTGAGGGATTATCGTCCAAAGCATTACTCAAAATACCACTGAAGAGACTTTTTAGTAACCACATTTAACATCCRTTGGGTCATGTACCAATAGGCTATGTATTCATTGTGCTAATTACTACTAATTGAGTGGTAGCAATCATAGTGCAATGAAATCGGGCAAAATGCAACATTTAGTACTAGTCATATTGCAGTCAGATGCTATGTTTATCCTTGTGTCTTCTAAATCACTTTGTAGATCACTGCCATTTTACAATAAATAAATCTTACACAAAATGCCAGAAAAAAAGGGTAAAGGTGGATTGCGGCACATATAAATCATTAATTTATTTTCATAAGGCAATTAATGATTGATTGTTAATGGAGTTAATCAAAGCATCTGCTATAAGCAGATACCCCAGTGAATTAAATGTCAGTTCTTATTATTTTATTAACTGTTGTGGCTTTAAACATAATATTTCTGAAGGAGAAAGAGTTCTCAAGGGCTTATGAGAACATYCTCTTTGGTTTGACCCACTTGGATTTGCATTCCATAAGCTCTGGATTAAACAAATCAACAAGAAACCTCTCTAACATCAGCACATTTCTCTACATTTAGCACTGAATCTAGAAGAATCTACAAATCTCCAATGTCTTCAACCCTCAGCCTGCCTAGGTTCTTACTTTTGGGTGTATGTGCATGAAAAAGATTAATTACTTCACTTAGCCTGTTTTGAGTAGTAGTTTTGGAAAAAAAAAAAAAAGGGGGGAAATATTTTACACAACTCTACTAAAAACTCAGCCAAACAGCTTTTAAGTATTTTTAGCAACCAAAGCTTCAAGGTGCATACTTGTTGGCATGCAAACTGGCCATTCCTTAAGAGAAAAAAAAAAAAAAACTATCTTAAAGCAACCAGGATAAGGACACTTCTATGTGATAATCTTGAACCTGACACAGAGAAACAATCCGGGCAAAGAAAAAAACTTCTAGSTAACCAAACTGCAGGTTGTCCCCTCAATCTAGCAGATATCGTGTTCACCAGAGGACTGTATCAAATCGCCCTTAGACAGAACTGCTAAGAAGGAGATTTTAAAATGAAAGAGGAATGAYGTACAAAATAAAAAGGCCATATTAAAAAAAGGACACGTAGGCAGCTGTTAAAATATATATATATATGTGAACAGCATTACGATCACCCAGATCTGCATGGTGCCAATAGGTATTAAGTACTCCAATTTATGACTGCAGTAGGTCTGTATTATTGGTATAATTGGTTTTCATCCAGCTTCCAAATGAATTTGTGGAGGGAAAGATAATGCACGTTTTAACATATTTTGAAATTATCTGTAATTACATAGATATTCCTTTACTATCTTTTTACATCTCTCCTTTTGACTCAATGTATGAGGTTTTCTTCTTCTTCTAAATGTGGAGGTTTGTCAAGCATCATTGCCGTACTTCCAGGACAGTGAAAACAAGCTAGCTTTCATCTGCTGTGAAGTGTCTGGAACAAAAGATTCCGTTTCAATTCCTCAATACGCACACGGATTATGCTTTCGTTACTGCATATAAAAAGCTGTGAATTGTTATCTGTGAGATTCCTGTGTCATAGGACTACTTTTTTATTCTTAATAATAATATTGAGGTTCCTTGCAGCCTTTTTCATCTAAGGATTTCAAGGCACAAAACATCAACTAATGAAGTCTTGTGATACTCCTGTGCTACTGCATCAATTTTTTATGTATGGATTGAAGAACACAGATAGAATAAGGCAGTATTGTGAGTTAGAACCAAAAAAAGAACATACCAGCGCAGTGAGACCTCCCTCCCACACTCCTGCTATTGATTTGGTAATTAAGGATCTGATCTGGCCTAGTGAGGTCATGGAATTCACTGCAGTGGAATTAGGTTTAGGGACTATACATTTTAAAGTCTGATTACAGTCAGCAAAATTATGCATTTTTATTATCCAACAGACCTACTCTCAGTAAGGCAAACTATGATCATAAGATGACAATTTTACATACGCTTCGGAATATAATCTTGTCCTACAGTGAGGAGACTTAAAGCAAGCAGCTACTAAATGCTTACCCCATCCAATTCCGTAATAATATAAGTGTTTGCTCTCTTCTGACCCAAATACTTTGATCACCATACTGTAAAGATGAAATCCTTCCACCAGCATCCATGCAAAAGCACTCAGGAAGAAAAAATGAAGGAGAATGGCCAAGATCTTGCAAGGCACCTAAATCAAGAACAAAAATTAATACATTACTTCTTCGTGAATCACATTGCTTTTCCAATTTTTTTTTTATTTCTGTATACATTTACACACTAAATACTAAATCACTGGAGTAAAACAGTCTTAAAAACAAAGCACTAGAGAATTTAATTTTTCTACAGCATTTTCAGATAACCTCAGGGTAACAAATCCTCTTACCTTTTAACAAAAACCAAAACATTGTCAAATGTGATGTGGAAATCCAAACTGATTATTTAATAGTAGAAGCAATACTCCTACTAAAGTCTACAAAATATTTAAGAATTCAAAACTGAAGGGTCAACATCCTGTTGCTGAACCTGTAGTGAAAATATAGCAGAGTCAAAGAAGTGGGGGCACAGGTATTGTCCTGTACCCTCCTCGCTGTGATGGTAGAAAAACCAACATGGTTCATGCCTCATTTTCTACAAAGAACTGGTAGAAAGTCAGTGGATCAGTTAAGCTTGAGCGAAACATGGAAATTTTAAAATAAGGTGGCATGTTGAACCTGCTCTTTAGTTACACTTCGTCATGTGGCTTTCCTACTTTGCTGTTCTTCATATTAAAAATAGGATAACACACAAATTAAATCACATTGTATTCCAGTGTCTATCTGTCCTGGTTAGAAATTCTGTAAAAGTCTCATATGCTCCTCCATCAGCAATTCTAATACAGACAATTCAAAAAATTCTAGCAAGCTATCATTGGCTCTTGAGTCCTAATTGCTCTATGGTGGGCATCTAGTTTACCTGCCTGTTTGAATTCTCAATTTCCCATAGTTTGAAGTATGTACCAGCTGTATATGAAGTCATATTTGACAAGAACACATCTAGTGATTAAGGCAAAGAACTGAAAGTCTTCTCTGTAGGGTGTTTACAGACAATCTGAATACTCCTTGATAGTCCTTTATTCACTATGTGCTATCAAGATTCCGGAAACAGGAGCTAATACAAAAGTTTAAGCAACAGCAAAATACCACCTAGAAAGTGAGCCCACCTGGTGTAAACTGGACTATCTGTTTCAATTTAAACTATAACGTGTTTTGAAGCGAAACAAATGCTGCCCCAAAGGAGAGGAATGCGATGCCTAAGGCAATGCAGCAAGAATTAAAAACATCCTCCTGAGTCCTGTTTACAGCTGCCTCAGTGCCTGTGGCCCACTGTGGGCTACAGGAAAYGCAGTCTGGGCTTAAGACCTGGCTTTTCCTTAAGTTGCTCCTCAAAGAGATCTTTACGTTTTTCTCTAAGTCTCCTATCAGCCTACCTTACGAAAACAGGAAAACCTAATCCTTGCTTCTTCCCCACTCCTCACGCATTTGCACAGCACATTCTCCTTTCCTCACTAATTGCTTTTCGAGGATGTCTCACCACAAGTGGTTTCGCTCATCKCACAGTAATTGAACAGATGTGACTGCCAATGATCTTACCACAAGACAACCTTCTTCGGTTTGCTTTCAGTTAAGGCACATTTTAAACACGCTCTTGGAACGAGTCCCAGCTATATCTCAGTTTTGCATTTTGTAGCATACTGATGATGGTCATTCTGCTCTAGTTGTAACATCCCTTCTGTGACACCTACAGAATTTCAGAGGGGTTGCTCGCGTGCAGTCCATGTGAATGGAAAGATTTTATTTTTTTTTTTCTTCAAGGTTTCCCTTCCTCACCTGGACAAGTCACAGTAAGGTGTCCAGGCAGGTGGAGTCTGGGTGCCGAGGAAGCATTACCAGTAGGAACCAGTTTGCTGCCACAGTGGTCTTCAGATGTCAATCGTTAGTTCCCTTTGTTGCTTTAGCTTAGCTGCCCTGTGCTGGCATTTTATTATTCTTTTTGTTGATGGTTCAGGATTTTGTACACTAATGAAAATTAAAATGTTGGGACTTGATAGTATAATGAAAATTGAAGCTTTCCCGTACCTTATCACTTGTACTCAGCTGGTTCTGTGCTAGTGCAAGGACGTTCTAATGCAAATCCACTGTGACTACACGTATTAAAAAGCAATAACTTTGGTTTTAGTTCATGTAAGTGAGATCTGTAAGTGTTTTAGTATTTCGCAATGTTCGGTGACATATATCTAAACCAGATTTGCTTATTGACAAAAACTGTAAAAACCTTTCCAGTTGATTTTATCATAAGGTTATGAAATCCACTTTAATGCCTTTTGATTTCTACCAGAGGATTAGTCCACTAAAATAAACATGCAACATAAAGCTGACTTACAAGCTAGTTCTGTCAAATGGATACTTTCCAATTTTTGAGTAGCCAAATGGTATGAATCACAAAACAGCAGAAGAATAAAACATAGTGAAGTAGCAGGAGGCTGGTCTGTATATAATTTTGTATAATACCGAGTTGCAGATTTTTACATAAAATCCATAGCAAAGTTGTTACTCATTCTGTACTTGTGTCTTAATTATTACTTTGAAGATACTCTTAAATGACAGAATTGCCTTCTTGAAAAAGGCATTGAAAAGCTGAGAGTTTACATATTAAAAACAAGCAGGTGTCCCTTCTGTATCATATGATGCACATTACTTTTGGTAGAATACCTGTAAAAAGATAGATTTCATTACTGTTACTCTTACAGTTGACTACTTGTGAGTCTGTGGAAATAGAAAAGTCAGTCCAGCCAGTAGCAAAGCCTATCATGTTATAGTTGTTGAGAAAGTAAAGCAGACTCTCAGAAAATAAGTTATTTGTTTACTGAGGACAGTCTTAAATAGGTAAATTTGCATACATTTTCTAAATTCAACTTACAATAGTGTTTTCAGTTTAAGTGGCAATCTTACTGCATTATACAGAACCCTCTGAAAATGTCCTTCCTGCAATCTATACGCTGCTTTGATACACAGTCTTGAATTTCTGCAGATACATATATCATAAACAAAAGCAGCTCATTTCGTCTCTGTAYTTGGAAGTGTGCTAAGCAACGCCATGCAGGAGCACTGAGTGAGAAACAGCTCAATACACTGATGCAGAACTGCAGATAGTAGACACATTAAATTTTCCAGTTGTGCTGGAAAAACACAGTGCTGCCTAACACACTTTAGTTCAAATATCATTTTCCTGTGTCTGAATAACACTTCCCTTTCTCCCACAAACATGCTCAGGTCTTTGGAAGGCTTTAGTAGCCTAAAGATGGTTAATTATTTTTAAATGCACACTGGTGTTCGGGATTCTGGTAAAAAAAAATGTTGCTCTCTAGTCTATAGCAGAGAGCAAGTAACTAAGACAGCAAACCTCTCTGAAGAAACAAATGCATCTATTGCTGAAAGTCTATGTTAGGGATAGATATATATGTTAGGGATAGAACAAAGATATGTTAGGGACTTGGTRGTACATGAAGAAATGCTGTGTGTGAAGATATTTGCTTTCTCTAGAAGAAAGATATCCTGGTTTCAGGAATAATCGCCTTCCTGGAATATGTCATGACCATTTAGGACTACTGTTTTAGCACTACTAATGTTAGGTATCAATGACCAGCTTTTTTTAAAAAAAAAAAAAAAATGTTCTTGGATGTATTAGAAAGATCAAAGTCCTATTTGTGGAAATAGAGTTTTGTGGTTAAAAACTACCCCTACTCTACAAAAGGAAAATTGCTGTAGTATAAATTGCAAATGATTAAAGAATACATCTGAAATTACCAGGGGAATACTGTATGTGACATCTGGAATCAAAAACTAAATATCCCTAGAGATGGGAAAAGGATGGAGAGTCTAAAGGCGGTCATGCACGAAAGTGATGCCAGCCCATGGCCTGTTTCTGTGGTGCCGTTCCTATTGCACTGCATTTCCTCACGCAAACTGGCACTTGTCCTTTCAGGCAAGGGCACTTACAAACTGTCTAGCACTAGATACACGCATCTTTGGCAGAAGCAGAAGATTAAGAAATTTGCACCTTCTAGTGTAAATAYTGCCTCCCTCTTTTTGTAAACTACCATTTAGCTGCCCAATTAAAGCAGCAATYAAAGGTATTAAAGCTGATGTCAAAGCTAGTGAGAACAGAGCATGCAGAAGGTAAGGACAGGAGGCTAATAAAAGGACGAATTGCAACACCCCTGCTCCCAAGAGGTTATAACAATAAAAATAGAAGTGTAGCAGATACGTCATGCTTTTCAATTTTAAGATCTTTACAGTATTGTGCCCTTCAATTACTGCTGTTASAGAGGAGATAGGGCTGAAATAATCCATGGATTCTGTGAAACTTTTTCACTTCGGAAAACCTGTGGCATAAAACAGGTCTTGCTTTCTGTGTGCTACTGTTTCTATGTAACTAAAGTAAGTTTTGAGTAGGTTTAAGAGAAATGAAAACACGCACCTATTAAACTGCAAYTTAAGTCTATGTGAGCGTTTCACAAGCTTAGCTACATCTGCTTGACTAAATAAGCAAAACGTCTGCGTGTGGACAAGGCACATTATAAATGTAGGTGGACATTGGGACAGGTCTCTGGAGAACACGCGCTCTACCTACATCAAACTAAAAACAGGAAAAGCAACCAGTATTTCATAGTGTTTTAAAAGACTGGAGGTGRTGCTGGCCTTGATAAGGTGTAAAGAGGCTTTTACACATTATCTGAAGCGACTCAGTTGGATTCTCTGAAAATCTGGAATGGATGAAAAAGGAAAAACTGTGAGAATAAGACACCCTGTTATGCTGACTGAATGTTTTATTGCCCTCAAGCCTATATCCTTTCAGCAGAGTTTTAGCTCTATGCTTACTCAGAGAGGATTATTTTAATGCCTGGTTTCCATTGTCTTCCGTTTCAAGTTATACCTTTTGCTGCTCCCCACTGTCTCCATTTCATTTTCCTTCTAAACCATTCCCTACTATTCTCCCTTGCACATTATCTTACTCATTCAGGACCTGCCTGAATGTTAGGCAGCAAAAGAGTATGAACTTAGTTTTACAAAGTGGTTTTAGATCCTCAGGTAATAATAGCCTATGTAAAACCAGACATTATTGTTATTTATAAACTTAACAGATGTTCAAGGGATCCCATCTGAGCTGAATACAAATTTAAGTAGCTGTTGTATTGGCAAAATGAAGAGTGTGCAAACCTCATATTTATTTGTACTGAGAATAAAAAGAATAAAAGATTAATAGAAACTGCTCACTGCTTGTCAAAACTAATATGGAGCAACAGCTGGTCACCAAAGGAGCCAAGTTTTGACCATTACAAAAACAGAGCACACTGGAAGATTCTTTTCAAATCAGGTTTTCTTTCTGCTTTTTGCAGGTGGGACTTTCAATCAACAGACCTTATGTTACTTAAAATAGCATTTTTTAAACACAACAGTGGAAACAAATTGGTTTTACTGGTATGTAACACTGTTAACTTGGCATATTCGTCTTAATCTAACCCAGCTGTTTTAGATGCCAGTTTTAATGGTTTAGATCCTGGTACTCTGCATAAGGAATTCCCACCTGTAGTAGCAGATCCATAAAATCCATCTGTAATTTCAAGTTCCGATCTATGAGATCAGGCAGAAAAAGCCTATACATGCATAGAGCTTAAGGACCACATAAGCAATATGAAGGTGTTTGTCATTTGCTTAAGTGGTTGCCTTAGATGCCCAGAGAAGTATATACACATTTTACGATACTGAGGATCTCGGATTAAATTCTTACACAGCGATACTTAAAGGTAATGCTTTCTGCCACTTCTGGCTAATTAAGCAATAGTTGCTATACCTTTCTTATTGACTACTACTCAGGTCAAATAAACATGAATGATACTTAAAAATAATCTGAATTTCCAGAGTAGAGGTCATGATCAATAAATCTGCTGTTCAGAAAAACAGCATATTCTACCACACAAATAAAACTTTATGAGCAAAAAACAAAGACCTTCTGTTTTGCTCTCCAAGAAAGCACAAAATTGCCACAGCTCCATCAGGAAGCTCATTACCTTCCAACATGAATAAGATGATTTTTTAATGTGGAAAAAAAAAAAGACACACTGTACCATAGCAGAGAATAAAAAAAAAAAAAAAAAAAAAAAAAAAAAAAAAAAAAAGGCAAACCAACACAAAGCCCTAACAGAGATACAAATACCTTACCTAAATAAAAAATTCATACAATTTTGTCCAGTACAGAATTCCTACAGTTTTCAATACAGAGAATGGACAAGAGAAAGCATAAGCCATGTCAGGCAGAAGTCAGCCATGCCGTTTGAACACACAACTGAAATGTACTCCATTGCTATGGTGATTTTTCCATTTCATGGATGCACATCTGTCAGTTTTGCAAACATCCAGACATGGCCGGTTACTACGATAACACTATTTGGATGCACAGAAGGCTTTATCCAGTGTTGTAGGATGTCATTTTTGGCTAAGGCAGGTTAAAAATAGGAGATCTCACATGCAAGACACTTTCTTGCATGTGGCACACGGCATTCATTCCATGGAGGTGCCTCACAAAAACCACAATCCCTCTTTCTAGCACTTACCGTTCCAGGGCTGAACTGAAAGCTGGTGAGAAGCAGGATCTGAGCCACCAAGACAGCAAAGGACAGATTGGCATGGATATGATAGCGCTGGTTGCGGATGGTGCTGACAGACCTGGCAGAAGATAGAAAGACACATGAATAAAACAGTATTCCAAGAAGCATGAATGTATTTATGATTTATCAGCAAGCATTTTGATTGGCTTTTGGTCCCTTGTTTTGGTGGGATTATCATGATGTCTTTTGAGTACTCCTTCCACCAGGAGTGGTACCTAACTGGTTTCTTGCATATTCTGCTGCCGTCCTGAAGGCAGCAGAAAGACTGATTTGCACATTAATTAGCTCTGCTAATGACTTGTGATAAATTATTAACAAAGGGCTTGATCCCAAATGTTGCTGAGCTGTCAGGGAAGTCAGACCTGCACCTCACAGAAAGCACACTGCACCTTGCACCATCTAGCCCACACCGTGCCACAGATCTTCTGGTTTTAATTTGTTGGTATTTGCCTGTATTAGAAATAAGTGAACGTGAAAAGACTCTGGTTACAATTTTGACTTTACTATGACCAGCTTTTGCGCACAGGAACTATAGCTACTTATACRGATGGGCAGTGCCTGTCTTGACAGAGACCTGACCTTGATTACAACATCATTTGAACCTATCTTTCTTGGCTTTGCAAAAACTGGCTGGAAATCTGACAAGAACATGCTTTCCTGGGAGTCTTCTGACCTCGTGTTTCTGTTCTCATCCAGAAATAGGAAGTAGAAAACAAACAAAAACATTTATCTGAACATTTCAGGCCTTTCGCATAATTTTATTCTTCTCTTTAAAAAAAAGAACAGTACTAGTTATAACAGGTTTTCTATTTCAATCCATACTGCCTGCCAGCCCCTACCAGCAGCGTTAATCATTTCAGGAGACCTGGACCGTTTGGCTATGTGAGCGGCGGTGCTTCCTCCACACAGCAGTACCCATTCCCATCTTTTTTTTTTGTATTACTAGATGGTGATGACTTTTACTGCCGTGACACCTCGTGCGTGCCCCCTGCAGCAGGGTGACACAGAGCGGACAATGCAGACGATGGCTTGCTGTCAGCCCTGCTCTTCCAGCACTGTTTTAGCCAGTGCTCCATCAGAAGGGGGTGAAGAGGGAGACAAGAAGTATCGATGTCCTAAAAGTAATTCAAAGAGACAGGTTGCACTGCCTGGTGCCAATGGCTTTCTAATAAGGAACTTCACGTAGTCACAAACTGGAACATCGTTATCCAGAAGGCAATCAGGACTGCCCTCCTGGGAAGCGGCCGTCATTGCCAGTACGCGGAGTAGCAAAGAACTTGCCAGATTCCTCTCCACTTACCTCATGGTCATCTAACACTACATTGCAAAATTTCACTTCAGCTGTTTAATGAGGCCCTGCTCTCCAGTGAAAACCTAATCAAATTATTTTTAATTGGCAGTTTGAATGATCCTGTATGTAGGTGGGGTGCTTAACCCTGTGACAGTCAGCTGGGTCCAAGCTCTCTTTCCAAGTCTTCTGTTTGCCTCTAGTTTCTTGAGTTTTCAGCCCCAATGCAGCAATACCATCTCCTTTTGCTCCTTTTTCCTTTCTAAACACTGTARCATCCAGTGCTGCACTCAGACAAAAATGGAACAGATCATTCCCCTTAGCCTACAGTGCAATGCCAGATAGGCAGACGTTGGACTTATTTAGAGTGGATTTTGCCATGCTTTACGCACTTAATCCAAGTATGACCAACACAGATCTTGAGACCTGGAAATAATACGGGGTTTGGAACAAACACTGCAAACAGTTTTCTGGGTTTCAGAAAGTCCTTTTTCCTAGAAACTGGCCTCTTAACAGGATGTCCAAAAGACATGCTTAGGCACAGAAATCAAAAATTGAACTCTTGAGTAGGAAGAACATGGTTTAGTGTGCAAAAGGAGACAAGAATCCCATACCTCGCTGCGCTCCCAATTTGCTGCACAACCTCGGACAAGTTACTTCACCCTTTGTCAGGTTTTCTATTTTTTATTTAGACAGAAAMCTCTATGAAAGCTTTTTCAGACATGTTTGTATCAATCCTAGTTGGGCCTCAAACTCAGTTGTCACTGCTGGAATATAAACATGCATAAAAACCTTAAGTGCCCGTGGCAGAAACCTTCCCAGTGCAGAGAGCCCTTGAAGGGGCTGCTGGATTACAGGCAGGAGGCTGCAGAGATCCAGAGGATTTAAACATAAGCCATGGAGTGAATTTCACGCTGCCTACAGCGTCCTTCATCCTACTAAAGCAACACATTAGAAAACTAGCCTAACAGAGAACAGCAAGATACATGAAAATAAATATGGGTTATATGATGTAATTGTGTACAAGCTGTATGAAACAAAAGCGAGGCAGCTAATGTTGAGGGAGCCTTCCTTTCTGGGCATACCTCTATAAACACACTGCCTTACAGACACGGCAGCTGAAAAGCAGAAAGAAGTACTGATTTTACACTCCAAGCAATCCGAAGATGTATGTGGGGGGGGAAGAGGGGGTGATCCTGCAATCTTTGCTCATATTGTACTTGCTTTGAGCTCCGGACCAAGCCCTCCTACAGCCTCCTTGCAAGATTCCTGAACTATAGCAACACATGGAGAGTTTAAAAAAAATCCAAAAATCCCGCATAGGATGGAAATAGCTTGCTATATAAAGACCACCCCATTTCAGGAAATGAACGTAATTTAGAAATAACCAACCAACTGTTACAAATATATGTGCAGAATCTAATTAAGGAAGGTTGTAGAATTAATAGCCCTTGTTTTATCCTGAGCACCTGAAGGGATCCTAACCAGTGGCCTGAAATGCACTGCTTGGCTTTCTGCACGATACTTGCTCAGCGGGTATTAAGTTAAAATTACTCACGACAATATAGCAAATGTGACCAGCGTGATCGTCAAGCAGAAGATGGACAGAGCGCAGCCAATGTAAGTGATGGAGGAGAGGGCCACCTGGTGTTCTCTTGTTAGCTGTACACAAAGAAAAAAATGAAATAAAAGCTATTAATTGATTTATTACACTACAGGACCACAGGTCAGCCCCCCTGCACATAGTGTTTCCTCCTCCATCCGCCCRTATATAAGCTGATGTTCACAATCATTCGCTGCTGTTTCTAACACGGGAAATGAAAAGCCAACTCCAAACTCAGTCACGCAGCCAGGGCATCCACATGCCCATGGCATTTTGGTTCCCTCTTTCATTTCATAAGTCAGTATTTCCTCAGAACAAGTTAGTTTCTCTGCTGCTGCGATACCATCAAGCCTGAKATTAGAGCAGTTTATTGGGCTGCAGAATGTCAGCAATGGGATCTTCCACATCTCGCAGGGCACTTCGCTAATGCTCTCACACTGCCATAATTTACATCATTGTGCAAATACCAGAAGTGCTTCACAGCAGTGAGAACTGACAAACCAAGATAACCCATAAATCACGGGCCATTTATAGCCCTCTTGTTTTGTTTAATGCATCATGTTTTCAGTGTTGAAGGAGCTGGACTGACATCTACAAAATGGAAAACCACCGAAAAGACCCAGCATGAGCAGTCAGAGTGTAAGCCTCTCATCTCAGCCTCTGTTTTTATCTACAGGCACCTTTTGCAGAAGTAATTCAATTTTCATGAACATTTAATCTGTAACTCCATAGTGCCTGCCACTAGGATTTATGTTAAAACCTGAATAGATTTAATGGGGGAGGGACAGTGCGTTTTGACCATTCATCCTAAATTAATCAGAAAGTGTGCTTTAATTTTCCATGCAAGTTCTCATAAAAGAATGACAAAAAGCCACACCCAATAAAGGGAGCCAGGCAGTATTAATATATAATAAGTAGAACAGAGCAGGGCAGGAAAAAGTTTTCTCATCTCAGAAGAATTTTCAAACATTTTTCCTGACTTGAATTTGGACAGAGTTGACATTTTCATAAACTGAACATTTGAAAAAAAAAAAAWATGCGGTCAATCAAAAAGTTTTAATTTTGATGCTTGAAATACTACGCTTTTATTTTAGTGTCTATTCACTATAAATTAAATTCCTAGCTGAAAACTCATCCAAAATATTTATTTATTCTGAAAAATACTAAAAGGACCAATATCTTTTCCAATTTTTTTACATTAACTCTATCTAATAAAAAATAATCTTTTCTCACAGTTTGGGATTTTTTATTATTTTCCCCACACACAATAAAAATTCCCCCCCAAAGAAAGTATTTCATCAGAGATTACCAAACCCAACCAGTTCTACCAATAAACTTCCTATTAAAATTCCTTTTAAAGCAGAGAAATAATGTGCCGTGTGGTTATGAGAAAAAAAATAATTTTAAATACAGACAAAAACTATGTGCTGTATATGTACATTTTTCTTGTCGTTATCTGCCAACGGTATCAGCTCACGTGCAGTGAGCTTTACAGCAGAATAGATTGTGGCTCGCTCAGCATTCTGAGAACTATTAGGCGATGCAGCAGCAGCACTGAAGGACAACTGTTGCTATGGTGTTACAGTTCCTAGGAAATATGATGCAGCTCTTTAGTATTTTTTCTCTTTCAGCCAAAGACACATTTCTTTTCCCTAACTAGGATAGCATCAATTACAGAAACAAAAGGGTTCTGTGTGCTGGACCAGCTTAAAAGGTCCATATAATTTCTACAAAAGAGCTCCTACCATCCCTCATCCCCCAGAGAAGCCATGTATAGCCATTCTTCACAGATTATTCCTGAAATAGGAATAACTTGTGTCRTAAATTGGGCAGTTTAGAAGTGATTTCCTCATCAGGGATATTCTTGTCCAAAATGCATGGACCTTATTTCCTGATTGCTCCAATACACATCCCTTTCTCTTGCTACAGGTGGCTTGCAGTTCTACAGAGGGAGGAGGGGAGCAGAGGAAGCTTTTCCAGCTTCAAATCACTCTGAAATCAGTATTTCTCAGCAGTCCAAGGCTTGCTTTCACTCCTTTCAATCCCAACACCTGCAGCCAGAAAATGTTCCCTACAGAGGTCAAAGCTGCTCGGTGCTCATTTAGATTTACAGTGGTCTATCACAGTGTTTGCATTGGCAAAGGCAGATAAGATCTGCAAAGGCAAGGTTMCGTCTTACTGTCACACACAAGTACAGAAGATACAGGGGATCCATCTAGTGGAAATGGGCAAAAATCAAAGCCTTTCTTTTTTTCCATAATACATCCAAGAGAAGATAATGATCACACAAACATCTTTTTCTAACTAATTTCTATGATAACTAACATGCCTCTGAGAAAGTCTTTCTCTGGGTTTTAGCTCAGTCTTCCTCCAGAAACCTCTGCAGGGCAAGACAAGACATGAATCAAGTTCTCCCAAGTGGMGCCTGTATTACTTAGAAACAAAAAAGAAAAGAAAAAAAGTCTCTTATCAACAAAATGTAGAAGATTCATTCAAACCTAAAATAACCTGTGAACTGGAAACTTCTCTTGCTCTGGTAAATGCAACCAAAATCTGATGATGCTTTAAGAATCATGCTCTTAAATCAATACCCACACCAGTCTGGTAACAACTATTTCAAAAGCAACATTGCTGTAGTTTACATTCTCATATTGCCTCGTGTGAGGGACGGAAAGCCTGTAGGTAATTTTGAACCATTTTTTGTTTACTAAGGACAAGGTGGTGCCTGCGATAGCTGTTCTCAAACAGAACTGTCAGGTTGTAGGGGTGCAAAATAGCGGTCCCCAGTTCACAGTGGCTCCAGACGGTGAAACCAGCTCCTTTCTGTGGGTGGTATGGGTTGCAGGGGGAAGGATACAGCATGAAAAGAAGGCCTGGAATGATTTCCAGGGTGTGGAGCCTCATTTCTAAATATGGGTATATGGTGTGGGAGAGAAGAGAACCAGTATTTAAAATATCAGGTCTCTACCAATTTCTCACAACCCAGCTGTTACAGCACAGCTGGATGTTGTGCGTCTACATTCCCATTGTAAGGGATAACAAGCACACAGTTTTTTAGAAATACCTGGATTGTCAAAGCATTGTGCATCATCACTTAAGAAACAATTCCCTATAAATTCCAGTGCTTTGATACGAGCTGACTTCATCTTACCTCAGCTTGTCTTTTTGAAAATTTTCAGACTTTGTGCATGATGTGTAATCTAAGACAGTAATTTGGGATGATCTTGTAAGTCAGCACAAAAATGCTAATCAGGCTGCAAATGCTATTGCTAAAAAAAATACCATTAAAAAGTATGAAATAAAACATTGAGCAATCTGTGAAGTAGTCTCATGAGCCTGATTCTCACACTTGTCCCAGTCTGCATTAAAATATTCTTTTCTTCTAAAAGTTTTTGCTTCTTTGAGTTTATAAGGTCATTCTCTTACTCTGCAGCAAGCTGAAAAGCTAGGAAAGGAGCTCATGCGGTCATGAGTGTTAGTAATCATGAACACTGAAAGACAGATGTTTCTTAGTTCCAGCTTTGACAGTCAATCAAAAATTCACACTGCATGTAAAACTCCCATCCTTTTAGTTTAGGCTGTAATACCCTTTACCTTACAAGTGTCACTAATAGCATGGACAAAGATCTGATGGTTTCAGTAGTTATACCCATCTGCAATATTATAGTCTATTGTCTTACCCTCGTTCTCACTCATAAAAGAAGTTAGTACATTGCTCAACATTTTTATTTTGGAAACTCACAGGCAACCGGATGGCCTGAGAAATGATCCTGGAAAGATACCAGTTCAGACTCCAAATATATATTTTTCCTTTATGATGTTTTTAATAACAAAAACGTGAGTGACATCTAACACCTCTGTTTAAAAATAGCTGCACAGGAAGATGAAAATATATTATTATAATGGGATGTTACTTTTCATCTCTGGAGTATCTGGAAAAGGTCAGTTGAGGCTGACGGACTTGTTCAGTAGGCTATACATGAAAAATTGTTTGATTTGTATCTAGAACAGAAAACCTACTTATTTATGTAACATTAATGAGCAACTGGATATACAACACAGCACAACAACCCATCAAAAAGCTAAATGGGTTACAGAAACACAAAACAGCAACTGGTCAGATCAAAGCATCTGCCTGGGCAACACAGGGCTCTTTCTGCTCCGTGTCCCCTTCCACGTGTCCCCTTCTTTTGTTTGAAATTTGCACTCCTGTCCCTTTTTCTCATTATTCATCTCTCAGGCAGTTGGCTGCACATTTGCTGCTTTGCAAAGGGGATACTTTTGTCTTTCTCCAGAGGAAGGGACATTTTGGGGAAGTACTAATCTAAAATTTTCTTCTTTACGTACTGCAAAATATCCCTCTGTGTCTGCCTTCAGAGGCAACACGTCAGGCAAAGGGCTGAATTCAAATACTTAAAATAAGGTTTGTCATAGCTGATCCTGAAAGGGTTTGTCCGCATACCAAATTACAACTTCACAATTTAGACACCAAAACAGTAATTTCATTGTCTAAACTACTTTTGAAATTTCCTTTCTGAAAAGCAATTCATCTTCTTCAAAAAAAAGACAAGTTCTTGAACAAAAAAAAAATTTTACAGACTTAAAAAATGAGCCCTGCAATCTAAGGACTATATCATACCTATCATTTTCATTTTAGTGTTACTTACCGGTAGAACATAGAATATGATATTTTTGCACGTGCTTATCTAGTGTATACATTTTATGAAACCGAAGTTACTTGTTTACTAGTGGAAATGTAAGACATGACAATTGTATTTTGCCCTAAGACCAAATATAAGAGCAAGTTATATTTTAGTGTCCCTTTTGGTCAGCTTTCCATCTCAAAGAAGCATTCCTACCATGGAGTTACTTACAATGACGTATGTTCTTTACCCTGTTTACCGAACCTGCTGAGATCTGCCATGAGATGATCAGCCGCTGGCCTGGGCTGAAATCCACTCTCAAACCCTCTGCAAAGGCTTGAAACAATATCTTATGAGACATTTCTTGGGGGGAGGGAAGGGAGGAGAGGTAGGGGTGAAAAATTAAGGCTCAGCCAACGCTATTGAAGCTGCATCTTTAAAATGCAATCTGAATCCAGCTAAGAAAAGGATGAATAATTAACTTTGGCAGCCTGAGTGTTTCAGAGACATTAAAACACTGGCCTTGGCTGATGAAGCTAATGGTTTTAATTGCCTCCAGAAAGGATGCTGAAATTCAATTTCAGTCCAGTGACGCCTTTATTTATATATTAAATAATAATAACAATACAAATCTCTGTTTTCCTTCAGCTTGCCAAGCACTTTGTTAGGTCCATAACATAATGTTTTTTTCAAATTAACATCTGTGTTTAGTTCCGGAGGCTCAGTCTACTCACTGAGACCACAAGAACCACTTTGGTGGGGCCATACCTAATGGTACTGCACAATCACTACGCACAGAAAGAAAAGTCTAACTTGAATCAGAGGCTTCTTTTATTGAGCTGCAATGTATCAGATACCACAAGTTTAGAGAGAAAAAAGCCTCTGAGAGTCACGCTTTGCAGCACAATCATCTTTATCAGCCATTTCCAGCAGAACTGCTTTTGAATTCCCATTCTCTCTTAACTGCACAACTCCTAGTGATCAGCAATAAAGTGCTGCGAAGGAGGCTTTTCAGGATTAAAGGAACCTTCTCCTACTGCCAGCCCAGCCTGGTGGCTGATTAGTTAAAACTTTTCACTGTGACACGAAAAATTAAGATTTTTCCAAATATCTGTGCCAAGGTATTAATTAGTATTTTTAAAAGCCCATCTCATCTTCTAAAGAAGTTCTGGGCAAGATGTTATCAAACAGTAGGTAATCTGCTCATTACAAATCGCACACAGCAAGTTTTTAGTTCAAATGAAGTCTGAAGAAAGCATGGCAGGGAGGAAGGACTCAAGTTGTGAAGTGGTACCAAATTATAATGAAGTTTGGGGATCAGAAAAGCAGATATTTGCAAGTTCTTCCTCATATCTCTGTGTAACACAAAGCAGTGTGTTTTTTTCTGCCGTCATTTCAGGCCTAAGACTTGCAGAGTTTCTCAAGCACTGTTAAATGCTATATTTCCAGCAGTTTATCCTCTGTGAAACTGAAGGAGCTACTTTTGCCCGTACGCCTAAGACTGTCCTCTACTTTCTGTTCCAGCAAGAGCAGGCTCCTCCTGTTCTCCAATTAACAGTCAAACCAAAGTCCATCAGAGAGGGCTATGAGGAGAACAAAACCCAGCGTGGGTCCAGCAGGCTCTTGCAGGCAGAGAAACGATGGGCTCTTGCCAGACTCTGGGATTTTTCAGAGCAGTTGAGACTAAGTAAATACCCAGCTCCCAGTAAAATTCAGTGAAAATTAGTATGACTACCTCCCTTATCCAGGCTTGGGCTTGGATTCAGAAACATCCATTTCGACTCAGGACTGTGGCTGGCTGTGGCTTGCACCACAGCCAAGGGTCCCCAGGTACTCAGCCCTGAATTTCCCCTGCACCACGCTTTGGGGAGAAAGGGCATAAAAAGGCCAATACAGGAGACAGACTGAACTCAAGAGCACAGAGTGACTGAATTTGAAGATATTCAACAGAGAACAGCGATGGATAAAGGTGCAGTATCATAACATTTTTATACTGCATGGGGAAATCCTTTAGTCAGCAAGACCTAGCTGCCAAGTGGCTCAGTGCTTTCATTTTCACCATAGAAAGGAAGTCTATGTTATTTTGTTAAGTATTCTGATTAAAATAGAGTCCTGTTTCATGCTCCTCAAACAAAAGAGCTCTTTTGACCATTATAGCAGTCTTAAATATTTGTGCTTTTCCAAAATAAAAAGTAATTTTTTGTTCTCCTCTGCTGAGTGAAATTCAGCAATTGCCAAATAATTCTCTAAGGAATTTGAGGGGTTTAGTATCCTGCAGCGTTAGTCCAACTTTTTCCATGTAATTCTATGGGATTAAGGACACGAACCAGAGCCTCCTATTTCCTCCCATCAAAATCAACAGAGCTGCACTGGCATAGGAATGGAATAGCAAAAGAATGAACAATGGCTCTGAGTTAAAAATCAAGATCAGTCCTCAATTTTCAGGAAAAATGAGCATGAGCAAAGTAAGGACAAAAGAAATATGATGCACAGTCATACTGTGAATGCATCAGAGAGATGTGTTCCTCCATGGGGGCAACATTCACTGCGATAAAATGGAGGGGGAAGTGGAGAGAGTGAGAAAGAGCAAAGAAAGTTTACAAAGCAATGCTAGAATAAACACATAGGCTGATTTATCTTTGTTCATCTGATGGGCAAGGGCTGTCTAAACTGTCTGCAGAGATCTCTTCAATGGTAATAAACAAAGACGAGAAAAATTACAATGCCTACCCAATTTTTAAATATGCAACACAAAAGAAAAATTCCTGGACTAAGGCATTATTCTTTTTATGTTCCCAGCAATGAAAAGCATGCTGAGAACAGTAATTATATTAAAATTACAAAACACCAGAAATCGGAGAATGCCACATTATTTCCATTTCATTGTCCTATTAGAGTATATAATCTGAACCTCAGCTGGCTGAAAAATTTAAGAAAAAAGGTTATAATTTCAGACTGCTATTTTAATGCGCCCTGAGTGCAATGTTTGATTAATAACTGCAATATTAGATTTAGGAAAACAATGCTCCAAACTTATAAATTACACACTTATGACCCATATTTTTAAAGCATTTGACAATATTAGGACATTTTCAAAACAGTCTTTATAAACACGAATATATGCACTTTGTTCTCAGTCAGCCATATGTTGTCGAAACTTGCTGTCAAACTCATCTATATAACAGTGAAAAATAAAATAAACACACATGTATTGCCCCAAAGAAGAAATCTGGGGTGTCTTTCCTTTTGTAAATAGAACCCCACAGCCAAATCCCAAAGCCTTTTCGAAATCACGGGTTCCCTAAAGATGCTATGAGTTGTCTCTAGCTCCAGCTGCAAGATAAGAAGTTTTTAAATATTTTCCCCTTTAGAAATGCTTCTCTGTTTTCAAGCCCATTGGTGGGCAGCTTGACCTGTATTGATTGATCCTCCCTTCTGAATTACGGAACAAGAGCTATAAATGGGATGAAAAACAAAGTAATTTCTAGCTTTAGAAATGCAGAAAATGTGTTTAAAAACCTGAACAATTTCTACCACAGATTGTATGACTATTACTTTGCTGGAAATGTCCATCCACATGTGAACTTTATAGAAGTCATTTTTACATCTTCACAGTTGGAAAAGACAGAAAGAGGAAAAAATAGGGGGGGAGGGGGAAATTAAGAGAATGGTCTAGGAGCCATAAATATTACAGTTGTGTCCTGCATTGGTCACTTGGGGGTGGGGGACCCAAACCTCAAACTCTATTTAGCTGTGGGAGACAATGATTTCCCCTTTAAAAGGATTTTCGAACTCTGGGTCCCCAGGTGTCCACCATCCTTTTGCTGAAATGACATTTATGTGGCAGATGGTACAAATAGCCTGGCATGCTTTGTAGTTGCTGGATCACTGTAAAAATAAAAACTGCCAGATGGCTGGCATGTTTCCTGGCAGGAGCATAGGGCCCCACTGACTGCTGAGAGGAAGTAAAGCTGCCCAAAATAAAATAATAGTGTCTGAATTTTCTTTGGAGTGCTTTTGAATTGTGGCTTATTCCGTGTTGGGTTTGATTCCTGCTGTCTAGGAAGCACCTTGTGACATCCCTCCGTCTGACTGCCGAGGAGCATTGCGCCGAGGAGCAGGAGGTACTGCTGGGTGCTGGAGGTGGCATTGCAGGTTGAGATGTCCCCAGGCTCTCTGCCAGCGGAGGATGGCTACTCGAGGGAACATCTCATCTCCCACCCTCTGCTGTTTCTATCCAGGTTCAAGCCTGCAGCACAGCGGAGGGCTGTTGCACTACAGTACTACAAGGAAACCACCACAGGAGCGTATCACCCTGGGTGCCCTCTACTTGGACTTTCTCCAGAAGAAGCAAACATAAACCAGCGCAAACACGTCAAACTAAACGGATTATTTATTTTTCCTACTGCAGCTATAGTAATGCACCATTGTCTCCCTAACTATAACATTGCCGTGTTAGCTGCTGGCAGTACGGGTTTCTTCTGACTGCAGCGAGCACCGGCTGAGGCAAACCTGGAGCACARTTCTGTGGATCAAGGAAGGAGAAAGACAGCCATGAACCCCCGAGAGTGCAGCTTTAGTAATGATTTGCTTTGAGGGACTTTTTTACTCTACCTCAGTTTCCCCCATCAGAAAGAGAAGCTTGATCAGAGCAATGAGTCTCCCAGAGGAGGAGTACACAGATAAGTTAATATCTGCACAAGTACTCTGAAYGTCCCACTGACACATTTTGTTGGGGAGATGCAATTGTAAAATTCTCAATCTTACTAACTTGATCAGAGTTGTGAAAAGACATCTCAACCGAGTTTCCAAATTCTGATCGYGTGCTGACCTTAATTACATCCATGAACCTCGCAAAGGCAATCAAGGGCTGAACGCGTCCCTTCAGAAACATTCTGCTCATCTTTGGTCGCATTTTACCTTCAATTAACTTATTTATTCATTTAAACCAGTTTATCATCACTAATCTCCAAAACTCCAAATAAATGCTATCATTTCTCAAGTTAAAACCAACATGATAAATTAATCTCAGCAAGCAAGCATGAACTTGGGCCAACCGTGATACAGACATAATAGCAGAGTGATAAAAACACAAATAATTCCAGCATTCCACGTGGGCCAATTCATCAGCAGGCTAACAGGTCAGTGCCAGGCTGACATCTGAGCACCACATGGTTGTAAGTTTTTCCAAGATGGTTATTTCATTCCTGAAATAAACTTGTTACAACTGCTAATCCCCTGCATCGCTGAAAGCAGCTACACTGCATACATGGATCTCAAGCTAATCAGCTGTATTGTTCGTACCSTTCTTTCACAATCACTGTGGCTTTAGTGCGTTCAAGCTCTTGCTGAAACTAATATAAAATCTGGAGTAGTGTTCAACTACACTTGTAATCTGAGCTCGGATTTAGCTAATTCACAGCATTCAAAGTTCTTTTTCTTCACACACTGCTGTATTTTGTCACATTTAAGTTAAAATTCCAGAATTTAAAATTTTTCTTTGTGACCTCTCTCTTTCAATTTCTTCCTCTGAAATAATGGAATAAAAATGCTTTTTCRTCTCAGCAGATTTCAGTCTCTGGAGATTACTTCCAGCTGGCATACAGTAGAATAGTGACTGAATTAATCTAACCTGTTTTGAGTAAAGATCAAGAAGAAAAATCAAGAACTTGCAGCTTGTTCCTARGAACTTTCTCGCATTTCTATGCTCCCTGGAAATTAGACCCATCTGACAGTCTGCTCCATAAACGTCTAAGAATTTGTCAGCATTCCTCCTCTCACAATACCTCAAGTATTCAAGAGAAATCACCATCAGATGCAAGATATCCTACAATATCCTATGAATGTCTCACTGAAACAAAATGAAATCCACGTGAGAYACTGTAATTCCTCCCCAAGCCAGGTGCATGAATTATTAACATAGTTCTGTACCTTATAATAAAATTGCAATGATAATCTTGAGAATACATAARGGCATTTATGCCCACAAGAAATGCACAAACTGTGTAAATTTATACAGAGATCTGCTGGATATTGGTGAAGGTGTGAAAAAGAGCTGGACCAGTACTAGCAGTAAGGGAGGCACTGGGGCAGGTTCACAGTCTGGTCCAAGGTCTGGATCATGCTGTTGTTCTGTAAGTGGAAAAAGCTAGACTTAACCATGTGGCGGAACAAAAAGAGGAAGTTAAGCGAGGAGATTCTTGCTCGAATTTAGCGTAACTCAGAAGAAAAAGACACCATCCTTGACAAATTGTTATCRTACAAGATCAGCTCTCTGGTCATTAGTAATGCTCACCACAAGTATTTATGTGGCAAGTTACTTCTGAGGAAGGTCACTTATTTTCAGTATTTGTTGCTTAGTGATACCTTGGCTTTTTCTGAGCTTACAGAATATACTGTTGTGAACAGCAAACTCTTTAAAAAAACAACACTCCAGTTGTGAACAGCAAACTCTTTAAAAACTGCAATGTCTCATTAATGGAAAGCTTATGGGTTTGGGTTTTTTTTTTTTAAGCAAAAAGAAAATCAATCTCGCGAAGAGGAGCTGAGAAAGTCAGAACGCTTATCACACTGAACTGGTCTCAAGGGTTGATGGATTTCCACATCAACAGYGTTCTCCCTAGGGATGTTCTCCCAGGTCTGAAGCTGCTGCATACATACTGGTCTGTATTACATCTCTTTAGAACTGTCGATATCSCCCTTTTTTTATTTATTTATTGTTTTCTGTGCATCTGCCTGCCTTTCTGCAACGGGTGGTAGAACTATTCATACCTGGTTTTACTGTTCTGCTGGCTGGTGCATTAGATTAAAGGTCGTTATGGTGCCCTTGGAGAGGATGTCTGCCTGTTTGTGCTACCGAGAACTGCATGTATCCATAGAATGGAGAGAAAGAGAAATGATCCTTTCCATAGGAGAATGGAGGTATAAAGCACCCAAAGTAGAATTCCTATGAAGAATGAGGTCACTTTTTTGTACCAAAATACAGCTTTTGATGAAAACCTCTCCAGTTTTCAGGCAATYCATTTCCAATAATTTATTTACATTTTTCATGAAAAGCAGCCCCCTTTTTGTAAGAAACAGAATCTAGACAAAAAATAAATGTTCTGTCAAAAATAGTGTTCATGTGGAAAAACTTCATCCAGTTCTATTTATATGACAACAGATATATAATAGCTATATTAATAGAACTATTCAAATCTGGGCAATTGCATACTCCCACCCTTTCTTTTTCTTGTCTCATCTTATCTGTGAACTCCATTTATGAAAAGGAAAATAAAATATACACAAGTTCAAGATCAAATATAACATCATTGCAACAATTTCTTAGAGCATTGAGAATCCAGTATTCCAACAAGTGATTTATATGGGCCCTTTGAACCTAGGCTCATGAATTTCAGAACGTGGTGAATAAACATGTATATGTGTTTAAAATCCACAGTATTTTAACATTTACTTAACAGGGTTCCAAGGACGCCTGGGAGAAGTTTCCAACTGTCTAGTTGATTCAGTAGGCTCTACTGCTTAGACATGTGAAGCAAATACTTAGCAAATGTTTTAGGAATTTGTGACTGAGCATCGTCTGCTTGTATAGCTCAAAAGCCAAGCAGCTTGTCTTTGCTCGAATCTTAACTTCATGCCAATTACATAACGAAGATACCGATTTTTTTTCACTGATTAAAAAAAATACTACCACAAGGTAATGCTGAACAGTCAATTTAAAGGGTATATCTTGGTCAAAGATTTGGGATGAGAGATCTTCTGATGAACTCTGAGAGAGGGACTACATAACAGCCAAACGAGAGGAACTGGAATTAAAGCACATTGAAAGGATGACATCCTTCATTGGCTTGTTGGTGGCAATATCACCCGAGACCCCACATGGGCCCACGCTCATTGCCACCTCGCTGTAACACCAAGCTTGTACAGGGGATGGGCGGGCAGGGCAAAGCAGCCGCGTCGAGGCATAGTTCAGGTTCATTGCTCTGCAGACCAGTGAACCTGAATTTCTCCATGCTACAATGCACTTATAAATTCTGCCAATTGAGATGCACGCAAAAATTGGTTTTAGATGAATTTTAAGAGGTTAGGAAATGAATGCATATTTTCTACCTAGCCTGCACAGTCTTCCACTGAAAGCTGCAGAAAGCATTTTGAATTCTCATGGATTTGCATGAGATACGGACTCTGTACTGGAAATACTCCTATCACCTTTCAGCATTTCACTTTTCCTGCCACAAATTTATAAATTTCCTTCTCTTTTCTGTTCAGAAATGGGATTTTAGGTAGAAGGGTTTAAAATACAACAGAAAATTACGGGAATTAAGTTTCATATAAAAGAAAAAATATTTTATACAGACTTTTACAGTACTATGTCACATAGGGAATGTTTTTATGCATCAGAGTGACAGGATCTGTGTGTCTCACACATCCACATAACATCTCAGCAGCACTTTAATTTTATTTTCTAAATTATCATAAAGAAGAAAAAAGCAATGCAAAAACATTCCACACAAACTTTGGCAGATGCAAATRCATTAGGCCAAAAAGTTAAGAAGGGAGAAAATATTGAAAATAGAACCATTGAATGACTGCGAGGAACTGGACAGTCCATTCATGTCCAGCCTTTCCTAGTTAGGCATTTCAGATCTCTTTAGAAAGCTTGATTCCAAAGACTTTGATATAAAATATCTTTGATCTCCAATTACTAATATTGCATAATGTTAGAACTTATTGCAGCATCTCATTAATCATGACAATCTCAAATCTGTTTATTTGAAAGTTAGACCTTTCAGAACTATTCCCCAGTGGMAAATCGACTAATCTTTCACTGGCATTTAATTAGTGGACATTCTGTTTAATCCTGGCTAAATCCCTGTGTACTGCTCTTTAAAACAGGGTTAGTAATAGCGCATTTCTCCCATTCTACTTTTGTCTCACAAGATGGGAAGCTCTTCAGGCAAAGCTGCATTTTATTATGAGTACGAAGAATTCCCAGAAAAATAATACTTGTAAACCAGCTGGGATCATTTGGTGCTTTATAAGTAATAAAGATAATAATGGTTAGATAAAAACTGGGTGACCTGAACAAGATATCCTCATCTTCAAATGGTTAGACTAATACAAAGGGCTTTAGGTATTAATTAAGCTCTTTGGATAGAAGACCATCTTTTCTAAGCTGTGACCCTGCCTTCGATGGCATTACACCGTCTAACCAGGATTACCGTGTGAGTAGTTGTGCTAACAGTGTTACTGAATCAGTAACTCCTAATAGCAGGCTGGGATGATTCATACCTTGAAAAGACTTCGGAGCTGCTCAGTGGTATAACCCTGATTAGAGTTCCCTTACGATGCATGCTCACTTTTGTATCTACCTGCATGAACCTCTCTGTGCCGCCCTCACAAGCCCATCCCACAGCAGTAGCTGTCTTGGCAAAGCTGCTGTCTAAAAGAAGAGCCAACCCATCATTCAAACCAATTAACAGGAGCCTGAGACATGGCCGTGTAGTCAATGCATCCACGCCAACAGAGCTGACAAAACCCCTCTAGCTATACCACAGAGGACACCACACTTGTTAGCGGCACACAGTGATAAATGTGACAGTAGGACTCCTACTGTCCTACTGAAGCTCTTCTTCAGTCTGTTAATTTATATTATTAGGATGGTGTCTGTGTAAAGCTAAGAATGTGCCAGAGAGTATAAATTTGACAGACAATCAGTATACGTTTCTTTAAATATATGGTTTGTAAATTATTTCTATTATACATTCACTATTTATTAATGTTGTCGGAGCAGGGCTTCATCATTACCTCCATTGGATCTTCCCTGACAGTAGCACACCCAAGTAAAGCAGTAAAAACGTATTTCTCATGCTCATGGCAGTGCTGTCTGTTTGTCTGCTAAGATCCAGGATAGGGTTGACCTTGCCTGGTGCTGAGTTTTATGAAAGGAGTCCTTCAGCAGGCACAAACCAGCACTTCACTTGCAAGGAGCAGACACTCTGCTCCACCTCTGAGGAAATCTCAAGGCATGATCGTAAGGTACCATGAAGAGAAGAACATGTCTAGTGAGGAGAGCAACACATTTGCCATCAATCTTCATCTGAAACCAGTGATGAGTATGAACAGCAAGCATAAGGTCCTGGGTAAACAGGGAAAGTGTCATATTCCAGCTGAAAAGAGGCTTGCTTGATAACTCTTTGGACAAAGGAACTGACCRTAGAGAAAACTATACATAAGGGGTTCACTCTCAACTCTAAAGCACMGTTGTCCTTCTCATGCTCCTTCTACACAAGCTCCTGCTTGGCAACGAGGTGAAGAAACAGCAGCAGGGCAGCACTTGGAAAGCTGGCAGAAACAACGGTAGGAACCAGCTGGCAGCAGAGCTTGCTTCACATGGAGTTCAAGCTCGGCTTTTCATATTCCACAAGTCTAGTTACCAAAACCCTTGAACAGCCACATCTCAGCTGTCTCCATCTTGAAAATGAATCATAAAAGCCAGGGTCATCTGTACAATGTCCTCTAGTGYTTTTCCTGCCTAGTACTTTAAGAATCATGCCAAAAGGGTGAGAATAAAGCAAAGAGAATTCCCACCTACCACAGATGTGTTTCAATTCATGCTCCATTTTGTTCCCAAAAGTTTTAAAAAATAAATATAGTCAAGAAGTATTAAAACATCATCCCAGAAAGCAAGATGTGGAATAAATCTGAGTTGGGGAAAAATGAGCCCAGTTCCAATCACTTACTGAGCCCAGTTCCAATCACTTACTGATGTGGTGTGAGCATGCAACTGATGTATTTATGCTTCATTTTTAACAGACAGATTTACTCCTTTGCTTAATCTCACCTTCAGAGGCACCACTTGCATCAGAATGGCGAAGTTAGTGAGGTGGTTACAAAGACACACTGAGTAGTTGAGGTCCCCACTCTCACGCACACAACCTTCATTAGACCAAACACCAGTTCCATTGCTGCAAAGCACACAAAAATGGAACATAATCTCTATCAAAATGCATCTTATCAGGTTAATTTGACATGCATTGTACTATACAGGAGATAAAAAGGTTTGAAAGCCATCTCAGGCTGGAGCATCCACAAACACTGCTAGTCTCTTCTCAGTTCCATCATGAAAATAGTTAAGCAAAATATTGACCGGAACAGGGCCCAGATCAGACTCCTACATGAATGTCTCTAGAGATTTCTTCCCAGTTTCATGACCAATGAATGATAACTACATTTTTTCTTTACATTGTGCAACCCATTTAWAGCATTTCACCTAGACCCAAATTTCTATATTGAGAACTATAACATCAGACAAGTCAATAACATTGCAAAAGTCAAAAAAGTCAGCGTATAATATCTGCTGCCTCTCCCTTATCCACTGTCCCACTCATCCTGTCAAAGTCAGTAATTCARACTGACTGAGCATGATTTCTAGTGACCCATCTGTGTCAACTGGKTTTTGTCACTTCATCCTTAGGGGTAGCGAGAGCAGCTCCTGCTCCACGGAGGATATGGCTGTGCTGGCTGCATGGCTTGGTCCCAGGGCTGCGCAGGAAAGTGGTCCTCATGACTTTGCTTCTTCCTGGAGCCAGGGAAACCCAGAAACCCCTGTGCTATCACAGCCCTGCAGCAGAGTGGGGACATAGAAGCCACAGCCACACATCTAGGGGGGCTCCTTGGGCTCAGGCACCGTAGGTCAYCCACCCAAACTGCCTGCTTCTTAACCATTTATTACTTTTGATATTATTCTGGGTCCTGAAGCTAGACTGAACGATCTGTATTTTTCTTGGTGTTTATTTTAAAGATAGGTGTTACCTCACCCTTCCTCTGTCCTTTGGGACCTCTTTGAGTTCTCAAAGAGAGTCTGTCGTAGGTCAGAAACCAATTGCTTATTCTTTAACTACCATGCCCTAGGGAATAAGACCATCTTGACACAAATAAAACTCATTTGGAAGGACAGATTTCATATTTCAGTTTCTATCCTGAGRCAAAGCCTCAAGGGCCCAAGCCCCAGTGGAAAACAGTACAGGAACAATGCCCCAACCATRTTAATTTGCTTCAGTAAAATCTGTTTCTAATTTATCGTAATTTGTGAGTAACCATAACAATGACTAACTGCCAACAGCTGGGACAGTTCAACATACTTGAAACAAAACTTCAATAGAACAATTACAGTGACCTTCCCATGTGCATGCCGGATAGGAGGGATCACAGCATTGCRGGCCATTGCTACATCAAGTAGGCTTATACCGTTACGGCTCAAAAACTGTTAATCCCCATGAAATTCAAAATTCACTATTTGTATTCTTTCTCAATTGATTCAGTAAGAGCAGCATGTTTGGAAATCAAAACCAGATGAAATATATTCAGAGCTAAAAAAAAAATAGCTTCTGCTTTTCCATAGTTCCTATTTTCTGAGTGAAATTTAAGGTCATATTTATGCCCCTTTTATTCCARTTTTCATTCAGGGGCATAATATTTCTCCATTCCATGCATTGGACAAAATTCACAGCTCTGAAATACTGATCTCACATGGTGTTGTGACACAGGCACAGATCCAGTGAAAACAATGGCTCTGCTGGAGGTTTGCCATCTCAAAACATCCAAGCATCTGCCCAAGTGGACATACTCATAAACCAAGATAAGCACGATTTGTATCAGTCTGCAGTTTTGATTCCAAAATTTTTCAGTTTCTCAATTACCTACCTAACACAGGGTCTGTGAATAACAAGTCTCCTATTTATGGTAAGAAGGCACAATGAGATTGTGGTTTTTGTAAACCAGTGTCTCCATTTCTTTAACTATTTCCATGAATGAAAGAGAACAAGAATATAGGTAATATATAGCATCACAAACTAAGTGTAATTTAATTAAGCCAAGTTAAAGAATTTGAAATTATGTAACATACCTATAGTCCAGAAATGCACAGTAAAGATGAACTCTGTTACTCTTATTTAGTGCTTGGCTGTATTGTCTGGGAGTCTGCAAGAAAGAAAACATAAACCCTGAAGGAATGTTTAAAAAGGACTACATTCCGCTATTCAGCTACTTTAAATTCTCATTGTTATAATAACTTCWATAGACTTATTCTAGATTAACACACCATAACTGAAAGCAAATTTTGTTAGTCTTCRTGGCTTTAACACAAACTCCAAACATGCAAAGGCTGGTATTCAGTCTTAATTTTACACACTGGGATTAAACTCATGCCACTTTGAGTGAGAAATCTGTGTCCTATTTAAGTAAATAGCAAACCAGGATTATTTATGGTATATAAGCACCAATATATGTGTTAATTTTTGCAGGATTGAGGCATTATTCTTCAGCATATACTTGGCTTCGTTGGTTTTCGTTCTCATTGGGCATAAGAATCTCACATTTTAGGACTAATAACACTGAAATATGTGCATTACCATGACCAACTCACAGACATTTTCTTTCCACAATAGTGATTATTTTAAAACATACAATCAAACTGAAAGAGCAATGCCATAATTCAAGATTTTATTTTAACACACCTTAGCATTATCATGACATAATTTCTATCTTCCATAAACAGATTTAGCCACTAACTCAATCTCCTCCATTCAGGAAGCCTTTAGACCCCATTCTCCACTCTTTTACACCAGTTTCATGACAAAATAATTCAAATTATATTGGAGTGAAGTAATAGTTTGTTATAGACAAAATATGCAAACTAGGGGATTTCCAGGATCTGTTCAGCCCTTTCTAATACATAAATCCCCAAAGTCCACATTGTGTTAGACCCTACTTTAAGGCAATTTTTTAATTACAAGAGTCTTCAACATAAACAAATCACTGATGAATTAACAGCCCTCAGATTATTGCAACACAATTCKGCTGTCAAGCCAAAAGATAACAAGTATTGCTTTCCTTGTTTTAGAGAAAGAAGGAAAAAAAAACCCCACCGTCTCATCATGCTGAAACTCAACCAAGTACAAGAAGTCCCTGATGCAATTTTCCTTCTCCTCTCCCACAAGTCCAACAACGAGGCACAAGGTAGCACAGTTCCCTCCTTACGAGCGATAATATAGCACTTCTGCCTAACCCAGGACATCCACACATTCATACTGGATTTTCCACACACTTCAAGTAGACRTGCTGTAGATAAGGCCATTTACTACTTCTTAACGCACATCTCTGGATAACATAAATGGAATTTTCTTATCTGCTTGGGCAAAATTTCTCGTTCCTTGACTCACCCTGTTTTCCCTAAGCCTTCATCATAGAAACAGCTGAGATTGCAGGTCAGGCACTCACAGCAGCAGAGCTTTGTGAAGAGGAAAGACTGTCACTTGCCTGCCAAGAGTCTCTATTTTCCCCTTTGCCTCTGGTGACATCCTGTAGCCTTTYTCCACGAGGGGAGCAAAGCAAACGGCAAAACCTCACACTCTCACAAATGTGCCACACTGGGAAGTGATAATGGGACAAGAGTCACGTCCCCCCTCACCAGGAAATATCTCACTGATATAAACCCCAAGCTGCTCATGCCACTTTCTCTCCAGGTGTGGTTGAGAGAAGTAGTAAAACCAAGTATAYGACATTAATTAATACAGAGGAGTCATTCCTCAACTGTGAAAGCCCTTCCCCATCACCAGCTGCCCTGTGAAGACCCCGGGCAAAGCTTCAGGATCTAGCTCAAAGCTTCAGAATTTAACTGGTATGTCCCCTGCAAGATTCATTGATTCTGAATCACGTTCCTTTTAGAAAGTGCCCCACCATGAGCCCCACCTTTAACAACAGCAGGGGTCCTGCACACCTTCCAAATCACAAACCACCTATGAAATATGGAGTGTCTTTCAGAAACTGCTTCCTTCCCTTAATCCCACCTCTTGCTGCTCAGAGTATGCTTGAAGAGCACTAGTTCAGAAACTGCAGAAGACTAACGATGCAAAATGGCTGCAAAACTGCCTTCTGCAACTTCAGTTAATTTAAAGTTTTGTTGGCAGAGATCATTCTGTTTTACCAGCAGCAAGGGCATGTAGCATAATGTTTGCCCATTACGCTGTATAATGTTATGTCCATCATGTCTATAGCTTTCCTGAAGTAAGCAATTGAAAGAATCCAYAGTCAGTTTGTATTAGAAATTACTTCACTTGTATGACAGACAAACAGTGGCTAAAAAAAAAAAGAGAGACACATATGCTGTAATAACAACTAAGATCATACAATAACTGTCATTTATGATTTGTAAGATATCTCTAGATAAATCTTGATTCTTAATGCACTAAATGGAAAGGGCACCGCAGGGTCAGGTTGGAAGAAGACATAGTACTTCAGTTGTGTATCTTTTTACACAAATAAATCCCAGATGTATGTTTTACCTCATTTAAGYATCTCTGGCAAGAAACAAATTATTGTTTTTCTCCGTCATTAACTCTAAACACAGACGTCACTCACTAGACAAAGAACTACACCAAGTGAGGTTATACAGTTTCTGAGCTGTCCAGAATTGTATGTGTACCCACATGGAAAAAGAACAGATAAATAATGTGAATACAAGAAGGGTCCMTACCAATTTGCCTATTTACTTCTCTTACAGAATACGTCCCATGTTTTAACACACACGACGTAGGCCTCACAAGGCTTTTCAGTGCCATTTATGATAACAGCATAAAACACTCATCTTCTCAGACTTCATTGAAGTTCTGCAACAAAACCGTCATTAGAATAGAAAGCCCCCCAACGTATAAGAAACTGGCTGCAGTGAGGAATAAACCCTCTCTGATCTTCAACAGCTCTACTTCAAAGTACTCTAATCTATGAAAAACAAACTGACTGTACCTCAATACCTCATTTCTTAAGTTAAACTGTGTGTGACAGCTTATATGTGACTTGGATCCTGTAGCACTGAGGATATTGATTTAATGCCATTGATAACTGAAAGCTTAATATACTAGCAGGCTTTTACACTAAAAGATAAAGTCACTTGAGTGTTTATAAAAGCCTGTGAAAGGACAGTTTATGCAGCTTTCAGTAGTGTGGAGAGGGAAAGTACCAGCACGCTAAGTAATCCAGGATCTGTGCATCAGTTCCCCCTAATCTAGGTTCTCCATATCAGTCCTTCTGCATGGAGAGGGGTACATGCACCTTCTTCAAAAAAGAATTACATTAAAAGAGGAAAGTAACCTCTTGTCACTGAGAAACGGTGCAAACTCTATGTCTGTCTGATGGAGCAGGTATCTTGAGGAAGGACTGYGTCTATCATGGCTGTTCAGCATCCCTTACACTAACCACTGACTCTCGGTAAATTAGTCAGACTTACGAGCAAACCACAGAAACTCATTGTATGTGTTGAGAGCATATAGAGGATATGCATGGATGTGTGATGGGGATACGGTACTTACACTGCTGGGAACTAGGCACAAGGCCACGGTTAGTGGGTGAAGAGGCCAAAAAAGGGGGGTAGGGGGCTGAAAGGACTGCTGGAAACCATCAGGAAAACCTCGTTGCAGGAAATGTCATGAACACAACTGCAGAAGAAAAACAGTCATCCAGCTGCTGCTGGGAAGGCTTGCCAAGGAAGAGAAGCCAAGCAGAGGGTGGGGTGAACATTTATGAGATTAGCTTCTTCCTCCTCCCCTGAATTTAAAAAGCAAATATTTAGCTACATAGTGGTGGCCACCAAGGGAGGAGGATATGCACCTTCCAATTCACTATGTATTGAACATTCTCCAGTGTGAAGAAGGACAAATCTGTGGGTCAGATCTGCCATTGATCTAAACTCAGTAGCCCCAAGCCCAATATGTTGAGTGTTGGACTTCCTCTTATCCAAAGCAGATGATAATTTACCCTATTAAGTTCAATTTGGAGTCCACTTGTCTCTGTTTACAAAATACAACATTTTGTCTAATTCAGAGATTTTGAAGCCTTATCTTCTCAACCTCCAATACCATGGACTATTTTGAAGGTGGCAAGAAAAGGCATTAAGACAAACAAGCCTCTTGTCAGTATGCTTGTGCCTTTTGTGCAGTTCACAGCCCCACTGAAAGATTCTTACAGAAGTATGAATCAAAAGCACTTTGATTCTGGTTTATGGATTAAATTAGAGACTAAAATGATGCTTCTAATATAAGGATTTCCTGACCTCACAGCGACATCCTGACTGTTAGCATGACCTATCCAGGACCACGTGGTTTATTAACTTTCCTTTCCACCTTATACAATCTACTTCTCCTAATTACCTAGAAAATTAAAACTTTAAGGTACATTCATCTACTCAGTTCCCTGGAAAAAGACAGACAGAAAGAAAGAGAAAGAAAGAATAATCATCTATTTCTATAGTGACTATATTGGCTGTTATCTTCCAAGCTGTGAGAAAACTGCATTGTTACAGACCTTGGGCTTAGATCACCCCACTATTCTAATTTAGAGTCTGTTTGTCTGATTCACCCTAAGATGTAACTAGCATATGTAATGAAAAAAATGTTATAAATTGTACAAAAATGAATTTAACTTATCAATAGGGATTTATAAAGTGTTATGCATAAAAGCCAGACCTTTAGTTGTTCCATTGTTATCAACAGTGCTACTCCAACACACACTTACTGAAGCAACRAGCAAAATACTGTAGGCTCCCAGGGCCCACATGAAACCTCACTGAATATATTTCTTTCTTAATGGTACAATCATACAGGTAAAAAAAAAAATCCCATGGTATCACAAAAGGGTGGAAGACTGTGGCAGATAACATATAAAGGGAAAAAACAGTGACATATCAGARGCTATAAAGGCATCTGAAATTAGAAAAGGTTGCCTTATGTAATTGAATATGGATTGGGTTTGATCCTTCCTTTGCCTGAGGTTAAACACAGTCAACATATCAATTTTCTGCAAAAATATTGTTAATCAAATGCTACACCAATAGCCTTCCCCAGTTCTCAGAGTTCTTCATTTAACAGCTGCTGTATTGGGCAAGCAGTGTGAGAACAAAAAAAGTAATGAGAAAACCCATGAGCAACAGACTGAAAAATATCTTGGCTGCTCTACTAGATAGCATTTTTACAAAGAGAGAAAGAAAATGAGGATAGAATAGATGAGGAAATTGTCCTGCTACTTTTTTTAATTATTGTGCATAGCAAAAAAAATTTGATTACTTCTGAATGTGTACAGCGTCAGAAGTTCTTGCTATTTTTCTTAGACTAGCAAGTCGACATCCCTTTAAATAAAAATGCTGCCCTCTTAACAGGGTCCCATCTTTCTTACGGGACCGAACAAGGGGCTTCATCCAACAGCTGCCAAGACAACATCTGACCACCTGCAGATCTCAGTGTGGGCTGTCAGGCACTGTGCATCTGTAAAACAGTTGCTTATGATCTACAGAAACTGAAACTGTTACTTGGTGCTCATCTTTCTTCAGCTTGTCTCTTTGATCCGCTTCAAGTTACCTGTTTATAGCATGGGTAGGCTTCATGGCACCTAGAAAAGCTGGGGCAGTGATTGCTAAAYGTATTCTAGGTGCAATGGTCATGACTGTTAAAAAAGGAATAGCTCTTCTCTCTGGTTTTGGGTGCTAAATAACATGAAAGTCAGTTTTTTTCCAAATTGCTCGAGGAAAGCTGCAATTTTGGCAATGGAAACTGACTGCAACCTTTGAGTTAAAATTATAATCTCCCTGAACACACACGCACACCTCCCAAATGGCTTTTCTTTAATTTTACAGCTAAAAAATTCGCACCCTAACATAGAAGTTACATTCACATAGCTCCCTCAGGCAGGTAGCACAGCTCAGCAGAGGTGGGTCAGCGCTGGACTCAGCAACTTCTGAGCACCAAGTACCTTGCTCAGCCTCGCTAAGCCACGTGTCCTCTGTGGACTCTGCTTTCATACATTCCTCAATTTCAAAGGTCTCAAATATGTAACAATATATTTCTTCCCTTTTTCTTTCTCTCTGGCCTGGGTGCATATGGCATGATGAGTGTTTTGTATGTATTTGTTAACACTGGGCAGTGACAAGTAGTTGCATGCCAAATTCTTTCAGCTTGGAAGCCAAAACTATTTAAGATGCAGTACAGCAGCGTGAAACCATGCCAAACTCCCACTGACTGCAATCTGGATTAATAATACTCACAATATTGTTGTAAATCGTGGTAATAAATGGAAAGCACAGAAAGGCTGAAAAATAGTCACAGAGAGAAGGCGGTTCATTTTCGTTAGAGATGCATAAGCTGACCTCAATGGAAAGCATGCACAAATAGAAACTGCAGGATAAGGACCTTTGAAATCCAATTTGGGCAGCTACCAAGTTACACCAGTAAATATTTGATGTTTAAAAATTTTAAATGCCAGTCAGTGAGAAATGGGGCTCAGCATGGCAGCCTTTCCTTATGTGAGCACCAATAAACACAGGATTGAACTGATGATCTGTATGAAAAGCTATCTTAGTGCTTAAGTGAAAAAATGATTTCTCATGTCCCTTAAAGCATAGTTCTGTTCCAAAGAATGACAAAGTGAAAATATTAATATTCTTTCTCTAGAAATAGTCTCATTTAAGTAATTAGCAATATAGCAGTCAGATGGTTTTGATATGTCCTTACAGTTAAACAGTTATATCCATATGTAAGAAAAAAATTTATACATACACAGCCCTCTAAACCTGCAGGTGATTTAGACCTCTAAGGATGGACTAAGGAGTGCAAAACTAAGTCACTAATACTGAAACTCCTGGGACATGTCTTCTCACTTCTTTGAGTTTTAGCAAGTCAATTCAAATGAGATAGCAAGYGAGAGCTAGTTTCTTTCCTGCGTGTTATTGATAGAATTGTTTACGCAGAGCCAGTGTCATCAAACTTGTTGGGACACTCGGCATTGCCTCCAGCTGACTCAGGGCATAACCTCCAACTAGACATCACCTCTCCAAAATTAATGAATGCAGTCTGGCTCCAAAGAGATCTAATTTAAATGAGGTAATTTAAAATGCAAGTTATTTCACTCAAGGTGCCCGTGTTGAAGCAGTTACTCATTGCTTAAAACACCTTATTTTGTTTTAATGTAATGCAAAGCCCTGCAGAGCAGCTTTTCTGCTCTTCCCATCTCCCCTCCCATCCGGCACGCACTCAGAGCTACCAGAACTTCACACKGGACAGAAGAAGAAACCCAGCCTGATTGTCAGGGCTCAAGAAGAGTTTGTTGGACTAGCAAATAAATAAATAAAGGGAAATCTATCATTGTTTTCATTGGTAGACCTACCTGAAGTGGAGATTGCTGAGAGGCCGTAAACACCAGATCCCATGGGGCCATTCTCCCCTAACSGAGGTCTCGTTTATGTCTTTTATGCTCTATCTGTTTTAACACATCTGGGTTAGTTGGGCCAGGATGAAAATAATCTTTGAGCATGGATGAAGCAAAGCTAAAAATACAAAACTACCCCAAACCTGGGCGTTTGGCCTCCTTCTTCCAGGAAGTAATTTTGTGAGATACTATCTGCCAAGGCTGGCTATTAACACAACTGGTTGTCGTGTTCATTCCTCTGGTCCAAGACYGTGACGCTTTATGCTGCTTCTGCACTCCTAGGCTCCTTGAAAACACTATTTTTAATGCAAATAAAGTCAAATACTTACAAAGTTGTCTGTGCAAACCATCCACCAGCCTTGCAAAATTCTAGTCACATATGCTGCTAGAGGCTTACAGGCCTTTTTGGATAGATGAAAGAAATATTGTTTCAGCTTTTCCCCACCCTCCTTATAATCACTATAATAAAGCAGATTTTGTGGTCATGCTGATACAAATTCATGATAACTTTCCAAAACTGCTTAGTGAAACAGATGATGGTGTCTTTCGTTAAGGTTTTTTGTTTCCTTTTGCTGTGCTTTTTTCTGCTACTCTGCATTATTATATTAAAAATGTATTGCTTTTCTGAAATGAGAAGCAGATGTTCCTCCTATACACTCTTTCTTAATCTCCTCTATTTTTCTTAACTCATGTGAAAGTACTGCTAAAGGAAAACAACTGGTCTGATTGATATTGAAAAGGCTATTTAAAAATGGACACATTTTCTAATCCAACAGAACCATAATGAAAGAGGTAAACAAATCTTTTTTTTTTTCACCATTCACCTGTAGTATTTTGACATGGGCAAAAATATTTCCCTTTGTCATACAACTGTCCAGGCCCAATGCAGAGCTCTGTAACAGGAAACAATGTCTAGGCAATGACAAGAGCTGTGACAGGGACCAGAAGGCAGGCATAAAGCATAATCCCTTAAAGGGATGCACAGAGCAGAATCAGTTTTAGAATACTTTTCCTATTAGCTAATATTTCCACAATTCTTAGTTTCCAAAACAGTGCTTGGACTTTTCCTCCTGATAGCTTTTTTTTTTTTTTTTTTTTTAAGAAAAGAAACATTTGCATCAGATGCGAACCATTCAAGACACTCAGATTTAACATTTAAACTGCAGTTGTGATTTGCAGTCCCCATGTGGCTGGGGCAGAAAGAATTTAAGTCAGAAACAAGAAATAGGGAGGACTCAGCACTAGCTGGATAGGAGTCGGGCACTTCGCCCCTTGTGCCGCTCTGCCCACGGAGGGCMGCGGGTCAGACAGGCCGTGAGTGCCTGCGAGGGTTTGCTCCAATTTCCACAGTACAGTCACCCATATTCCAAACAAGACATGCCCGGATTTTTGATAACCAGATTTCACAAAGCTCAGCTGAAACTGAAAACCCTTAAAACAGAGGTGCGGTCCCAACAACTAACAAGCACCAGCAACAGCAAGAAGTTGCACCAAATTAAAAAAAAAAAACATGAAGCTACAAAACCCAAGAGCAATGGCAAGTCTCACTGGCACTTTTGGTTTCGATTTTACATACTTCTTTACCAATACGTAAATGAAGCCTGAATTAGCAAACATCTCTGTTTCCTACAAGACTGACAGTCATAATTATAAGAAGAATCAATCAATATTCACTCGTATGTATTATGGAAGAGGCTYTAGAGACTATTTAGGCTATTTTTCCCACAAGGAGCTCATAGTAGTTAGCCCAAGATAGATTTCCAAGTGAAGAATCAATATGTATTGCCTTTTCTAAGTAGACAAAAAGAAAAGCACAAAGATGTCCTAATTTTCCTGCACAAAGATAAAACAAAGTCTACGTCCTTATTTTTGAAGAGCACAAGGACTTTGACAGCCTGGAGCAGTTAAACATTAAAATTTCATGTACTCTGCATGATAATAACACGAATAATGGACTGTTTATGGAATAATTGGGAATAATGCATTTATCTTTGTAAAGACTTCAGTGCCCTGCACTTCACCTCCAAGGACAAAATTAGCTTCTGGGAATAGGTAACTTTGGGAGTCTGGGAATGCAAGGCGGCTGATATGGCCAAAAACCACGCATGAAGCAGGATAAAGAAAGAGGGTACCATGAGAATAGGAATATGGCAAGGGAGCCAGGGCTGCTGGTCCTGGAGAAGGTTCCCTGAGCTCTTTTGGAAGCCCAGTTAAGCCAGTGAAGCTTTGCCCAGGGCTCCAGCTGAAGCAYAATCCTGTCTCCCATGTACACACCTGCATAAGCAAGGGCTTAGCAAGCCTTGGTGTGGAGGAATAGAGGTGACAGCAAAGCAGCAAGAGCTAAGTGAGCATCCAAGGGGCAAGGTCTTCAAGACACAAGCACAAAAATCCTTTTGTTTTGTGTGTGCACAGCACGTAACTTAATGGGACTCTGGTTTATGACACAGATATGCTAATATGAATAAAAYTGTACTCCTGAGGAAAATACCAGCTTCTTCAGAAGTCAGAAGCCCCTTTGTCAGCTTCAGTGAGAGTTTGATCAGGACTGCCTCGCACGCTTTGAAAAAAACAARATTTTGTAAGATATTCAGTTGGTTCGTCATTATACATTTGTAGAGTCATCTTTGCTAACATTGCTTTCCAAACAAAGAACCATGTTTTAAAGAGTGTTTWGAAGATGTGATTTAATGAAAGCTTTAGGAGGAGTTTTAATAGTTCATGTCAGAAATAGAGTACCGGGCTTAATGGTAAAAATATTTACCACTCGGTGCATTTGTTGCTAATATTTTTTTTCTAGGACTGGATTTATATGTTAGTATTTTCCATTCTCATTAAAATCCTGGCTCTGTGACTGTTGCCTCTGAAAAGCAATGCCTCACATTCTTTGTGAATTATATGTGGCAGCCTTTGTTTTATATTGACCCTTTCAGCTCTTACATCCCTTGACTAGCTGCTAATCATCATTCATCCTTTCCCTGACTCTGCTAATCTCCAGGGAGCGGGTGGGACAGGCAGTCAATGGAAGCGATGGAGTATAAATAATGACAGAGTACAATAAACATTCCAGCTGCCATGCCACATCTCATGACAAAGACTTTCAGAAAGATACAGCGCACAGTCCTTCTACGATAAGACTGTTGTAACCAGACTGGAAAACATTACAAAAAAACTTTTGCTTGATTAAGGCCAAGATATTCAGGCCCACTAGGTGAGATAAGGGAATGTTTATTCTGTGTAATCAAAAAATCACTTGGACATTTGGTTTTATTCCCAAAATTCACTTTCCCCATGTGATTTTTAACAGGTTCTTTCCTGTCACTACGTGTTTCGTTTCACCTTCATTGTCCTACCTATTTAGTCTGTAATGTCTCGGACTAAAATACGACTCCTGTATCTTGTTATGTTTTGCACGGTGGGAATCCAGCTAAAGTCTGCAGAGACCAGTGTAGAAGCCTGTGCTCACATACAGCCTAATACTGTGGTATGTTCTGATAAGCAGCCGTGGGTCATCTGAATACCTCCTTAAGTACTCCGTGAACCCGGGGGCTTTCTTCCCCTGACTTCTCTCTCCCCAAGTTGCAGGTAGGGAGATACATGTCCACTGCTTCACTTGTTCCAGTTCTAGCAAACATACAGCCAACAGAGTGAAAATGATCTGAAAAAAAGATTAACCCCAACAAAAAATGCAAGTTTTCTATCACATTAATAAGCTACAGCTGCTGTCTTAAGCGGTACAATCAATAAATAAGACAAGGAACCCATGGCAAGGGAGACAAGGACAGGAGCAGGGTTGCTCTGTTCAGATACAACCCAGATCTGCACCAGATTGGGTCTAACATTAATACTCATCCTGAGACAAAAATACTCTTCTGTAATGCTTCTTGAGCGGCAGAGTGATGTAACACCCCCTCTCACAAGACTCTCTATTTCTTAGACCTTAAYATCCCATTAAGATATTATACTCTCCTGACTAGATCTTTCTAGGATTAAGCTCATGGGTTTCCATTGCTTTATTTTTTTTTCTTTTCATTGTGGGAAAACACCTCTCTCAAGAACATTTACATTTTTCTTCTTCTGATTTGAATCTTTTCTCCCATYCCTGTACATTTGCCAAATATGAGTTGTCTTTTAGTCTGTTGCATGAATGGGGATGAAATTCACACAACTATTCAGTTTAGTGTCATTTTTCATTCACAGGAAGTGTCAGGGTGCCAGAACTATTTGATTTGTGCATCAGCCACATCCAACAAATTGAGAACCACTCTGGAATTAGGCCTGGTCCATTAGCTCCAGCTACAAAGTTGAGTAATATGAGACTAAGCCATTGAGTTCGTTTTTCAGATGAGAAAATGGAAGTTTGTGGAGCTTTGTGTATGCCTCTAGACATAACGCAGATAGAGATATTGTTGCTGCTACAGCAGCGACAGATAAAATAGCCAACTGTAATTTAAGGCAGGGCCCCTGGCTCTGCTGCGACTCTTGTGCCACACGAGGACCGTGTCCCGAGGCGGAGCGCTGGCACAGCCAGCCGCCCTCCCCAGCGCCGCGYGGAGCACCGGGCGGCCGGGCTGGCAGAGGGGCTGGAGAGAGCCCTGGGGACCGCAGAAACCACACAAAGGCAACTTCAAGGCTGTGTTTTCAGAAGCGTGATAAGYAGCTGGAGCTCTGAATTTTCACCCTATGTTTTATTTTCAGGATAACCAGGATGAAAGTTTTAAAGTAGGGGTACATTCGACCTTCCCGTCTTTCACCACTTTGCAAATAACACCAGCTTTTCCTCTTTTTCCTCAGCTAAAAGTTTACACGAACATTCCACCAGAAGAGTTGTGTGCAGCTATACAAAAGAGGGGGCAAAGCAAACCCAAAGCGCACTGCAGCAAGCTCATGAAGAGAAACAAGCAGCCCGATAAGGTATTACTGCCTGCCGGCTGATTCACCTGGGCATATCATAAAGTGCCACATAAAGGCATCTTCTGCCATAAATTTGAATACCTCCATAATTACTCAGCTCCCAGTTTGCGCTGTTTGTCTGGAGCTCACTTTTTCCATGTGATTCCTGAAATCAGCGATGGGTCCCTCTGGAAACTGATCTAATGGTTTGAGGAATGCAGCTATGGTCATTAGAGCTTTGCAAAATCTCCAAACTCAATTAGTTAGTACAACAGTTTAAAATGGGCAGAGAATGAGAAATCTTATGTTCTCCCTCCAATGGAAATGCTGCTACGCCCCTTTCCTTTCTCTTTCTTGCACTTCAGTGAAATGTCACTGTGTGGTAACCTGGATTTTTAAGCATCTTGACAAGATGCAGTGGCCAGAAGTTAAGCGACATACCGAAGTGTCACAATCCAGTAAGCTCCTGTGACACAGGAGCCCTGTAAATCAATTGGCGCCTTTTATTTTCGTTTGTGGTGGTGKTTTTTTTTTTTAAGTAAAATATATTACATAAATAGGGGAAATGCTTTTAGATCTAACAAAACTATAATCATACACAAACAGAAATGGCTGACTGCACAATATAATTTACTAGGATAATTCTACAGATCTTCAGAAAAATTACAAACCAAAAAGCAAAAGTCTTCGGCAAACTGCTGCACGACAGGAGCTTTATAGGGCTCAGAGGCATCCATCCTGTTCCCACTGAACTACCAGGGAAACTCCCAGTGACTTCAGGAGGTACAAGGCACAACATTCCTATGCTGCTGTGATTAAGAGTTATTAAAAAGAAAGACAGTCCGGTTTTAGGAACACAGTGTCTCAGAATATTACAGCAACTATTTCAGTGTCATCTGAGTGCTAGTTCAGGATGCTTTATGCCATGGAGCATGGAGATTTCTTTCTTTTGCTAAACACGTTATTTTTGGAAACATTCTTGCTAGTGTTCATGGGAATATTTCCAATGGGGCAACACTTCCAATTAAGACCTCCTTTTTGTAGTTTATAAATAGTTTAATAAGTGGCTGACAGCCTTAAAAATAAATGTATTTTTTAATAAACAGATGATGGTTAACCTGTCACAGAGTGATACACAGTCCAAATAAATGAAGAGATTCCTTCCAACCATTACTTATAACTTAAGAACTTTTAGTATCCTCATAACCAAAAATGACACATGCTGTGCATATCTATCCCATGTCCATATCATCTACTGCTTATTTAGGAATACTTAAAAAGTGGTTCATTAAAAAAAATGCAAAGTCATTTCTTACATAGATGAGAGGCTCTTTCACAAACTCTTGTGGTAAATAATTCAAAATCAAGTATTTCTAAACATGGAGAATAGGAGAAAGAGGAAAAACAACTTTCCCTAGAGACGTATTTAGATTCTCTTCAGCACAATAAGTTATCAGAGGCATCAATGCTATCACTGGAATTCTTGGACTGCCCTGCACACGAAAGGCTTTACTGCAGTTAATGGGAACATCACACAAGCACTCTCATAAAACTGTACCGTAAGGCTGTAATTTACCTAGTGGGGACCATGGTCACTGTAGGGGATAGCCCAGGTTGTGCCCGCTAATAAATCAGAAGTTTAAACCACCAGAGTGAAACAGCCTTGAGCCTCAATACAAAGAAAAAGAATATAGTTTAAATGCAACCTTCTAGTTTATGGCCAGCCTTTCATTATAGTCTCCTCGTGCTACACAGAATCAAAAAGCAGAAGAGCCTGGGGAAAGGGATGGAAAGATGGGAAGAGGGAAGGGAAAACACACCTCTTTCTTCCTTTTGGACTCAGCCATGCGTACAACGAGGTTGTAATATAAGCAACGAGGTTGTAATATAAGAGTACTTCACATTAAAGGAATGAAAGAAAATACAACTTTCAAAAGGAGCAAAACCCCATCTGAAACATTATTTACCAACAGGATTATCACTGATGTCTCTTCAAAACTGTGTTGCACAACAGTCAGCTACCCCTGGTGCTACCCAGTACATGTTAGGTACATTTTAAGATGCACCCAGTGCACACAGTGGAGGGCAGAGAGTAGCTCAGGAAATCTTCTAAGCACTTGCAGCAGGACTTCAGTAACACAGCCCGGCCTCTTATTTCTTTTTTACACAGTAGTGATTCATTTCTGCTTATTTCCCACCAGCAAAATATTGATCCAACCAGACTCTTTCTGGAGTTTTGTTCCTACTTCTCATTGTTTGCCTTGGCAAACTCTCCTTGTTCTTTCCACATTCAACCTCAGGAGAGCAGCAAAATCAAAAGGCCACATCCAATGTCTCAGGTGAGTCAGTATGTTTCAGGAATATCTAACCTTTAATGTCTGCTACCTGTAAAAGCAGCTTTTAACAATCTGGTCATTAAGGATGTTCAGTATGACTTTCTAATGCAAGGAGTTTTAAGGCGATTTTACAAACGGACCTGTCATCATCATGCTTAGTCTCTTTATGTTGCACTGGACCTATAAGGACCTTCAGGGTGAGCACTGGAACTGAGACTGAGCTGTAACATAAATCAACRATTGTCTGTATGCCAAACCCAATCTGCCTATGAAGTGAGCATCCTTACAGAACTCCTGGCTTGATCCCAAACCCATTTAAGCCAGTTACAGTCTTTCTTTAGATTTAAAGGAGTTTTGGATTATTGTCTCCATTATAGGTCCAGCAAAATTTCTCATTAACACCCTCAGAGACTTCAGATTCTGCCAGATTTCATTACTGGAAAGTGCTGCCAGCCCAACAAGAACTTTCCAGCAGCAGAGCCCTTTACAGCACAAAGGTGGGGCCCGCTTYGGGGTACTTTTTTTTGTTGTTTTTGTTTTTCCAGGCTGCACTATTTTCTAGTGTTTTGGTTTTGATTGACTCAGATACAGGTTGTCCTAATACTTACAAATGTGAGCTGCTGTATTCAAAGGAGCAGTATGTGTAACRGAATGTTCAGGACAGAAAAGCGATTGCTGTATGCAATGGCCCTTCCCACTCCTTAATCTCTTCCATGGGTTCCAGCTGTATCCTCTTCCCAAAAGTACAGTCTACCTTTCTGTAAAGAGGAATTTGCAGTCTTGCTGGAGAACGTTCCAACCATCTGCACTGAGCTTAGGCATTGCACATCACAGAAGAGAAACCTGGGGACTGATCCTAGATCACATAAAGGCATGAGCATCATTCCCACTTGAGTCTCCCAAAGAAAGGAAGAGGCTACTCAGGCATCAAAATTATGCACGTCCTTTGATCTGCACCACTGTAAGGATCTTCTTGTTTGCTGTTAGTAGAGATATTTAGGGATGTAACATAACTATCACAAGAACTTGCATGAGAAGACAAAAAGATAAAATACATGTGAAGACACCTGAAGGCAAAATGTAAACATTCAGGTGTACTGAGTAGCTATTTGACGCAATATTGAGGGCTATTAGATGTAATCTGTATTGCAGATGCATGTCTTATGCTTGAAGAATCAAGGCTATTAAAATACTGTTTCTCCCTAAATCCACATGCCACTTGTACTGCTTTTAGCTCCTCTTTCTTCCCTGCCCTCAAGGACTGAAATCATAACAACAATCGCATTATTTTATAATTTAATAGAAGGAACAGCGAAACTAATTCCAGCCTTGGGCAGTCCAGACAGCAGTAATCTACTCTCATCCTTGACGTATTTTATATAAATGAGATTGCAGCTAGATTGCATCTTTTTATCAACCACACACTGAAGAACTGGAATGCGGGGCTCCTCTCTGTTCTTTTCACTGGGTGCCTAACTATCCCTCTGCCTCAGTGGGAACATGGTAAAATATTGAAAAATCTAAACATAAATTAAAGCATACATAGTAACATACCCCCTGTAATAGAATTGCTGTAGATGGCTATAGACTTTGTGCAAATTGCAGCATACAGCTGTGTGGTACATGGATATTATAGGTTACAGCACTCGCTAGGCTTGGATTCGTTGATTTCAGCTGACAAAAAATGACATTCCAAATACCTACTTTCGCCTACTTCTTCCTAGTAATTAACACAAGCAGCCTTTAGTGTATGTTACACCAGGGAATTGCTATCCAACCGTTAATAATGCACACAGGCCAACAAACGTAGCAATCATGAGAGACTGACATGGCAGTCTCCAGTTCCCCAACATCAATTACTAACACAGCTCCTCTGACACAAGCTATATAAAGCAGTTTACTGGCATGCTGAGGGCTGAGGCAAGGTTTAAAATATCCTCAGAAAACTAACGTGTGCAGATTTCCCACAATTAAAAGCAATGGTTTTTATATTCATTTTGATCGTAACATTTACAATTGTCTTTCCTTTTAAAAAAAGCGTATTTTATCTTGTTGGTTGGTTGCGGCTTTTAAACATACTTTTCTTAGAGGGCCATTTGATGAAGACAAAAAAAAATTACTGTTTCCCCACACTCCTCAAGATCACAAAAATTTCTTTGAGAGAATAATTCCATGTTAGGCTGAAACAGGGTGGATATTATTCAAATAGAACTATTGGCATCTAATTCTAACTTCATATATCTATAGCACTTCTTTTTACTCTGTTCTCAAGCTGAAACACATAATGTGTTTGGGCACAACACACAACTGCAAACTAAAATACATTCTCTGGACAATGCCAGCAGTATTTTGACTGTGGGTGGAAATTACGCAAACACGTGGATGAACACAGAGACTGTCTCAGAAAATACATTCTGTTCACGGAACAAACTCTCTCCGATTAGATTAAATTAGACTCCAGTTTATCTGATAGTAGAAAGGATCACATCCAAAAAAGAGCCACAGCTACAAATGTTGAGTGCACAAACAGCCTGTGCTCAGCCTAGTCAGAAGCCTGATGAAATATAAAATTACCTACTGGGGAGATTTGGATAGCTTTCTCATACACAGACAGCAAAGAAGAAAATCACATGTATGCCTGTCCATGAAATTGTTTTGTGGTGTGAAATTACCCACTTCAGAGTTCATCCACCGGACAGAAAACTCATCAAAGATTCATGAAGAATAGTTTCTTATTTTTCCTGAAATTTTACATGAAACAAATATTCCTCTCTACATTTTGTTTGGATGTGGGGGGAGTTGTTTTAATTTTGTTCATCTTCTCCATTTTTGGTGTAATGTGGGACTGGAAAAATAATAATGTCATGTAATTCTAAAAATTAAAATATTGAAAAGTCCTAATTTTCCATACCATTTCCCCCCAGAAAATCACTGAGTGATAAAAAATACTATGACGTTTTAAAAACATTTTGATATTTCTCTTCTGGGTCACATTCTCTTGTTTTTCAGCCTATATGTAATACAGCAAATTATTAAATTCAATCATACTAAATCTTTGCCCAGAACACATATCTTGGTATCACAGAGGTGTACATTATCACAGTCCAAAGTTTGACAACGTAACTGCTCAACATGTTTCCCCATAGCATATAAGCGAAAAAGCCTGCAGGCATTTTTATCACCTACGTTTCTAAGGACGTACATGTCATTTTTCTTTTTGCACATTTCTCCTAACTGTTATCTTACTGCTTTACCCAAGCTTTTTTTCTTTTCCAGTATGGGGAGTTCATTCACTGATTTTGGTGGCAAGAGGATCAGACCCACCAAATTCATGTAAGCTACAAGATCAGTCCCATTGGGGTGATGGCTTCCAGAGATTTTCATTAAAATAAAAGAGAAACAATGCTTTTGGGGTTTGTTTGTTGGTTGGTTGTGCGTGGGGTTGTTGTTGTTGTTGTTGKTGGGGTTTTTTTTAGTTTTAGAGCATGACAAAGCCTGAAGCCAACAGTGTCATTTATTTATCTGAGTCTTTGTGATGTAAAGGTTTCTAAAGAGCTTGTTTTCATTTTATGAGAAAAGGGGAGAGGAGGGGAACAACTTTGTTTGAGCTTGTTTCTAGTATTTCAACTTTTAACTCTGAGCACAACTTCAAGGCCAAACTGTAGACACCTAAAATACAGGGTTTCTAAAGAAAATGCTGACAGCCTATGAACTATAAAAAATTATGGAGAACCCTATAATAGTAATAATAATATCTTTCATTATATATAGTGCTTTTTCTCCTAAAACATCTCTTAAACTATAAGTCAAACAATCTCATCTGTGGCAGTAAAAAGGACTAAAATAAGAAGTGTTGTAAACTTCTGGATTGGAGAAGGGTTCCACCCCTGGTTCAGTTGCTGGCCAGGACTTTATTTCCAATAAAATGGTGTTAAATTAAACAAATTAATTTGGGCAGCTCACCTGGTCACTAATGCCTTCCCTGTGAACTGTTCTGAGTGTCAAGAAAGAGAGCGGGCACGCAGTAAGACCAGATGTCCAGAGATTCACGTGGTGAAGAAAGAAGATTTCCCGTAGGGCTTCGAGATCTGAGCAGCCCGAGAGTCACAGACCACAGCACACGGCTGATAACTGAACTCCAGCGCTTGAGATTTCCCTCCACAGAGCTCAGGAAGGAACAAGCCACCACTATAAAAATATACTGGCTCTTTAACTGGGTAAATAATAGTTGGGAAAGAGAAAAGAAGATAAATTTTTCCAGAAACTAGTAGGAGTGCTATGGCTTTTCCAGTTTCAGTTAAATCTTTCTGTTGAGATGGTGACTTCAACAGAAGAATAATTTTTCTCCTGAAGTTTCTCCAAGAGACTAAAGTTACAATAAATAATAATAAAACAGTAAAACATATGTGAATCCTATATGAATCACAGAAACTAAGCACATAGCCACTTGAGGAAAATTGAGGCTGTTTCTTTGATGTATGCTACTTCCTATCACATTACATGGTATACAAAAGGTCTAGCTAAAAACATGAAATCATTAAGAAAATAATTTTAGACAGAACTTAGTGATTTTTTTTTTTTTTGCATAACAGTTTCTTCTCCAAAGATCCTACTAGCAAGCTGAATAATAAATATCTGATTCAAATTTATGATGAGAAATGGACACAAACCAAATAGTAAAATATTTGTGGCATATGGGAACCAGCAACCGTGTGAGCTGCCCAAGTTGTTTTCAGTTAGCTTCGCTTGCTTTTATTGAAAAAATAATATCTATACATAAACAGCCAACTCCTGGTCTCTTTGAAGTCAGTGGGAACTTTGCCATTGACTTTAGCAGGACCAGAACATGGCTTCCTTGGATCTTGTTTGGAAGGTGGAGGTAGGAAGTTGTTTGGGTTTTGTTGAATATGTGTATCGGAACAGGAAGACTTCTCAAAAACAATATCATACATTATCTTCTAATTAATTTCTACCAGTGATGCAGCAGCAATATATCCTAAAATCTCTGTTCCAAGTCTTTATATGTGTTAAGTGCACAGTTACACACACAGTTTCAGCTCTGAAGAGCCAAATATCTACATAGAAAAGAACGGTTAAGAACAAAAAAAGTTGAAAAATCGTTGTGTCCATTTCACCAATGAGAAAACTGAGACACTGAATTATTATGGACTATTTCCCTTCTTGACATAATTCATCATACTTCCTCTTATTTCATTTGAGTGAACCAACTACATTTGAATATTTTGCTCAAAGTTACAGAAGCAGATTATGCCAGATCCAGAAATTGCTTTCAGGTATCAATGCTTGGTCAGTGTAAAACTATCTTTTCACTCTTCTTTTGTAATTACAATCATTCACTTTATACAATTGCAGTTCACTAGCGTAATGATCTAGGGTATCACAGCAGCCCTAACTGAGGGACCATGTATAAGGATTTTAAAGACAGTAAAAGGACGGAGTAAATATATGAAAATAAGCTTCTTATGCAAATAGATTCATCTTAATATTTATCCTTACAGAAAGCAGATTTACATATTCAGGACTGCAATTATAAATGAAAGCAAGTTACACATCAATTCAGCAACACTCAAGAAAACTGCGGGTAAAATGAATAAAAACAAGTGAATACTGAATAAGCTTGACAGAAAATCATCCATGCTTTTGTTTCTAAGGGTTAGAACAAACCAAAGAGACTGTGGAAAGTTATATGCTTAGTTAGAAAGATACCAAGCATCTGAATTTCCCTGGCAGAACCAGAACTTCTAGGTGTCGGGTTTTGTATCACAGGCAGACCCCTAATGCCTGCTTAGGATGAAGACAGATTTTCTGATGGCTCAGCTTGATCCAACTATATCACAAGGCCTATTTAAAATTGGAGTGGGCATATCATAGGAAGGGGATAATAATGAACAGTGGTGCATTGGCAGAAAGATGAACTCTACCAAAACCAGATCATTTCCAGTCTTTTTTCTTATTTTAACTTCAGAAAGCTCAGAAATCTGGGACACYGCTCCAAAACTGCATGGTTTGCTTATAGCATATCTGAAACTTGGCCCACAAACTGCATCTTTTTCTATTTCATGGGAATGACAGTTGCATGAGATTCCCCATAGCACTTGGTTAGCCACGAACCAGAAATGCCACATGAAAAGCTATTTTCATAGCACTTATGTCCAGTTCAAACACAAATCAAGAAGTGCATAGTCCTACACAGTATTTTTAAGTTAACAATATCTTTTTGAACCTCATTAAAACTTAGGTACTATTTGGTTCGGAGTTTGATCAAAGCTTTACATAGTTTCCATTTTTATTAATTTTATTCAAGTTTCCCAGGTTCTTATAGTCAGTCCTTCAAGACTGAAGAAGTTGCCTTATTCCACAAAACCTTCAAGGTTTTCTGGAACAGCTGGGTTTAAACTTTACCCTTATAATTTAACTTGCTGGCCAAATCTTTTGTTTGCTTTAGGTTTTTCTCCACATATCTGTTTTTGTACCTTTCCTAGCTTTTTATAAGACAGCCATTTGTATGTCAGCTTTTTTCCTGCTCTCAGTGTTATGGATCACTACAATACGATGATTTTCTCAAATTAAATACTTTGATTTAAACAGATATCTATTGAAGAGAGGTCCTGTATAGCATTAAGACTTAATAAAAATCAGGATTAGACAGAAATTTAAAGGGCAGATTAAAAAAAAGAAAAAAGGATATTTACAGAACTAAAAATGAACCAAATCTTGCAAAGGCACAAATACCCAGAGCCCTGTCTAGTCATTTTTATATGTGCAAGGCCAGCCTCAAATGCTACCAAACAGGAGTAGAATTGCATCAGTGCTCACTGTACATAGCTACACAAAGTGCAAGACAATGGAAAATAAGGTCCATGTTCTCAGCTCAGTATCAGAAAGCCAAGTTCTTCTGAATTCAGCATATTTTATAGCAATTTACACTCATTGAGAACCTTGACCCCAGGGCAATTCATCTTGTAAGATACTGCAGAGTGTTCTTGCTTGGGGATATTCCCCAGATGCTTCTATCAATTCCCAGTCATCAGAGGAGGAATAAGGGGATTTGGATAAGGGAATTTATTGCTACCAGAAAATGAAGAAGGCAGCCTGGCATGGACACTTTGAGCAATTTACTTTGTGGCTAGGTTTCTGGATACAATAATTCAATATAGTTTGAAATAGTCAAAGACAAGACAAATCTCATTGTAAATAAGGCCACAGAGACTATTATTAATTTACACATATGCACTTCTAACACCCACTAGTATAAGCTTAAAGCTACCTGCCAAATCCTTTCATTTCTGTCAGAAGCTATTTCAGATTAGCTGAATGACATTTCATGATCAATTATTTTTAAAAATGTGGAATGTGAAATGAACATCTATTATCTAAAATAAAAAGAGCTCCATTTTTTAAATGAATCTAGATCATTCAATCTACTTGAAAGGGCAAATTACAGCTTGATTGTAGGCCAATTATTCTGGTGGAGATCACTTGAACCACTATAAATGTATTTTTTCACAGGCAGTATTTGTTATTTGAACACTGATGTTATTTAATCAAAGGATAAAAAAAAAATCTCAGGTACTTCAGGTCAAGAACTCATTGAAATGAGTGTAGTTCTATATATGCTGTTGTAATTTTCTGGAATGGGTCTTTCAGCCTTTGAGGTCTGAGTCCCAGGCCTCAAAAATAGTTTTGCTGATGTCCATGGAGCTATGCACAGGGCAAAGCACAGAGCCAAGCCCACGGCTGATTTTCTTTCACCGATGTCAGGTTGCCAGTGCAGCAGCTTGTAACAGCAAGGCCACAGCTACACAGAAGGGTGGTGTCCTTTGGAAAGRGCAACTACGGGGTCTGCAGGTTGAACCAACTCAGTAGAGCACAAGTGATTCCTCAGTGCACTCATCTGCACGGGTTGTATTTCACTCATACCAAATGGCTCTCAGAAAAGATTTAGTCACAAACTTTCTGAGTTGGCCCCCCACTGCTTGGTGCATCCGTCACTCCGTTATTATAGCCTAGATTGCAATTAAAAAAAAAAAAAAAAAAAAAAGGACCGTAGAGTTTATATTCTGAACAAAAATTCTCTCTCTCCAGAAATGTTATATCTAAGGAACAGTAATGCAGAACTCATCACCAAGAGCTGATTATGAAGACTGTGAACCATGCTCTGGGTTATTATAATCTGATTAGTATAATAATCTATTTTATCCAGCTCCCTGACAGTTCAGTACAGATTATCTTGAATACTTCAGCTGGTTGTGCTAACCCACTGAGAAGTTCTTCCAATTGCACTGGCTAGCATTAACTTAAAATGAAAATGTTTACTGTGTTAAAAATAACCCTTTCAGCATTTAAGAAAAAAAAAAATCCCTTTATTTGTATTTATCTTCTCATTCTTCACATTTTGAGTCATGTCTCAAGATCAACTAAAGAAGGCCTTATTGTTGTTCCAATGATATAAATCCTTGGAGTTTATGCCAATACTTTTATTTGTCATATTTATTGGAACTGACATTTTTCTGGACTCTGCTCACACTATGACTTATGAGCTTAATTGGCTTTCATTTGTTTTGCTGTTTAAAATAAATTAAGACCAGGGTGTGGGGGATTTAGTCTCCCTCATGATCTTTATTTTCTAATATTGTGCAATGTGAATTCAACATTCGAGTTGCTATTGAATTATGCCATCTTATTAGGAAAGACCTTCCCTAGCTATTTAAAATATCCTTTTCATTTCAGAACTACTATTTCATTTAATCCCTATAACATAAACCAGGGATCTCATCTAGTTATACTCATGCTAGGGATGAGGAGCTGAAGCAGGAAGTCTAAGACTAAATTAGCAGCTGTGCCTGAGGTGAGATGGATGTGCAAGGGACTGAAGTTCAGTCTCCCAAATGCAGTCTTAGGACAGGTCATACACGTTCTTAAAATAAGCAGCAACAGGGGAACAAGTGGGCAAGCTAAGGCTTAAAGGATCTTGGAAAGTCTTAAAAAAAAAGAAAAAATACAGTAGCAATATATGATAAATTATACACTCAAACAGATTTAAGTCACAAAATATCACAAATCGGGAAAAACGTTATTTTCCTCTGATACTGCCGGTGCTGGAAACAGCTGCCACATGTCTAGACAGCAGAATTTCTGCCCTTTCCTGATGGTCCTCTGCAGGGAGCTGCCCAACCGAGGCCAAGGAAGGCAGGCGGCTATGGACATGGAGACTGCATCTGCCTTCCAAAGAGCAGGTACTGAGAAGCTGTACACTCATCAGGACACCACCCCCACCCCCCCACTCCCAAGCCCCCTGCCTGAGTATAATCCACTCCATTTCTTCTTTGTCATCAAGATTCATCCATCTCTGCTGCACTCCAAACACGCCTGAAGCCAAATCCAGTCTACATCATAAGGTATTATATTAAATAAAAAGAGAATAAGGTGATACAAAATCTTTACGCTGTTACAGTTAATTCCTGCACTACTCCCTTATATCAATAAATTGTATAGTTTTGCCTGACTGAAGCCCAGAAGACTTGTCCCACATAAGATTTTAGGTAAAACTCACTGATGTCCAACTGAGTTCTTGCACCAGGGAGAATACTGTCTCCAAGGAGTGAGCCACGGCACCAGCAATGCAGGCACACTTAGAACATGTGATTTGAGATAGAGACAAAAGAAAGACTTGCCTAATCTGAAATGCTGAGAGCAGAAGAGACTTTTATTCTTGATTCTCAAGGGTCTTCACTGATCCCTGGAGCACTGTTTTGGTTCTTCTCTGAGGTCAGAACATTTCAGAATCACGTTGTGCGGGGTTTTCAAAACACCCTAACAAGGGCCACTGCCTAGTTCTCATCGAACTTGCTCAGTGGAGTCAGGAGTCAGCATTACAGCAAAGCACAAGGCTCAATTCTCTTGTCTCTCTACACAACTGCCCATGCACAATTTGTGCTGAAGTTTTGGACAAGGTGGCAAGGAGTAATGACAATTAAAGAGAATGATAATTAAAAAGGCTAGTTCAGTTATGTCCGTTATGTGGATAAATAAGGCTGATGATCATCCAGACAGAGACAACACCACCTCAATTAAATGAACAACTACTAACAACAAAAATTGTTAGGGGATAGTAGTGATAGCTGGTGCTCTGTTAACAACCCCCAGGTCAGACACTTACTCCTCCCTAGATATGAATTAAAGTCTCAAAGGGGAAACCGAATCAAAGATAATAACTCTTGATGATTGCCTCCAAAATAACAGTTGATGTGACTAATTTCTGACGAAAAAAGCATTGATGACAATAAGGAAATGCTGTTTAAAAATCATACTATGCTATGCCATTGAAGCAAAGTTGGCTATTGATTGAAGTATTCATAAGAGGAGACACAAAGCAATTCTGCTGGAGGAACAGCAGGGCACCTCAGGGATGGATGATGCAGACAGAAGATGGGCCCCAGCATATTCTCAGTAACTGTTCTTTGCTCTTCTTTTAAATCATGTTTCAAAGCGGTTTATGAATCCATCTCGAATAAGCTACAGAGGATCAGACAAAACCAATACCAGGATAACACTTTAAAAGAAACTGAATTTATCCCTAGGAAGAAACAGGCCCACTATATCTTTTACATGAGATTTTTCACCAGCTCTTCATTTCTAAAATAGCCTTCTAAGGATATGCTCCACACACCTTTACCTGATCTAGTGGGTCACCTTCTACAATAGCCTGCTGTTCTGTACACCTTATATAGTGACTAGTTTCTTCCCAGCTTTCAGCCTGCCTGGTTTATCCCATCTGCCAGCTCTGACAGCCAGTTCTTTTCATAAAGTCCTAAATTATTTTACTCCTCAAATAACCACTTAATCTTCACCCTTTTCTTTATGCATTTAGTAAACAGCGAATTTTTAAGCTTTCATTTTGGTGCCTTAAAACACCTTAGACCTGCTTTTCAGTTCTGGGATGACATATTAAATATCCTATTTGCCTCTAAAGGAAGGTGTATGTACAGGTTTCAGCCTGTTTAAGATGGTACAGAAAGGTGAATACATCTGAAGTTGCTGACACCTGCAAACTCCAGAGAGAAATATGAGCACTGATCAGTGGAAATGTATTCAACTGCTGGTCTCCAATACATTTCTCTTTATTATGTATCTTTTCACAAAATTTTGGCCTTGTACAGTTGCTGCACCTTACTGGGTCTGATTGTCCATTCTATTACTCCTTCAGTCCTATCCATCTTGTAATTTTATACACATGGCATTGAATAGGTTGATCTGTCTCGTAGTTAATCAGCCTAGTCCTTTCTTGACAGCAGAGATCGATTACAATACCACCCATTTCTCCTGAATTATCTTGCTTACTTAAACGTTCCCGAAGAATTCTCCCATAATGGAATTGCCCCTTTATCCCTCTGACTGTGTAACGGTCTGCTATGTCCAACGAGGACTATAAGACAGTAACTGCTCAGTTCATTTAGTTTGCATTCCAAGTGTGGAATCTCTTCTTGTTAGTATGAAATCAGGTGTCAAATGTACATGTCGGACAAAAGAGGGTTAGTATTGTTCTGGGCAAACATTCTAGTAAGATAAACAACTCAAACTGTAGATTTGGTGTATATCCTACACAGAGTTATGAACAGACTTTCAGTATTTATCTTCTCAATATTTACCTATATAGATACTGTTTCTATGTTCTGCCTTCTAATTCAAGAAGTTATGTTATACATTTGCCATTGTTGATACAGACTAGATCCTGGTATGCAGTACAGAAATTGAAGTTTGATTTTCAGAGAACTATTAAGAAAATCAGAAATCACTGGTTTTATATAGAGAGCAGCAAGAAAGAGAATACAAATAGACTAATTTTGTCTTTTCAAACATATATACCAAACTTCATGAACATGCTGTCTCAGGGTTGACAAGAAGAATTGGAGGTGAATAAAAATCCTATGCAAACACTTTACTAAACTGTTTGTTTCAGTATAGCTTTCAGTTAAATCCATCATAATTCCCAGGAAATGGAAGAAAAAACAGATCCAAAATGTCAGAGACCCACAAAGAATACTCAAAGGTAATCTAAAAAGATGCCTACTAAATTTCATCTTTATAAAGTTGGATATCACAATACAAAACACACCCTGAGAAATTTGCCCTACAGGGAGGTCTGTCCGCATTTGGTTTCTAAAGGCAGCAAGTACTATCTGGTTGCTGCTCATGGAACAGGAAACAGAAAAGCAGCAGAAACTCCTGAAGACCAGTAGAAGGTAGCTCGGGCAATGAGCAGAGTGTAGCGAGGAGCTGAGGAGTCTGGTTATAGTGACCAAAGTGGCAAACAGGGCGGGGAGTCGTAGTGAGATATTCTGGATTATCAAAAAAACCCCAATTTTCTTCTTTGATACAATGACCCCCTGCATGCATGCAACAAAACATTTAATCTTGTTTCATTGTTGAAACAGAAAACATTCTGAAAACATTCAGATTCAATATGCCACGTTAAAACATAAATATATATTTCATGTTTAAATACTGAAATAAAATGTTTCCATTTTTAAAAGAATACACGTTTATAAATACTTAGCCAGACCGATACTTTCGGCACAAATGACACATAACTCAGCCCTGGTCCTGGGGCAGAGAGCACTCCCCTCCCCTCCTCTGCAAAGTAGCATAGGGCAATGCAGCACCATCTGGCTCCAAAAGTCTTCCTCTCATCTCATGAATACCATTACCATTACTGGTTTTAAAGAGAGGGTAAAGTAACAAAGATCTTTGGAGCCTGTTAAAACAGCACAGCTGCAAGTCCACTACTCCCCCTTCC